>LPNX010918199.1:263457-400475 GCA_001517045.1 Pseudotsuga menziesii | reverse complement strand
TGAAATGTACATAAGCAACAATAATGCTCTCCTATATATGTTCTATATATATATATATTTACCTAAAGTTTCTTTTTAATTTAATCTTTTTCAGTCGTTTGTTCCTTATGGTTAAGTTATGCCATTGTCTTTATGCTTCCTATGTCTTTAACTCATGTAGGTTGCAAGAGTTGTTTCCAGTGGGGCCTTGGCCTTGAGCCCTCGCCCGGAGACCAGTACAATAACATTCTATAACATAAATAACTAGGTGTGTGAGAGGGACATTACAAAACCCTAGCTCATCTTTTGAGCATAAATTCTAAATATTTTTAGTACTGTAATAACCTAGGTTATACTTAGGTTAATTCTTTTTAAACTATTGACTAAAATTGTTATATAACAAAGATAAACTACATTATTGATTAACAGGTATAAATGCATTTACAAAAGAAAAAGAGTCTTTTAATAACAGTAAATATCTAAATGTCGGGGTTCAAACCCTTAAAAACTATTACATTACAAGTACAAACATAATAACCAAATTCGTATCAATTATGTAATTATCATTAAATAGTCAAATAATCAACTCACAATCCTTTAAGGACAGATAGATTAAAATAAAGAAACAATGTAAATAATATCACAAGAGTAATTTAAAGCAAACAAGGGATTACAGGTCAAACCCTAACCTGTGAATTTCATCAATTAAATAAGACTTATATCATGGCTGTAAGTATGAGACTTGAAAATTTATATATAAAACCATTATAAAATACTCAACCGAGTTAAACTTCATTAATAGTGAGGAAGGGTTAAAACCCTAAATTATACACAGTACAGCATAAGCTCCTAACTACGAAAATAAGTCACAGCGAAGCTACCTTTGCAAAATTTACGACCTAAACCGACTGGGAAGCCAAGCTTCGACAAGTACTCTACCTTTACAATTTGCATCCACCATATATAGGGTTTGAATTTAAACATTCTTCCAAACAACCTGTAAAACACTAAAAGCATAACATAACTCGTGGCAAGATGAGGAAGGGTATTCAAACCTTGGGCTATTCAAATGACCACCCTAACTGTAAATAAAGGAGAACCCATCTTTTAGACCAGGGTGCTTACCCGAGTTTGAGCCACAAGCCACGACCATTGCAAGGGATATCTTCTTATCCCTATATGAGATGTACATCAACAAGCACCTACAACAAGTGTAAACCCCTATCAGTAAATAATCTTACGTGCTAAAATCTTGAAAGTATTCTATATTAAAACTTTTAATAAATGAAAGAAAGTTTCTTTATGATTTTATGTGTCACTGGGAGTATGGCGAACCAATTTACGAGCACTGTCACCTATAAACGATGCAGTGGGGAACCCAAAAACTCTCAGAACCTCATATAGCAGCGAGCTATGAAGACCTGAGAAGGAAAACTGAAGCAATCACTAAGCTACATGCACTTGGAAGAAGGTTTCACATGTAGAGAAATGAATGTAGCAGGAAGGATAACTCCATGTTTGGCAGAGAAAGAACCATCAATCAAAACCACTTATGGGAGAACGAAGGCAGTACAGAGTCAAGGTAGAAGGTGACGATAACTAGGAGAACAAGGGCCTCCATGGGAGACAAACCAAGCAACCCTAGAGCCAATGTAAACTACGGGACAATAATGCGTTGGGTTAGGTTTCTAGTGTATTATATATTTTTCAGATGTGGATAGGATTCAACCATGTAGGCACAAATTTAACCATGCAGCTAGGGTCATGTCCTATAGTTCCTGCATGGAGGCATTTTACCAATTATTTTTTCATTGCAGCATGGGTTAAACCATAATAACAACCCAATAATTTGTAATCAATTCACTAATCAATAGCATCGTGAATTAGATTAACCTAATCACCAGTTTATCATCGTGGAGGGATTACGTTGACCAAGCATTGTGTCACGTTTATATAAGTCCGATGGGATTTAAGCATAAACCCTTGTTACCAATGATGTAATGTAGTCTTATAATAAAATTTACCATAATGTTATATTGGTGGCACGACAATAATCTAAACATTGTTTTGAGTAGAATGAAATCATGTAATATATGTTTTTTTTAGAAAATAGATTAAATTTTAAGTCTTTAGTATAGTTATAAAAAGAGTGTATGTTAGCTAGGGCATGACTATAGTGTCTCTAGTAGCAAGTTAAATTATAGCTTAAGCATAGTAAACTCTTTTGCCTTAGAAATATTACAAGTCTAAAACTTATAGATAACATCTTGTAATAATGCAAAAGAAGTTAAAGGCTAGATGTAAGTACATTATAATAATAAATTTTTGGTATATTGAATGTTCAGTGAACAAATCAATTATGCTTATCTATGAAAGGTAATTGAACTAATAACTCAAATAGCATTGAAAATGTGAAGTAGTACAAGCTGAAGATAAGAATAATAGCACAAAATTCTGTCACATAGTTTATGTGACATTACTTTGATAATACTTGGGAGTATACTCAACTTGGCTTTATGCTCATACAAAATGTCTAGTGGAAAGTAATATAATTACAGAGATAACAACTGATAGATGGAATAGGAACGATCCTAATAAATTCAAAAGTTAATAGAACACAGAGTTAGACTTGGGAACAAAGTAGTTGTAACCATAAGCTCCTGTAGAGGAGTATAATGGTCATAATTTCTACACTCAAAGGATTTTATTGTTCATAAGATAATAGGCTATAAGTACCTTATAGAAATAATTGAAGGGACGATAAATATACAGGCAAGACAAGATATTATTACAAAAATATTGTCAACAAAACAATGTTTATGAGTATTACAAATTACTTATACTAAAGAATGAATACTTATATCTGATATTCTAGTGTTAGAGTCGAAAATATGATGTACTTTCATTACTTATTTCCAAGCTTGTTTATTTGAACAACTCATGAAAATAAAATGATTTTACCTTAGAGGAGTTGTCTAGTGTTTAGCAGCTTATTGTTCTAAGCTTTTTAATTTACAAACAAAATACTGCTAACACTAATAGATCTTTTAAAAATATATACTCAATCGATCATACCTATAAAAACCTGTAAGAAATAGTATTCATCTGCGCTAGCATGAATGCTAAGTAAGCCCCGAATTTAAAAGTAGATTCCACCTACTAACATAAAAGAACTAATCAGTAAACTGAAGCAAATAGCACACAAAAATATTTTAATTTTGCTATGAAAAATACACTCTTAAGTTATTTTAGAATTTAATGAAACCAATTACTTAACTGTTTCTTTATGCCAACTATTAGTTGTTAGTAAAACCGCAGGTTATAGCATTTATTGTTAACTCAAAAATTCTAAATTTTTGTAAAAATTTGGGGTTATGACATGTGGTATCAAAGCACAAGGTTCAAACACTAGTCCTTGATGCAGCTCAACTAGATTTCATAAAATAGTCAATTAAATTATTATGCTAACGTAATTTTTATTTTTTTTAAGTCATTCAACAGAAAGTTGTCTTTTTCTGAAGTTTAAGAGGCATGTATGGAAAGGCTGGGAGAGTATGCACGTGAGGAGTCTCTAGCTACAAAAATAAGAAATTTACCCATATATCTTATACCAGAGGATGTAATTACAAATTCCTCAAAGCTGTTACAAACTGTACAAAAATTGAAAATTGAAAATGTGTCTATAAAGAAAGAGAATGAAAGGATTCTGAGGGCTCAAGAAGAGCTAAAGCAGATCCTAATGGAAAAGTTTCAAACTGAAGGAAGGGATGGAAGATCAGAATCTAAATATGCTAGCCATCGAAGAAAATATAAAAGTATGAAGCATACAAAAACTGAAAGTAGTTCATTGTCAGAAGTGTTTGGTGAACGACAAAGTTACCATTACTACTAGTGATAGTAGTGATGATTATCTGTACATCAAGAAGCGGAAATATAAACCTTATGAGGAAATCTCAGGGGAATTCAAAAAGATAAAATCACCAACCTTTAATGGAGAGACTGAGAAGTGGGAGGAAGCTAATTCCTGGTTGTCTAGGATGAAAAAGTACTTCCAAATATATAATTATTCTAACTAGTTAAAGGCTAGGATGGCTATATATAACCTCTCAGGAAAGGATGATATTTGGTGGTAGGACTTGAAGAGAGTTAAGGGTATAAAAGATAAAGAAGTTAACTGGAGTACCTTTAAGCGGTATTTTAAAAATAAATTGTAAGATCCCCCTCCCACCTTGAAGAGCCAAGAGCGACTATGACTCATAAAAATAGAAATCAATCATAACTGAATCCTAGAGGAATGGAAAACCCTCACCACAGTGAGGTTACTCCCGTTGCAAGTTAATCAAGGGCACTAGAGACATTCTAACATTATTATAAAGAACAATATATATATGATGGGGATATACATTTGAGGTATGTATTATTTGTAGAACATGTAATGTTACCTGCAAATCATGGGACATCCCATGGTGAAACAAATCAAATACATATATATATATATAAATATATTATATGTAGAACATTACATATATAACAATGTAAAATATTATATGTGCATATATTGGATATGTATATATATATATATATATATATATATATATAGATATATATGGGTAGAACCTATTAAGTTACTTATAATCATGGAAAGGTATAACAAACCCCATACAGAAAATAGTGGAACCCTATATACATAATAATGCATAATCATATATATGTTGGAAGCATATATATTTGCGATATAAATATTGTATGTTGACTGTTACAACATTTCACGGTAATACAAACCTCCTACCTACCTACATTATAGTATAATGTTACATACAATGCTGAGACAAACATCACACACATATATGTATTGTATGGAAAATAGTATATACATATAATTGGGGGACATATATAAACAAATATGTATATATGTTGTTACGAGCCTCATACATCTATGTACTATATGTGGAGCCATAGGTCTATAATATTGGAGAATGGTATATATATGTTGGATACATGTATATTTGTGATATAGATTGTATGTAAAAACATACATGGTGAAGCAAAACCACATACGTACATATATTATATATATATGTAAGAGTACACATACAATATTGTAATATTGTAGCACTTATAATGAAACTCATTCCTTCTATATAAAGATATTAGTGGAAGTTATAGGAAATTCTATACACACATATATTCCACTGCGAGAGGAATTTCATGTATGAGAAATGCTATATTAACAATAGAGAGGTAATCATAAATGAAAACAAGATAATGGAAAACGTGAGGTATGACCAAGCAGGGAATGTGAATGGTCACATGAATAGTGCATCATGCCGTAGTTATATCACTATGCCTTGATTAGGGGAGGAAAATTATGAACGCTAATTGAGATTCCCTATATTTCAGCATTTAATGGCTGGCCGAAATTAATGATTTAAGGGACGTTATACCAGCCAATTAGTAGGCGATGTGGAATACCATTAATTCATTCCCTGATTTTTGAATTTTAGCCATTTATAGATTACCTGGATTCACAGCCATTTAGTATGCTGAAATCCCTAAATTCTTTTCTAGTATGACTACTAACGTTCAGCGGTTATTTTATCTACTGGATTCGCAGCCATTGAAGGGGGGGGGGAAGCTTGATTGCTGTGGAAAGAACCATTGGGAATGTTTTTTTTTTACCATTATATACGGCTGGCTTCGAGTCATGGATAGGGGGACAAAAAAAGGGGTTATTACCTATGATTTGGGAAAAGTGATATCGCCGTCATTGGTAGAGAGTCTCGGTGTTAGAGACCTCATTTTTCTGTAAAGAGAGTTTCTTAGGAAATAGGAGGAAAGAGTTTACCTGCGTTTTTGTTTGTTTTAAGAGTGATATCACTGTACTTTTATAGATAATCTATGGGTTTGAGACCTCAACAATCTTGTAGGAGTTGTTGCCTGCGCTTTGCTAAAAGAGTGTTATCGCTACATGTGGTAGAGCCCTCTGTGTTGAGACCTCGACATTTTTGCAAAGGGAGTTTTCTTAGCAAGATAGAAATATGAGTGTGTCAGAAAGATCCATGGAAGCTCTGTATATGGTCCTGGATACCCGCAGTGTTTGTGACTCTGTAGTCTTCCCTCCCAATATAGGCGTTGAAGCTTGAACCAAATCACTGCATGTGGTTTGGATGGGCGTTTTGTTTGCTAAGATTTGATGAAGAATAGGTATGTGTTTTATTCCATGTGTTCTATGTTTGATCCAGTTCCTGCTATCTGGAAGGTATCCAACATTTTGATTTGAATACAATACCCACAATTTGAGTGTTTTTACATTTGGATCCAATGACTGCACATGCCACAATTTTTCGGTGGTTGATATGAATCGAACATCTTTATTGTATTATAGATTAGCATATTAAAATGTACCAGTGTTTGTCTAAGATTTTGAATGAAGCTAAATCTTAAATGATACCAGTTTCTGACTTGGATGGGTAAGGTTGGTTGCTCGTGTTTTCTTTTATACAAATCAGATTCTGAATGTTGATATTATTACTATCTAGAACTTAGTAAGCTTCCTGTGTTTGTTTTTTATCTACATCTATTAGATGCAAGGGCGCGAATACCATAGAGGTAATTGCCGATTGTCTTTTAAGTCACTGCATGTGGTTTGTATTTTAATTTTCACTGTGTATTGTGATCTAGTTTCTGTAACTGCCGAGATTACCAGGGATTCCTCCTCGGTGAGGTGACTTTTCTAAAAGACTTAAAACGGCCATGTCTTGTGATTTTCGTTTTAGTTTCCTGCAATTGCTAGGTTTTCCTCGGGTTGCCTGGGAGAGGCGATTAAGAAAGAGAAAGATCGTTGTCTGTTTTGTATCTTTGTGTTTATATTTTTGTTTACATCTGACATGATGTGTCAACAAAAGGGCTCTATTTATGGGCTAGAAAACAGGTTGCCAATGCATTTCAGCAAGTAACTGGATGGGGCTGACTTACCTGGAAGGAAAGGTGAGACTGCTGCATTTGATTTTAAACAATTAAAACCTAATAGTTGAGACTTAATCATTTTTGTGGTTTTAGCAAACTTTGACAGGGGGTGATACCTGCTTATAGTGTAGTAGAGATGCGCCAAATTTTGGTCAAGATATTTTTCCTTGCCATCGTTTTGTGAAACCCTTGTCTTTCATTATATCATAGTTTCAAAATGACATCGACCATCAATAACAAAAGGCACAGGGTTATAAACCTAAACAGTCCATGGGAAGGCATGTGTATAAAAATCTGGTGATTCCTTTAATTGAATTCAAAGGTCAAAGTCTTGGTTTTCAACCCAACTTGTAAGTCTCATTTGTAGAATGAAGTGAGTCCACTTTCAATCCAAAGTAAAGTTTAGTATTGACAACATTGGAGACTAAATTATGAACCTATAGGGTTTTAACTATAGCTTGTAAGGATGTCCGAACCCCATGGATGACAACGCCGTAGTTAAATGAACCTGTGTGAATGGTTGTCTTTACAAATTATACTGGATGCTAATTTATGGATTGAGGACCTCTAGTTTTAAAATAGAATATCAGATACGATCTGTAACCAGAAGCCCAATGTATGAAAACCTGATATAAATTTTTCTACCCATTTTCAATCCCTTGCGATTGGTGGACTTTTGATGGGAGACTTGAACTATTTCACCTCAAGTCATATCCTCACTATAGCACATATTTCTGTGTTGGAATGAATGTGTAATTATTTTGTTGTCTTAATAAACTCCAGAATGGAGGCCTTGTATACCCTAGGAGCTTATCGAGAGATGTTTTATTATGTGGGCCTCAGGATGAGGTTTCCTATTATTTTGTATAAGAAGCTGATGGCACATCACTTATGATGTAGATTGTACACCCTGAGCAGTGATTTTAATTGATGAATAAAGAGGAAAACCTAAATTTTGGTGGATGTAGCCTCATGGATGAGGTGAACCACGTACGCTCGTGTCTCTTCCATGTTTTCGCCTCATGGTGTCTTATTGCCTCTCTATACATTATGTCTAAATGCTTTTTATTTCCTTCATGTTATTTATGTACATATGATCCTGCTGGGAAAATGGATTGCAGTACCATAAAGGAAAATGGGTCAAAGAATGTTATTGTACCATAATGTTTCATTATACGCATACTAAGTCATTTTTGGGTCACCATGATCAGGCAATGCTTATGGTTATGAATAATACCTTCAGGAGTTTTCATTAAAGTACACATTAAAGTAAAATTGTCGAATGAACATTTTACAATACAAATGGTTGTGACATTTCGAATTTATAGTGGGGCATGTTTATATGAAGAGCCGTGTAAATCTGCCGCTAACAGGAATTGACTCATTTTGTAGTAATAGTGAACTAAAGGAAAATTTTGTCTTTTTTCGCACTCATTGGCTTCAAGGTATAAGAGGGACATTACATATGGTATCAGAGCAAAGTTAAAACGCTCAGACCTGATGGACTCATCGACATGCAGGTATGTTGTGAACTATGTGAATTAACTATGTGATAGTATAATGCAAGGAAATATTGCTGAACTTTCTGCACGACTTATGAGAATTATGTGTAATGCATGAAGTGAGTTGCATGAACTAAAAGGCTATTTGTTTAAATTAGGCTTGTCGCAAGATATACTTATGTTGTCTTACTTACGCCTTTATGAGTGGAGTACAAGTTGAAATTGTGTTTAGTAAGATTGGTTGCATCATATTAACGCATCAAGAAAATATATTGAAGAGGAAGTAAAGCCTTTGTAAGAAACACAAGTATATTTTTGTCGCAATCAAATAGGAACATGTTATCATGAAGTCTGTTTATGGGGTAAGATGTGACTTATTTTTGGGCAAGAATTTGTGAGTAGATAGTGCAGGTGCGCATGGTTACAAGGAAGCAACATCACATGAGGATGAGAGGCAAAGATGAAATAATAACACCTGAAGTCTGTATGATTCCCTACTTATTATGGAAAGGTTACCAGGACAGTAATATTTGATTAGTTATACTGAAATTTATTATGTTAAGAATATTCTTTATAAAAAGTTTTTGAAAAAATTTCTAGTATAGTTGTTAATTATAGAGAGACTCTATATACGCTTTAACACTAGAACATCAAGTTATGTGGAATGTATGATGTAAGTCACTAAGGTCTAGAGAGAGCATGGGGAATGTCGAGCTACCGCATGGATACAGTGTGAAGCAAGTAGGCATGAAACATCAAGTACACCTAGAGATATAAAAGTTGTCTTTGAGGAGGAGCTTCTAGGCTCCGGAAGAAGGAATATGTTGAGTAGGGAATTATGATACTTTTAGGTGTGAAATGACATTACATGTATGTTATGGTAACTCACGGAGCATTGGGATTTTTTTTGCAGGTGATTAATTATGGAGGTCCCAGTTGGACCATAATTGAATAATTGAAGGTAAAATTAACTAGATTACCTATGAATTTGGCTAGAGTGTAGCCAAAGTGAACAATAAAGTATCATGTACAAAAAATAGATAATGCTTCTTGTTATATTGCGCTAAATATAGAGACTCTTACTGGATGAACAAGAATGTCATCAGACCTAACATAAGTGGCTGAGGTGTGAAATGATGGTAAGCATCTTACTTAAAATTACTGATGTTAGTAGAATGCCTATGTCCCTAGCCTGCCACACATAAATGTGGTGTGAATATGGAATGTATCTTTAGTGTAATTATCCAAACAATAGATGGGTAAATATGTCTAAAGTTATTTGAGTTGATGAATGTTGCATAACATTATACACTGACACTGCAGGATATGCCAAGGACACCATCAGTCGGGATTAACTGGTAGAAAAAGTATTCGCTGCATTAAATAATGAGATTTAGGAATGTTGATTATTGAATTTAAAAATTTTATGAACCAAGGATTTAACTGTGGATTATGTGGTTTTATACTGACATTGCAGGATTCACCATGATGATGACGAGTGCTGCCATCAACGTGCACTACAATATATAAAGATCTGCCTGCATAAATAAGTTGTGCTCAACTTGCTCAGAAATGTGTAAGGATTAATTTCCTAGATAATTTATAGGGTATATGACTCATAAGTGATTATTAAACCACTGCAACTTATGATTGGTTAATAAAATTATGAATTATTGATAGATGTTTTGACTAACCATATAGTCGACTCATAAGTCGGGACAATGATGGTAAAAGTCATAAGGTGAAATCTATTACTAAAGTTGCATGTTGCGGGAGCACCATGGTGTTAGGGAAGTGATTTCTGCGTGAGCACATTGATGTTAGACATGTATGCCACAAGAGCAAAATTGTTTTAGGCAAGCGATTATCGTGTGAGCACATTGGTGTTAGGCACATGGTGTGGCAAGAAAAGACCTAGGAAAAACTTGACATCTGGAAGACAGGATGCTATTTGATGTCGCTGAGGTGAAAACTTTTGACTGGTGGTCAAAAGGGAGAGTAACCTCAGGAATAAATGTAAGTCTACCCAAAAATTTAACTCCAAGGAGAGTTCAAAGGATATTGAAAAAGAAAGTTGTGATAGCATTTTTCCAAGTCACTAAATGGTGACATGTCTTAATACGTAAATGTGAAAGTATGATGAAACTAAATTATGCTGATTTTTTGGTGATATATTGATGTTAATAGGATGCAGATCTAAAGTAGTGTTTCAAGTTGGAAACATAATGCAGTCCTCATTCTTATAAATATTAAAATATGTAAGATCTGACGATAATCTTCGTAGGTATAGCAAAAGAGAGGTTAAGAAAGAGAATTGGGTTTTTCTCACGAGAATGTGAAAATAAGCCAAGGGGGCCAGCAAGGTTAGGGGTGACAGACAAGTAACACCGAGGACGGTGCTCATTCTAGGGGGAAAGGATGTAAGATCCCCTTCCCACCTTGAAGAGCCAAGAGCGACTATGACTCATAAAAATAGAAATGAATCATAACTGCATCCTAGAGGAATGGAAAACCCTCACCATAGTGAGGTTACTCCCGCTGCAAGTTAATTAAGAGCACTGGAGACATTCTAACATTATTATAAATAACAATATATGTATGATGGGGATATACATTTGAGGTATGTATTATTTGTAGAACATGTAATGTTACCTGCAAATCATGGGACATCCCATGGTGAAACAAATCAAATACATATATATATATATAAATATATTATATGTAGAACATTACATATATAACAATGTAAAATATTATATGTGCATATATTGGATATGTATATATATATATATATATATATATATATATAGATATATATGGGTAGAACCTATTAAGTTACTTATAATCATGGAAAGGTATAACAAACCCCATATAGAAAATAGTGGAACCCTATATACATAATAATGCAGAATCATATATATGTTGGAAGCATATATATTTGCGATATATATATTGTATGTTGACTGTCACAACATTTCAAGGTAATACAAACCTCCTACCTACCTACATTATAGTATAATGTTACATACAATGCTGAGACGAACCTCACACACATATGTGTATTGTATGGAAAATAATATATACATATAATTGGGGGACATATATAAACAAATATGTATATATGTTGTTATGAGCCTCATACATCTATGTACTATATCTGGAGCCATAGGTCTATAATATTGGAGAATGGTATATATATGTTGGAGACATGTATATTTGTGATATAGATTGTATGTAAAAACATACATGGTGAAGCAAAACCACATACGTACATATATTATATATATATGTAAGAGTACACATACAATATTGTAATATTGTAGCACTTATAATGAAACTAATTCCTCCTATATAAAGATATTAGTGGAAGTTGTAGGAAATTCTATACACAAATATATTCCACTACGAGAGGAATTTCATGTATGAGAAATGCTATATCAACAATAGAGAGGTAATCATAAATGAAAACAAGATAATGGAAAACGTGAGGTATGACCGAGTAGGGAATGTGAATGATCACATGAATAGTGCATCATGCCATAGTTATATCACTATGCCTTGATTAGGGGAGGAAAATTATGAACGCTAATTGAGCTTCCCTAGATTTCAGCATTTAATTAGTGAATGCATTTAATGGATGGCCGAAATTAATGATTTAAGGGACGTTATACCAGCCAATTAGTAGGAGATGTGGAATACCATTAATTCATTCCCTGATTTCTGAATTTTAGCCATTTATAGATTACCTGGATTCACAACCATTTAGTATGCTGAAATCCCTAAATTCTTTTCTAGTATGACTACTAACGTTCAACGGTTATTTTGTCTACTGGATTCGCAACCATTGATGGGGGGGCAAATCTTGATTGCTGTGGAAAGAACCGTTGGGAATGTTTTTTTTTACCATTATATAAGGATGGCTTCAAGTCATGGATAGGGGGACAAAAAAAAAGGGGTTCTTACCTGCGATTTTGGAGAAGTGATATCACCGCCGTTGGTAGAGAGTCTCGGTGTTAGAGACCTCATTTTTCTGTAAAGAAAGTTTCTTAGGAAATAGGAGGAAAGAGTTTACCTGCGTTTTTGTTTGTTTTAAGAGTGATATCACTGTACTTTTGTAGATAATCTATGGGTTTGAGAGCTCAGAAATCTTGTAGGATATGTTTCCTACGCTTTGCTAAAAGAGTGTTATCGCTGCTTGTGGTAGAGTCCCTCTGTGTTGAGACCTAGACATTTTTGCAAAGGGATTTTTCTTGGCAAGATAGAAATATGAGCGTGTCGGAAAGATCCATGGAAGCTCTGTATATGGTCTTGGATACCCACAGTGTTTGTGACTCTGCAGTCTTCCCTCCCAATATAGGCGTTGAAGCTTGAAACAAATCACTGCATGTGGCTTGGATGGCAATTTTGTTTGCTAATATTTGATGAAGAATAGGTATGTGTTTTATTCCATGTGTGCTATGTTTGATCCAGTTCCTGCTATCTGGAAGGTATCCAACATTTTGATTTGAATCCAATACCCACAATTTGAGTGTTTTTACATTTGGATCCAACGACTGCATATGCCACAATTTTTTTGTGGTTGATATGAATTGAACATCTTTATTGTATTATAGATTAGCATATTAAAATGTACCAGTGTTTGTCTAAGATTTTGACTGAAGCTAAATATTAAATGATACCAGTGTCTAACTTGATGGGTAAGGTTGGTTTCCCGTGTTTTCTTTTATACAAATCGAATTCTGAATGTTGACATTATTACGATCTGGAACTTGGTAAGATTCCTATGTTTGTTTTTTATCTACATATATTAGATTGAAGGGAGTGAATACCATAGAGGTAATTGTCGATTGTCTTTTAAGTCACTGCATGTGGTTTGTATTTTAATTTTCGCTGTGTATTGTGATCTAGTTTCTATAACTACCGAGATTACCTGGGATTCCTCCTCGGTGAGGCGACTTTTCTAAAAGACTTAAAATGGCCGTGTCTTGTGATTTTCCTTTTAGTTTGTTGAAATTGCTAGGTTTACCTCAGGTTTCCTGGGAGAGGCGATTAAGAAAGAGAAATATCGTTGTTTGTTTTGTATCTTTGCGTTTATATTTTTGTTTACATCTGACATGATGTGTCAACAAAAGGGCTCTATTTATGGGCTAGAAAACTGGTTGCCAATGCGTTTCAGCAGGCAAATGGATGGGGCTGACTTACCTGGAAGGAAAGGTGAGACTGCTGCATTTGATTTTAAACAATTAAAACCTGATAGTTGAGACTTAATCATTTTTGGGGTTTTAGCGAACTTTGAGTTGGGGCGATACCTGCTTATAGTGTGGTAGAGATGCACCAAATTTTGGTCAAGATATTTTTCCCTGCCATGGTTTTGTGAAACCTTGGTATTTCATTATATCATAGTTTCAAAATGACATCGACCATCAATAACAAAAGGCACAAGGTTATAAACCTAAACAGTCCATGGGAAGGCACGTGTATAAAAATATGGTGATTCCTTTAATTGAATTCAAAGGGAAAAGTCTTGGTTTTCAACCCAACTTGTAAGTCTCATCGGTAGAATGAAGTGAGTCCACTTTCAATCCTGATTAAAGTTTAGTATTGACAACGTTGGAAACTAAATTATGAACCTATAGGGTTTTAACTGTAGCTTGTAAGGATGTCAGAACCCCATGGATAACAGCGCCGGAGTTAAATGAACCTGTGTGAATGGTTGTCTTTACAAATCATATTGCATGCTAATTTATGGATTGAGGACCTCTAGTTTTAAAATAGAAGATCAGATACGATCTGTAGCCAGAAGCCTAATGTATGAAAACCTGATATAAATTTTTCAACCCATTTCCAATCCCTTGCGATTGGTGGACTTTTGCTGGGAGACTTGAACTATTTCACCTCAATTCATATCCTCACTATAGCAAAGATTTCTGTGTTGGAATGAATGTGTAATTATTTTGTTGTCTTAATAAACTCTAGAATGGAGGCCATGTCTACCCTAGGAGCTTATCCAGAGATGTTTTATTATGTGGGCCTTAGGATGAGGTTTCCTATTCTTCTGTATAAGAACCTGATGGCACATCACTTATGATGTAGATTGTACACCCTGAGCGGTGATTTTAATTGATGAACAAAGAGGAAAACCTAACTTTTGGTGGACGTAGCCTCGTGGACGAGGTGAACCACGTACATCCGTGTCTCTTCCATGTTTTCACCTCATGATGTCTTATTGCCTCTTTATACATTATGTCTAAATGATTTTTATTTCCTTCATGTTATTTATGTACATATGATCCTGCTGGGCAAATGGATTGCAGTACAGTAAAGGAAAATGGGTCAAAGAATGTTATCGTACCATAATGTTTCATTATACGCATATTAAGTCATTTTTGGGTCACCATGATGAGGCAGTGCTTATGGTTATGATTAATACCTTCGAGAGTTTTCATTAAAGTATACATTAAAGTAAAATTGTCAAATGAACATTTTACAATACAAATGGTTGTGACATTTAGAATTTATAGTGGGGCATGTTTATATGAAGAGCCATGTAAATATGCCGCTAACAGTGAACTAAAGGAAAATTTTGTCTTTTTTCGCACTCATTGGCTTCAAGGTATAAGAGGGACATTACATAAATTCTTCTCTGAGCAGTATTATGAGGAAAGAGCTAAGGATTTTTATGAACTAAAGTTAGGTTCAATGACAATGAAGGATCTGAACAGCAAACTCTTAAGTCTACTTAGGTATGTACCCTATCTAGTAGATGAGAAACCAAAAGTACAACAATTTCTTAGCTGTCTACCGTATCATATTAAATATAGAATTGAATATGATAACCCAAAGACCTTGGAGGAAGCTATGAGGAAGGCTAGTTTTTGTTTTGAGCAGAATTGAAGGAAAAGAAATCTTGGCCAATTGGAAGGCTAAGAAAAATAATAATCAGTCCAAATTTAAGAAGAAGGATTTTGTGCCTAACAGGAATTTCAAGAATAATAAGGCCAAAAACTATTCTAACAACAAGAATTTCCAAGGAAATAGGAATAGTACACCCAACAATCAGAACAATTTTAAGGGTAAAGAAACTACAAATAATCATGGAAATTTTGCCAAGATTTTTGAGCATAAAGAGCCTGTCAAGTGCTAGGAATGGAATAGCCCACACTATGCTTTAGTCTGTCCAAACTGGAAGAAGACTGTTAGCAATATTCATACCATACAGGAGGAGATGACCATTGGGGAACTAGCAAGGAACATGCCCAGAATTAACACAGCCTTGGAGAATCAATAAGCTGATTATCATACTTCCATGGTGGAAGTAGAAGGTATGATTAATTAGACCCCTGTAACTATTTTAATTGATCCAGGAGCTAGTCTCAGTTATATTTCACCTCGGACAGTGGAAAAATGTAAGTTATCTGTCGATAAGTTTGAGAATTCATGGTTAATTCAGTTAGCCACTGGGGCTAAAAGAAAAGTAACTTGATTTGTGAAAGAATTTTCTTTACTTATGGATAAATTTGAAACTGTTGTTAAACATAATGTTTTTCCACTTGGCTCATATGATTTACTGATTGGTATGGACTGGTTAAAATAGCATAGAGTAATTTTAAACTGTTACAATAAAACTTTCACATGCTTAAACAGTGATGAACAACCAGTAAATGTTAAAACTTAAAATAGTTGTTAGAAAAGGATGTAAAGCTTATGCTATAACAATTAGAGATGAGGAAAGTAAAATTAAAATAGATAAGTTAAAAATAGAAGATATCCATGTTTTAAAAGAATATGCTGATGTATTCCTAGAAGAAATTCTGGGATTACCTCCTAAAAGGGAATTGCATTTCACCATTGAGCTGGTACCGGATGCAGTACCTAGCTTAAAGGCCCCTTACCGAATGAACATATTGGAACTTAATGAGTTAAAAATGCAATTAAAAGAGTTAATTGATAAAAAGTATATTCGTCCAAGTGTGTCTCTCTAGGGGGCACCTGTCATCTTTGTTAAAAATACATATAGAACTATGCGATTATGCATAGACTACTGCCAGGTAAACAACATGACTATAAAAAATCGATATCCGTTGCCCCACATAGATGATTTGTTTGATCAACTATGTGGATCCATAGTGTTTTCAAAGATAAATTTAAGGTCAGGATATCATCAAGTGAGGACTAAAGATGAAGACATCTTCAAGACATCCTTTAGAACAAGATATGGTCACTATGAATTTGTCGTAATTGCATTCGTCCTTACTAACGCCCTAGCTATCTTTATGTATTTAACGAACAACATAATGCATAGGTATTTAGATAAGTTTTTCATCATGTTTATTGAAGTCATCCTAATCTATTGAAAAACTGAAGAAGAACATAAAGAACAACTAAAAATTGTTTTGCAAGAGTTGCGAGAACATCAACTCTTCGCAAAGTTTAGTAAGTGTGACTTCTTTAAGGATAAGATTTAGTGTTTAGGTCATGTAGTGACCAAGGAAGGAATTTCTGTAGATCCTAAAAAGATATGGGCAATCGAATATTGGTCGGTTCCTAAAGATGTGACAGATGTTAGATCTTTCATGGGAATTACTGGTTACTACTGGAGGTTCATTGAAGGCTTTTCAAGGATATCTAATCTGATAACATCCTTGCAAAAGAAAGGAAAGAAGTTCGACTGGAACCAGAAATGTGAAGGAAGATTTAGGAAGTTAAAAACTTTATTAACTAGTGCACCTATTTTAAGAATAGCAGATCCAAATAAAGAGTTTGCAGTATGAACTGATGCTTGTAATAAAGGATTAGGCGATGTTTTAACTCAAAAAGGGCATGTTATTTCCGATGAGTCTAGAAAGTTAAAAATTCATGAAAAATATTATGCAACATATGATCTGGAACTAGCAGCTGTGATACACACCTTAAAGATGTGGTGACACCACCTAATCAGCAAATTTTTTTTTTTAATGATTGATAACAAAGGATTGAAATATCTTTTAGATCAACCAAATTTAAATGCTAGACAATCTAGGTGGTTAGCTTTCTTAAGAGAGTATGATTTTGAAATCTAGCATATAAAAGGTAAAGAAAATAAATTTGCTGATGCATTAAGTAGAAATGAAAGACTGAATTTTGCAACAGCAATCACCACTTATGTTTCAGACTTAGATGAATAGCTTAAAGAAGGCATAAAACAAGATGAAATTTATCAGAAATTGCAAGCTAAAGCTAAGGAAAATTTAATAAAAGGTTACAGTTTAAATGAAAAATATTTTTTATTGTATAAAGATAAACTATATCTACCTAACATACTTAAATTCAAGTTATTAATTCTGGATGAAATCCATAAAACATCATATTCAGGTCATCCAGGTTATCAAAATAATATAACCATGTTAAGAAAAGAGTATTTTTGGCCAAATATGAAAACTAAAGTAGTTGAATATATTGCAAGGTGTTTAGAATGTCAACAAGTAAAAACCAAACACCAACACCCAGTTGGTTTGCTACAGCCTTTACCTATCCCTAGTTGGAAATGGGAAGTGATTAGTCTAGACTTTATTACTAGACTACCTAGAAATCAGAATCAGAATGAATCTATTATGGTAGTGGTTGATAAGTTAAGTAAGGAAGCTCATTTTATACCTGTTAAAACTACTTACAAGGCTGCCAATATAGCTGATATTTCTCTAAAGCAGATTTTTTGATTACATGGAGTACCAAAAGTCATAATCTCACACAGGGATCATAAGTTCATAGGAAACTTTTGGAAGTCCTTGTTTAAAGGATTAAATACAACCTTGAATTTTAGTACTTCTTTCCATCCTCAAACAGATGGACAAACTGAAAGGGTAAACCAAGTACTGGAAGATTTATTGAGAATGTATGTGAAAGATCGGCCAGGTAAGTGGGAGAACTATTTACATCTAGTAGAATTTGCGCACAATAATAATTATCAGACATCAGCTAAATTCAGTCCATTTGAAATTTTATATGGATGAAAATGTAATACTCCTATCTCTTGGAGTAATCTAGTAGATAGATTGGTATTAGGTCCAAAATTGTTGAAAGAAATGGAGGAAATTGTGAAACAAGTGTAGGGAAATTTAAAAGTGGCACAAGATCGGAAAAAGAGTCAAGCATACTCGAAAAGAAATCCAAAGGAGTTCCAGGTAGGTGAACATGTGTTCATCAAGGTAAGGACCAAGAAGAGCTCTCTAAGACTAGTGAGTTGTGCGAAATTGGCACCTCATTACTGTGGACCATTTGAAATTTTTTCTAGGATTGTTCAAGTAGCTTATCAATTAGCATTACCACCTAACTTAAGAGTACATAATGTTTTTCACATTTCCATTTTAAATAAATATTTTCATGATGCTACTCATGTTGTTAATTGGAATGTTATACAGGTGGAACCAGAAGAAGAATTTCTGGTGAAACCGGACTGTATCCTCAGGAGGAAGGAAATTACACTTTGGAACCACACCATTGGATAGGTGAAGGTGCAATGGAAGCACCTTAGTCTTGAAGAAGCCACCTGGGAATTGGAAAGTAAGATGCAAGATGTATATCCAATTCTGTTCTAGGGGACTTCAAAGGATGAAGAATAAATAACATCAAGGACGATGTTATATTCTAAGGGGGTGTGTATTTCACATACCCCAATTTTGTAAAATAATGATATCTTATTTTGATTTTATTCCCAGACATTATGTTAAATTTAATGTTAAGTGGAAACTAATGACTCAGCAGAGTCAAGGATGTGGAATGTAATTTTGAATATTTAATTTTAAATAAATAAAAGTGGAGACAACAACTTGGGAGAGCTATTAAAAAGAGTGTTACTGGTCAAGTTGGTGGAAGGAACTAGGTGGAGAGAAAAAAGACAAGTGGCAGCATGCTCAAACACTTCCTATGTTGTAGGTGGCAACTTCCCTACATTTGGGGTCATGATCCCCCAAGAAAGTGGGATCAGAGCAGGTGGCTCAATTAGTGACAACTAACCCAAAAATACCTAGGCAATCTTATTAAAGGTGCCCAATGTAGAGAGCTGGGGCTGCTCATTCCAAGAGAAGAATAATTCAAGTGAATTCTCTTCAAGGAATTCATTAGGAAGGAAAATTGAAGGGAACATGTTTGAGGGGTAAAAATGCAGGAAGTTGATCTATTACAGCTTGGCAGCTGAAAGATCTTACTGCAGTATGCAGAGTTGGTATTGAATCTCGGGACTGGTACTTTGTTGATTGTTCCACCTAGTTCTAGCCAAGCAGACCAGAATAGGCTCGGGTGTCCTAAGAAGTAGTTGTTTGAGCACTCTCTAGGAGTTGGTAGGGAGCAACGACCTCCCATTCCTATTGTCATCCAGCTTTAAAGACAAGTTTCAATATCTTTTAATTTATGTGTTGTATTTTATCTTTGTGTATGAGCAATTATTGATTGATTTGATGTTATGATGTGTTGAAATCTGTTAGTTATTCTAGACTGAATCTGTTTTGTGATTAAAGATAAATCCTACCTGTGTTTTTCCCCATCTGGAGTAATCCAGATCGTACTCTAGAATAGGTAGTTTGTTTAAGTAGATGAAGTATGATAGGATTATAAATGAATCAAATATTTATGTTTACAGAGTAATGAAATGTTACTTCTCAGTAGATAGTTGTTTTCTAGAAAGTTTATTAATTTATTTTGTAGACGTGTTATCAGAAATAGACTGTGTAAATAGCATGATAGTACAGAACAATACTCATATTACTGATTGACATTAGTATGCTTAACTTTATAAATTATTTTCTACAGAGTTTCTATTTCCATAAACTATACTTTTACATTGAAAATAGAAGAATTAGTTTTATCAATTGAAAGATAATAGTTTATGTTAAGAAAATATATAAAAATAATACTGATAGTCTTTCTTCTTCTATTAGTGACAATTAATCTTCCTGCATCTATCTGAACTATAGTTAAATAATATGAAAAAGGTAACAGTAGTCCTTACTTAGCTTTAATAGCTAAAGGAGAATAGTAACTTAGGGTTTTAAGTTAATATTATAAACTATGCTCATATTTTTGCAGATAGTGTAATTATAAAGAATACTGATAGGTAAGAAGGTTCTTTATTTCTTTTGTTCTCTAAAGTAAGTCTATAGATATATTTGAATTAACTAACACAAGTATATTCAAGAAGAGAAAAAACTCCTAATTTGATGATTTCAACTTCAAGAAAAGATGAGAGGACACAAAAAAACTAATTTTTTTTTATAACCAAAACATTAATTAAATTATTAAAAAATAAATTTTTATTGAATAAATAAAAAGTGGTCGATAAATTAATATTTTATGGTTGATTTGATTATTAAAATTATATTCAATTATAGTATGTTAATTTTGTAATCTAATTAATGATTATTACTTATTTTTTTCCTTTCTATCTTGATGGTAGGAACCAATGACCGACTAAGGTTCCAACCATCATCCTAGTTAGAAGTTATTAGGGTTTTTTCTATCTTAATGGCATGTGAGACACATCTTTTTGTGTAGTGATGAATTTCATTAATCATTTTGGTGTGTTCTATGCATATGTGGTGTTTGCAAGCCAAAGAGTGTTATACCAACATTGATTTACTTGAGTTACAAGTATGTATGGCTCTCGGTTTTGTTTTCCTTCTCTCTGATTATTTTAAGCATGACGCCATGGTTATGGAAAAGGATCCACATAACGATTCAAGCCCTTAAAATAAGTCATCAAATAACTGCACATATGTATGGATTTGGGTTTCCTTTCCACTCAATATTTTTGGAATATGTTTTCCTTTTAGAGATAACGGTGAAAGAGCAACATGATCTCAAAGATACGCTCCAAGTTTGAAAGAGCAACATAATCTTATAGATTTGGGCTAATTCATTCCTCCATTCTGGAATTTGAAGGAATTTTATTTATATATACTATGAATCGTTTAATGGTTGACCTTTTCTTACATCATTTAGCATTTTCTTAGTCTTCCATGTGTTATCAGATTCATTAGACATATTTATATTTTTTAAACAAACAACCCGTGAATTTTATGGTTTATTGTTTACTATGAAAGAAATTTCTTTACATTAATTTTTTAATAAATTTACATCTAATAATAAACTACTCAATAAAAATATATTTTAGTAGTGGCAAGTAATTTAGTTTTTCCTTCATTTTTTTAACACACCTAGAACTGAAAAATCAATATTTATTATTTATTTAAAAAAACATTATGTTAAATTTGTTGTAAGGTTTTATGACCAATTTGGTGAAGGGTGACTGTAATTGAATAATGATTTATGTTAAAAATTAAATAGAAGAGACACCTATCCAAGGGATACTGTTAAATGAGTGTTCACCGACCCACTAGGAGGACTAAGTAGTTTTAGAAGGCTTGTTTACAAGTGGCAGTACTAGCATTTCACTTTCTAGTTGTTGTAGGAAGCATAATCCCTAAAATTATGCTCATGTTCCCTCAGAAAGGGAACAAAGCTGGTGTCTCATTTAATTCCAAAACTGACCCAAATACCTAGGAAATATTGTAAATACCATCAAGTTGAGGAGGAGGCTCACTACTCATTCTATTTCAAGTGAATGTACCTTGTGATTGCTGCAAACTGAAAAGTCATGCAGAGAAGGAATTTGATGAGGGGATAGCTAAAGTGAAATTGTTGAGTTAAGTATGCTACTGAGTGCTAAGTTGTAGCAAGTTGATGTGTGGGATTTTATCTAGTGTTGTTCGTCTTAGTGGTTTAGTGAATAGGCTCAAGGGTCCTAAGCAAGTAATCTTGGCTGCTTTAGGAGAAGGTTGGGTGGAATAGTCTCCTTTGGGTGTTTGTCCCCTTCTGCAAAATTATCCACATTCTAATTCTTTTTATGCACTTGTGATTTAATTCTATGGATTTATTTCTTATTTATATGAATTCTAACTAGCTGCACAATTTAGCTATAAATTGTGGTAATTATCTATGATCCGTACTTTCTATTTGGAAGTGAGTATTTATTATTTTAAAAGGAGAAACATGCAATTAGTAATCAAAATGAAGGTTTAAGGCTTACTAATCTAAGTATTTATGTTATATTAGTTTTATCTTAACAATGTTTCTTTTCCTTCTCTTGTTATATTAATCATATTGCTCTATCTTAGTTATCTTTATTCACTGTTTTGCTGGAAACTTTATAAAACCCTATTACAGAGGTTACTATAAAATATATATCTAGTTGCAGATTCATACAAATAAACACATATGTATATATATATATAACTATTAAAACCTAATAAGGATAAAACTTGTATAGATTTCATAAGATAACTACATAGTTCTTAGTTTAAACAAAAACAATGCTGATGCTAAACATACTCAAGGTTTAAGCCTGCAATGAAATACACATAGTATACATGTTTATATGCAGGTTAAACTTATTAACTCGAATATGGAATATTTAAGTAAACCATCTTGTTCAGATCCAAAACCAAGATAAAATAGATAAGAAAATCATTAAATCAAATTAACAACTGAGCTAGGTTTCAGATCTCACTACAAGAATTTTTCTTATTAAGGAAACATGGTGAGTTTCATGCAAAAACAAAAATTATTGAATACCAAATTGATATTATCAACATGATAAAGCTATAGGCTATAAACCATTTTGGAATTATCATCTCTAATGTTATCATTACATAACAAAGACATGACAACCTTCGGGATTAATTATTTTCACAATAACATTGTATTTTTTAATAACTTAAATATTTAGGAATAGGTAGTATATGGTATTTATCATGACAGACTGATGGCCTTACGAATTTATCTTAAACTAAATGTGGTAGGGTAGAGGCCTCACAACCACGCTATTTTTATTTAAATAGAAAGTGTAAACTTAAGATATGTTTCTAAACTGAAAATCTGAAAACCCTCACGGGTCTTTCCAAAAATACTAAAGCCTTTACTAGAAACTATCGTTGACAGTGGAATTATGACCCTTTTTCTTTATAAAACAAGAATGATAGGGTGGCATCCTTTGGATCTAAAAATATTTAATTTATCCTTTATAATATTTTTTCCCCAAACCTGCTAACTATCGTTCTAAGGAAAATGACTGTGTAAAAATCAAAATAATATGCAAGAACATAAATATAAATGCCTCGCGGGCTACATCCCATAAAAATTTCTATCAAAGTTAAATAATAATAAATTATTTGACAAGTGGCTCTATGGCCCTTTTCAAGAAACAAATGCAACGGGAAAAATCCCTCGTGGCCACAGTATAGTATTGCAAAAAAAATGAACTATAAAATCAAGTTAGAAGCAAAACTCTCACAACATTGGTAGAAATTGATAAAACTCAATATATTTTGATAGAGGCCTTACGGCTCTCTTTGCAAATCAATCATGACAGTAAGACCCTGTTGCTTCCTATAAGAGATCCCCATTTTGAGTCATCAAAATAGGGGCCCCCATTGACTAGTTTTATAGCCATAGTTCACTTAGGGAGGTTATGAAGTTGTAAGTTCTTTGTTATTTTGTGTGGATTGAATAAAATCCTTCAGTAAACCTTGTTTTTTTGGATTTTTTTTGGGATTTTGGGACATTTTTATTTATTTCCATACTTTGTAGAGTTTTTGATCCCTGCTTTCCGAAATCGAAACGAAGAAATCCTTTTTTTGGAGGTAAGTTGAAGTTCGTTTAACGATTTTCGATTTTCAACATTTCAGATCTTGGAAACCTTATCCTTTCAAATAAAGAACATTTCATTTTTTGATTTTTGGATATTCAAAACTGTAAACTCTGATTTCATTAAGATTATTTGGTTAGTTCCCAATTTCCGATTTCTAACATTTCGGATATCGAATTTTGGTAACATCATTTTAATTTTGAATAATTTTCTCCTTTCTGACTTCTGACTTCTGACTTTTCCTTTCGGAAATCGAAAACCCCATATGATTTCTAGATTGATTATTCGTTTCTAGATTCTCAATTCTTGATTTTCAAAAATCAGACGTGAGAGACCATGAAAAGTGAATCTTTTCAAATCATGTATATTGTTTCACCGCCTAGATCTCAGTCTCCCATGCATCAGAAATCTACAACCAAGGTTCTTTTAGCCGTTTGGTATTGGGTTTTTAAAGTTCAAAGTTACGAGTGCTGTTTTACCATTTTTACCTGTTCTTTTTCACTGTGCTCAGGTTTTTTACTGTGCATTTTTCTCTTTGTCCCAGTGCACGGATTTGCAATATTCTGAACGTTTTCACCGCCTGACCATTTTTCCTATTATGTTTGAACTCACATCATTATCAAACATGGTTTCCAAGATCCAATAAGAAAAGGCACCCACAACATCTAGGAACTCCATGTCCAAAACAACTCTTCAAGAGCAGAAGAAAAAATACCCCAACATCGATGTTTTTACTAACACTAGTGGGAACGTATCTAATACCCTATACCTAGACTGGTCCAAAATTTACTCTTTTTTTACAATGACGATATTTCCTCTATTACCCATGACCAGCCCACTTTTCCCAATATTTGTAGTCCTCGTATTCATTGCATTGCTTCCAAGCCTCCTTTTATTCCCTATATAGATCCTGTCAAGTGGGAATTGGACCATGTCGAACTTAAGGGGCGCACCTTTTATGACACAGAGAATACGCTTGTTGATTCTTTCCATCCTGATGTATTTTCTAGGGATTA
The DNA here is from genome assembly GCA_001517045.1 of Pseudotsuga menziesii. Classification (NCBI taxonomy): domain Eukaryota; kingdom Viridiplantae; phylum Streptophyta; class Pinopsida; order Pinales; family Pinaceae; genus Pseudotsuga; species Pseudotsuga menziesii. The sequence goes on along the minus strand of LPNX010918199.1, from coordinate 375,336 downwards.
TACTTTGGGACCGCCCAAACAACTTCTCACATCAAAATGTTTTGATGAATCTCTCTCTAGGTTCATTTACAAAGAGGTAGTCAAATCCTGGTTGGAAGATCCAACATTAGTCATTCCTACCTCAATTTTGGCATATCCAATTTCCTGGTTCAAAGAACCTTTCCCATTATTGCAAGCCATGATTTTTCGGTTTTATGGGTTACCAAACTGTTCCTCGTTCAAAGAATAGTGGTTTCCTATGGAACACAATATTTTACTTATAGGTGATTCATTCAATTGGGTGAAAATTGTGTCATGCAATTTGCGAGACAAAATTGAGAAGTATCAGAAAACCACATCTAGCTGGAATCCAACCTTTTATATGTCCGGGTTTTTTATGGATGCATTCTGCGCATATTCTCCTTTCCTAACTTTCAATTGGTTTTGAAAAGAGGAATCTCTGCCTATAAATATCTATTTATCCAATATGTGGGACGATAAATTCATCCGTTAGGTTTATGAGCTTTGTGAACTATTTATCAGGTCAATGTATTTAAAATTTTTTAAGGTTGATGCTCCCGCATTCTCTAAACGTGCTAGGGAATTGATTTCATTGTATGGTGACTGGTATGTAGGAGAATATTTCTATTAGATAAAAATTTGTGCCAGAAATACAGTTCACTTGCTTCCCAAGATAGTTCCCGACCACATGGTGCTATAGGAATTTTTCTATCAAACTGTCATCGATGGGGTTTTTCCCATGTTGTCTAAGAACAAGAAAAGGGCTTGGCCCAAATTTCCTTTTTCTCTCAACTCTCCTGTGCTACATAACACCATTCACACAACTCTGTTGGGTAAGGAAATTTCTATTATGAACTTGGGAGAGGAATCCAAGAGAATGCATGATCCATTGTCTTATTTGGAAAACCTCTTTACACATGAGGATGTTATATTACATTATGTTCATGAAAATGACCATGTGATTCCATGTTTTGAGAAGCCATAGATTTTCAAAAAGCCATTAATAAGACAATTGATCTGAATGTCAAGTCTCATTTGTACAAGTACCAAAAGGATTTTATGATAAGAAATCTCCGTGAAAGGCAAGATAAACTTAATATAAAACAAAATATTTAGAAGGAGGAAAAATAAAAGGAAGCCAAAGAACAAGAAGCAAGCTTTGCTACTACCATTGCTGCTCAACCCAAGGACAAAGGTAAAGGTATACTTGATGGCCCATCCATTCCTCATCTTGGTTCAATGGAAGACACATTGCAAAAAGGGGTAGAATTCAAGAGGAATCTTGAAAAAATTAGTTCTCAACTGCAAACTCATACAGATATAGCTAGAACGAAGCTTAAGAAACAAAAGGTTCAAGTGAGCTCTCAATAGACTAATATGTAGGAAGATCCCACAAAACAAATACCAAGGCCATTGCTCCCTATTGTGAAAAAAGAGGAAGCTGTGATGCAAGACCCTTGTAGTAGGGATTTCACCCTAGCTACAGACCAGGAATGGATCCCTTCTATCTATAGGACAAAAGGGTAGGGTTCCTATGAGAATGGAAGAAAAGAAAGAAATAAACATAAAACAAAATGAAAAACCCCTCTGCACATAAGCTCCACAACTCTACATACAACTATTAGGAAACCAAAAGACCTGCAAGTAATCAATGGAAACCTGCAAGACAATGTTAAGCAATAAATCCACAAACAAAAAATGTTAGAAAACTACAATCTACCAAAGCAAAAAAATGAAAAGACAAGTATACCTTCTGGTTGGAATGGGCCACCATGCCCTAGCCTGGGAGAGCACCTCTCTTAGGAATGGGGAGCTATGGATCTAGGGAGGAATGGAGAAGAGAGACGGTGAATGACTTGAGAGTCAAATGGTCTCAAGGAACTCACATAGGAAACATAATGATAGGGTCCAGTGAAGGAGTCATTTGAGAGTGACCCAGACCCCTTTATTTATACTTTTTCTTAATATTTTTAGGGTTTTAAGCCTTGGGTTGGGGATTTAGCCCCTTTTTTGGGATTTTAGCCCCTTTCGCTCAATCTTTAGCTCGTTTGGAGGTTTTGAGCTCCTTTGAGGGGTTTTATCCCCTTTTTGGAGGCTTTAGCCCCTATGAGAGCTATTTTGTCTCTTTTTAGGGGTTTTTAAGCCATTTTTCATATTTTTAAACCTTATTGAAGGTGTGGGGGTCAAATGGGGTCAAATGAGGGTCGTACATAGATGTGTTTAGGTGGTGTAGGTCATGTAGAGCTCATTATGGGATTTTTTTGGTTAATAGATTGCCCCCTGATGTGTGAGGGAAGGATCACATTGTATGGTCGACGAACATCATAGGATATTCTTAGGAGAGGTGGTGCTTCTTGGGGTGGGGCATGGTGGCTTTTGGTTTTTGTATTAATATGGTTCCCATCAATGCATGAGATACAAATAATGTGTGACATGTATATGGATGATGCGGGAATCCCCATGCTCATAATGATGTCAAAATAATAATGTGATCTAAGCTCTAGAATACAAGAGCCGATCATGTAAAACTATTGTTACAATAGTGGTTTCCTTAATGAGAGGCTGAATACAATACTAATATGAATAATTGCTACATTGGACCCATGGCATTCTCATGGAATGTTATATCATGACTGATGGTCTGCTAGATCTGGAGCAACACATAGTTTACTGAGAGAGAGAGTCAGAGTCTCTGTGTTACAAGTATGCTACATCAATCATAAATATATATAGAAGCACTACTGGGGATTTTGAACACTGTCTCCAAAGCAACCTAGAAATCACAAGGGACACGAACCTGTTGGGGTCCCTCAAATAGACTCATCAATGTGCTAGATTCATGTGACATCTGAGGTTTTTGACCAAATACTTCATCGACCAATACCCTATACAAATATCAACGGTGTGATGATGTAGCTGGATTCAAGCACGTGAGAAAAAACCATCCCGGGAGGCACTAAGGACTCCTCTCAAGTTGTCCAAGGAACTCATCAGTGAGGTTAATGAAACCAGGATACAATGACCTCTGTGTCTATCCTATCGAATACATGTGTTTTTGTTGATAGAGGTAGACCTGCCCCTGGTCAAGGAAATGGTATTTCCTTGACCAGAAGCATGAGGGAGATAATTGAAAATATGTGAGACAATATGAGGAATGACCCACTAAATGGGGGCGGTAAAGGAAGGAGTTTGAACAGGGGCAAAGGGAGTGTAGTACACTCAAACTTCCTTTGTTGAGAGTATGATGATAGGGTGGACTAGGAAGCAAATGAAACTGACTCATGTGAAAGGGATCATAGCTATAATATCAGGAATGTCACTACAGATGGGAAATTCTTGTGGAAGGTAGATACTTTTGGTGTTGACGGGATCCAAGGAAGACACATTGCAGAGTACTTTGAGAAAAGGCGACCCAAAGTGGGAATGCTTCCAAACGTTTATATTTGGGGTGGTGTATAAAGACACCATTCTTGTACGATCTCATGGATTTTTGGTGAGCCCATGAAAGTAAATGCTCGATGGTGCTTTCATTTTTAGAGAGTCTGAAAGCATGAAGAAGACTCTAGTGGGGGCTCTTTTTTGTTGGTAGTATCCAGTGCCCAAAAATGGATAAAAGTATACACATGAGAGCTCACCCATCCTGCAGGGGATGAGAGACTTCTTTACCGTTGGTAGTCCAATCAGGCCAAAAAAGGTTAAATCTATACTGATAGACGATCATTCAGATACTTTTACGAGCATGAACAAAACCAAGTTTGCTCAGTCATATTTTCTTAATGAGAGGGATGTAAAAGAGCTTAACGACAACCCATGGTGAGATTTTTCATAAATTTCAGCCCCTCTACCCGAGAAATCATAAAAGTATGCAAAGGGGAATAGTCTTGGATTGAATGTGCAAGGTGGTCCTTTTCATTTGATGGTCTACATATTCTGCAAAAGGAGATAAACGAGACAATGTAGACACCCTTTTCTATACTTTAACAAGTGGGAAAGGAAGTAGCTATGCTCGACCATATTCTCATTCTTTTAGGAGTCATAAAAGAGCTTAAAAGAAACTCTAGTATGGCCAACTGATCAAAGAGGAACTAATGGTGCCCCTATGTCGGGACAGCGGACAATGGTCCAAAGGTCATCCGTACAGTATGGATGGAGTAGGTGGCTCTTAATCATACCAATACATGGATGGAATAGATTGCAGCAGAGGCACGTGAGTCAGTGCAGAAGAGGCACACAAACTGCGATGGATCTCAAATAGAGGTCAGGAGACTTGACTACATGTGATGTGAGTACAAGTCCATAGGCAGTAATATGCAAAATGCATGCAAAGGAAATGATCCATCCTCCAGATGATGGTCCAAAGATCAGCATAAGGTGTGGTGGACAGAGTAGCCAACTATGTGTTAAAAATCAAAATGATGGTCCTTACAGGTGGTGGCCCAAGTATATGCATAATTGGTGGAAGGAAAGTGTGATGTAAATACAGGTTCGGAGACACTTACATTCACAATGTTGTGGCTCATAATTTGAGGTAACTTCCAGGAAGTGGTCCTGAAAATTAATTGTTAAACATGACACGATGTTTTCATAGAGGGTGGAAATTGAGCCCGAAGGTGTGAGAGGTGTCTTGAATAAGCTCCAGGTGACTTTGGATTGGTAGCTAATGGTGCTGCCCCTGAATGGGGGTTTCTGATTTGTGGTAAAAATGTTGTAATACCAAAAAGAAAAAAACTATGCTATAAGGGACTCATAGTGGTGGTATCAAGCATAGACTCTGTTGAGGTAGAGCCCATTACGTGGTTCTTCAAGAGGAAACCCTCTAAGACAGCGAATAGGTATGCCCCCTTTCCAAGATGAAGGTCATTGGCAAGGCGAGGTGATAGAATGTGGTCTTTCATGGGAAGAACCGATTCCACACTTTGGTTGAAAGGGAACGAGGTAAAACCAGAGGCGGTATTACAAATCTCTCCATCATCGCATAAGTGGTACTGAGATAGATCAAGTGGATCTTCCAAATTCAATGAGATGAAAGGGTGACATTTCTTCTGGAAAAGAAGACAAACCTGAACCCCTGCCAACTTAGTTCAGGACTGGGTGGTGAAAACGTGAAGTTGGGTAACAATTCCATGAGAATCGAGTGCCTAAGAAACATAGCGAAAGTTATTCAGCTAAATAACTATATTTATTCACCCAAATAACATTTTTATTCAGCCGAATAACTATAGTTATCTGGCTAAATAATCGATCCTTTATTCGGCCAAATAATGTTTAATGGTGAACCGTTAAAATTAACGGAGACATCATTTTTTTTTGCGTTTGGTTTTTCGGCCGAACAAACTTTGTTGTAAATAACGGTTCTATAACATAAAATTATTATTCGGATGAACAATTATTCAGCCAAATAATTGTTCAGCCGAATAATTATTCGGTCGTATAACCTTTGAGACCTTAAACCTGCACAGTTTTCAGTTTTCTCCATTTTCAGAAGGTAAAATGGATGTCTTACGCTACAAATCGACTATCAAAATTGATACCATTAGTTTTTTAATTGAATCTACTTTTCGTAGGTATATATTTTGTTGTCTATAGGTGAGATCCGATATTTTTATTTTTTTTGTTTCTTAACATGTGTCAAGTTTCATTTCTCCTCTTTCAAAATGTAGTGAAATGAAAAATATATAACTTCAAAAAGACACCACCAAGAAAATTGAAACAAATACAATTCCGTTAATTGGAGTGTCTACTTCAAAATGGTGTTTGTAGATTTTAAAGTTTTATAGTTAATTGAGAGAAAAGTAGCGCAACCAAAAACATGTTGAAAATCGACAAGGTTTCCCCATTGATCGAGTTCAAAAAAATATTATAATTAGTATATAGATCTGTTGGTTACAAACTTATAGTCATCCTCTAGTATATTGTGTCTATATTGTCATAGCATATTTTTTTTTTGCAAAACATAAGTTTAACAATGATTTTAGGGGTGCAACCAAACATGAATATTTTTTAGTCCTTTCATTTTATAAGGACACACTATCAAACATTTGCCAAAAAGACATATCAAAGCTCAATAAAAAAAATTGAAAAAATTATGAATAGAAAGCTAACATAATTCTATGAAAGTTTTGTTTTTACTTAAAAGTGAAATTATAAACAAAAATATCACTTTTGTTCACCCAAAGTTGAAAAACATGAAAAAAAGAGATTTATTTTCTCATAAGACCCCCCAAAATAGACAGCCATCTTCATGGATTCACCCGCCCACCAATCCTTGGATTGGTAGGAGGTTTTGAAGCACCATGCGGGAAGGTCCTTGTGGTGCTGGGTTGGGTTGGGCTTGATTGGCAGCTTCCTGTGCCTAATTTTCAATGTCCTGCTTAGTGTAAGCCATGACCAGACACTCGAATGTGTAGTGCCCATAATCGTCATAGAGTGTGCATGGTTGGTTTGTGTGCAATGGGGCATTGCATCTTGGTGCATTCTATTATGGGGGGTTTTGGGTTGGCCAGTTTGCCACGGAATTGTTGGGAGGGTTTGGTTGTTGATCTCCTCCCTATGGTTGGTTATTGCATTGGTTGCAGGGTCGGTTATTTTGAGCTTTCCCTTGTTCATTGTTGGGGGCAGGCTGGTTGGGATAGTTTTGTTGTGCAAACACTTGTCCCAATGAAGTAGGTGGAGGGAGGGTGATGGCTTGAACTAGTTGCACTGGTAGTGCATAGTAGATTTGTGGGGGTGGTGGTGCTACAAATGTGGGAATTTTCCCCACATACTGCTGTATTGGCCAAGCCATGGCCTGACCATGTTGCGATGGTGTAGGCCGTGCGTAGGAAGTTGTTGCTCTGGACTGGGACATCATTCTAGCATAGTCCAGGGATAGGTTTTGGTAAGAAACATTAGCAGTGTTGCTTGGTTGTGGTGTAATTGAAGGTAGTGTCGGTCGAGGCTGTGGTTGTTGGGAGATCGATCCTATGATGTCATCTACAGCATGGGATGCCCCCGGTGCATCACGAGATGAGGTACTCAACCGGGGAGCATCTGGAATTATGGTGTATAGGTATCCAGACTGAGCATAGATAAGGTCAAACTATTGGACCTTCAATATGTCCTCTTCTTCAGATTGGGGACGTTCGAATGTGATGTATTTTTTTATGGGTAGGAGCAAGGTTGTGTCGTCAACTTGGATTTTGCATAGGCTACGACATTGCCACCACTCATGGATAAGGTCAGTTATATGAGTGGTAGTGTTTTGACGGTAGGATAATAGGATCTCCACTCCCTCAACATATCTGACATGGAGTTGGAAATACTATAGGAACATGAAGGCTAGGGAGTTGAAGTCTGAGTACCTATCCTGCGGTAGCTCAATGTAACATTTGGCCACAACACTTGTAAGGGTGAGATGGAATAGCCTAAGCCTGATGGACTTGTCTACGATGCTGTTGGATGAGCACCATAGATGGAATGTCATTATGTGGTTTTGGGGACATTCCCCTGCTTTTCCTTCAAACTTGGGGATGTCTGATGGCAACTTAGTTTGCATTGGAGGCCAAAAGGCTTGATGATGAATGGGGTCATTTTTTAATCTGGCCAAGACATGCAAGTTAAGATGAGTCATGAATGGTAGATTTGACCCCAGGTTGATGTGGGATGGGGATGCAATGGTGGTGGGGTTTGTAGGTGCATAATGCATTTGCATGGCTGGGGGTGCCTGTGGTGGCACCATTGCAGATGGGTCAATGCCCCCAAATGTTGTGGGAGGGATAGTGTGGGTGAAAGGGACATTTCCCCCATGCATGATAGTAGGGGAAATGTAAGTGGATGGTACACTTCCCCCTTGTGTGGCAGGAGGGGCAGTGTATTGGGACGAGCCATCGACCCCATCTGTTGCAAGTGGGCCAGCTTGGCTGGTTACTATGGGTGGTGGCAGCTGACTAATGACATTCTGCATGACTATGCTTGGGCCACTTTTTAGGTTGTGGGTGACAAGTTGTGATGTGGACATGGTTCTACTTGCTATGGCTATGATGAAAAATGGATCCGGATTTGAACTAGCCATGGGGCTTGATGGTGTGGTATGGAGGTTTGGTTTATACTAATATGGGTCTGAATTAGAATTAGAGGCTGTGTGGCCTTCTGATGGAATGGGATATCGCTGAAAATGGTTTCGACAATGTCGATTGAGTGTTCAAAATGTTGGTGGTTTGCCTCTTAGGCATGAGGAAGAGCGTGGAGGATCAATTTTGTTTTTATGTATGAAACTAGTGGGAATGATGTTTGGACCCCAGTTTCAGTGGCTTCCTATTGGCTGTAGGTGGTCACTTAGCCACTAAGACTACAAAAATACAGTGCTTGACTTTTTCCTCATAGGTGTTTCTACTCAATCGGAAGGGGTCATTTCCCATTTCACTTGGCAATTCCTCTCAGTGCCCAGCTACTTTGGGGTTCCTATGGTACTCCTCACAATGAGTTTCTGGGAAGACCCCAAGTACTTCCCATTGTTGAAGTGATCAGGGACTTATGTCCTCAAAGACCGTATATTGGTTGTACTTATTGTAAATTGGTAAATTTTAAGGCTCACACAGCATCATGAACCGAGTTGGGTTAATTAGTTGGTATGGTTTATTTGTTTGTTTGTTTTTCAGGTATTTGGTTGCTGCAAATGGTTTATGAATTCATCATGGTAGATTTCATGTCATTCTGTACACATGTATTTGAATAATCAGAAATTGTGAACAAATACAATTTTTAACCGTGAATGTGTATGGCCTAACTAGATGTCTACCTCACGTTGATATTCCTCTTCAACCAAGAGAAGGTGCTGGGATCTCAACACAATGGAACTAAGCCCATCCTTAGATACTCAGGTCACCTCTTGGATGCAAGGTTGGTCAATAGGGAGGATACTTAGCACCATGAGAATCCCTCCTTCTCTACCCCCTCTACCTTCTAGGTCATCTAGTTCTAGTGGTTTGGAACAATATTAGTGGAGTTCCTAGATCTATACGAGCTTGGCCTTCGTCGTATCCCAGAATACCCCGGAGGGTGATGACTGGGTAGAGGAGGAAGGGTAAGCAAAATAGTTTGTTTTAGGTTGATTTTAATTTGGATACATTCATTTGATTATGCCATTAAGATTTACTTGGAATTTACGCATTGTTTGTGAAATAAATTGCAAGAAAACAAAAACAGAAACTTGAAATTGAAATGGTGTGCTGGATAGAGGCGGTTGAGCCGCACTGATAGTCCTATAAAACTGAAATTTAATCTGTATTGTAATGTTCCTCATGTATACCCCTAAGAAATTTGTAATATTATTGTATAAGAATTTTTGGTGAGGAGCTCAAGTCTAAGGCCCCACCAGAAGAAAAACTTTAAAGTTAGGTGATTTAATTCCTAAATCTTAAAACATCAAGAAAAATTAAAGGACGGGTAACTAAACAAGGAGGGCAAGAAGAGAATGGTTAGGGAACCTTAATTCGACGCCATAGTCTGACCAACATAGTAACTATGGAATCTTGTAGGGATCCCTATTTTTCTTTTTCCATAACTAGCCTGATTAAAAATACTATAGCCTAGAGGGTTGAATTATGGCATTATTCATCCATGGCCTCAGAGGTTACCACCTTATTAACCTCGATGAAGGGATAAGGAGTTAAAATTAAAATGAGAAAGAACCAAACAAAATATCAAGTTACAAAAATGGCAATATGACAAAGAGATATCATCACTTGAGTATCTCGATAAATTACTAAATGATAATGAACCATGGTGAGGAACTAATTTATGATGACATAAATTAACATACACTAAAACTTATGAAATAACATTTATATAAATATATATATATATGTCCACTTTATTTATGTAACTCGAGAGAAAGTATTTACATATATATATATAAGAAGAGTCAAAGCTAAGATATTGAATGATTTAGAGCTTGATTTTTAAAAAGCTAAATATCGACAGATTAAGCTAGGATACTGCCGAGCTCAAAAAAGTATTTTGTGATAAAGAAGATTTTTTCTGTCTAAAAACGACTATAACCTCTCTCAATAACAAGAAGACTATGCAGGGGTAACTGACTTGTTTAAAAAGGAATCTTTCTATTTTTGCCAGGGTCTTAATGTCCTTGACAAACCTTTCCAAAATACCTCCCTTTATTTTTAGATGGGCGCACCAGGAAAATACAAAGGGTAGTAATTATTCTTAGGGAAAAATCTGAACCAGCCAGTAAATCATCCCCACCCCTTCACTATAAGTTAAGGAAAAATGAAAGGAAGGGGGCGCGTGACCTAGGGAGCGTGGGCATTCAGTGCTTGGTGCAAAACCTCTTCCATTCAAGTGAAGCTCTTGGAGTTGGATCTGTAACGGAGGACCAAGAACTCAATAGGACCACCAAGCACACCAGGGTATGCAAATTATTCCTTAATGTTTAATCACCTCTGACTTCATGCACTTGAATGACCACGGGATAGGCATATAAAGAAAACATGAATGCCTCTGGGTGTATGTAATTATCAAATAAGATCTATTTGGTTCTTAACTAAGATAGCTATTGTGATATGTTCCTGCATTAGTTGGAAACATGCTAGGTCTTTATTCTTCCATAGTATGCCTCTGCGCAGTGGAGACCCTTGATTTTTATGTTCAGACTCGATCCATAAACTATGTCTACATTGATTGGGACACTCTAAGTTTTGAATCCAACCCGATCTGCATGGACACCCTCAAACTGGAATCCATTCGATTGGATTATACACCCTATGCAATTTTGTCCCTTGTGTTTGTTTTTAGCCATGGAGTTTTTTTATTTACATCATTGCTGGAGTTTGAGTGTGTGAAGCCTGTGTTGCATTGTGTATTTTCTTACATTATTTATATGCCCTATTATGTGTTGGAGCTTAAATAATTTCTCCAAACAGTCAAACTCTAGAATTCATCACCTTAGCCCAATGTCACTCCTGAATTGAAACTCGCACTGTCTTCCTTAATAGCGTGAGCCCTTGAGCTGGAAATTTTATCTTCTAGCCGCAGGTTTAATTGGTAGGTTAAAGACCTGAATCTGGAAGATATAATGTATATGTGGTTTAAGTACTTATATATAGATATATATATATTCATTCCTATTTTCCATAGTCATCTAACCAACTCGATTCGAGGATCCTACAATCACTACCCTTTTAACAATGTTTGAAACATGAAATGAGTTGTTTTTCGTTTAATTACACACCACGTATCGATATGGGTAAGGATACTATGAACGATATAAAGATATCTTGATAAAAGAAGGCTTAAAGGTGAAACCTACATGTGATATAGCTATATATATGTATATACTCATGCTTACATATAATCACCCAAACCTATATGTTAATGATATGATAATTGGTTTTACAATTTAACTGTTGTATAGGTAATACCCTTGGGTACTTCACCTTGATGCAATAGTGGTGTGTTTTAGGAAAAAGAAAACCATTGCGTATTAAATATATGAGTATAGTGTATAGGGTCCTTCATGGGATGTTAATGACAATAAGGATTAAGTAAAAGAAAGGTCCTAGCCTTGAGAGCAGAACTCTGTTACAAACATTATTTCTTTATTTATGAGTTACAAACATTATTACTTTATGGTAGTCGGTCTACAACTATTTGTTGGAATTGGATAATCAAGAGTTCCTAGGGACATATAAGCTATATTCTTGGAAAGTTAGTCTGCGAGACTAATAGAAATGTACTACAACAACAAGGATGTTGCATTTTTGTAACCTTTAATGAATTAAATGTTACACGATGTGACTGTTTTGTGGACGTAGCCCATGGATTGGGTGAACGACGTACATTGGCGCTTCTCATGTTTTGTGTGTATGTGTTACTTTTTTCTTGTTTTAGATGGTGTATTTATCATTTTTCCTTGCAACGTTTTTTTATTTTTTTAATACTTTAGAAGACGACCATCAAGGGAAGTAATGGTTATCATGGTTTTCTTGACTACACTTAGTATGATCTTGGAAATACAACATGATCTTTAAGTGATGACGTTGATGAGTTTCTTGCAAGATTTAAGGTCAGTTCATTAGCCACACTAACCTCATGTCATCAACACCAGTAATTTATTATGGATTAAATATTATGAAAATATATGCTAGAGCTATGGTGTACATCTTATATTTCATTAGTGAGGTGACACTGAGGTGATGACTAATTGTTGAGTAGAGCACCTTTGCTCAAGAAGATGGTAATTCTATAAACTGAGGTTACATACATTAGAGGAAATTTCAACTCAAAATGGGAATCCAAAAAAAAAATAATAAAATAATAGTTAAAATAATAAAATAATATTTATTAATTTTGGAGGAAGAAAAGAAAAAAACTACTTTTTTGTTTGTATTTTCAACATATCTTCCCGTGTTTTTACTCAAATTTCAATCTAGAGAGCTCGTTGGATGTGGAATTAAATTCTGCATCCAACGAGTACCCACTTGGCATACTTTTGACGGACCCCGCTACCCCAAAAACAAGAAATACCTGAAAAAATGTTATGATGACATCATCATTACATTTTTTCAGGTATTTCATGTTTTTTGGGTAGCAGGGTCCATCAAAAGTATGCTGAGTGGGTACTCGTTGGATGCGGAATTTAATTATGCATCCAATGAGCTTTCTCAATCGAAATTTGAGTAAAAAAATAGGGAGATATGTCACAAATACAAACAAATAAACTAGTTTTTTTTATGATACCTATCCCCAAATTTATATTAAAAAAGTGTTTAAGACCTATACGGCATTTCAAATTTAAAGCAATTTCATTGGCTAACACATGATGACATGGAATTTGAGTTAAAGTTAAAAGTCCCATTTTGAGTTGAAATTTCCTCTAATGCATTATGGTTGAATAATAATGCTGGAAACAGGAATTGTAATTCTATAAATTGAGGTTGCATACATTATGGTCGAATAATAATGTTGGAAACATGAATTGTAATTCTAGAAATTAAGGTTATACACATTATGGTCGAATAATAATGCTGGAAACAGAAACTGTAATCACTCGGAGACCAATAATTTAGAAGGGTTTCCAACCAATACATGTTGAACTGTGTCTAAAATGGGTACGTTGCAAAAATAACAACTTATGGCTGAATATAGCTATCCCTCGATGGAGAGGGACATAAGCATTTAAACTTGAGTATGTTGCATGCATGGTGTTAGGTCATGAAGTTTATGAATCCCATTATAAGAATTGGTGAGAGTACTATGTTATGGATTTCAAGGTAAAGGTTCCAAGGAAAGGCTAAAGCCTAAATATTGTTATAAAATGAAAATGCATAAAGGATCTTTCTTAGTTGTGGGTGTACATAAATGTGTGTGGGTCATGAGTAATTTAACAATTATGTAGTTATATCTTCAAGGAAAGATTTGAATGATAATTATAAGAGTAGTAATGGTTTACATACGCGTATCAAAAGTATAAGGTGTCATAGCAAAGTATCATTTTTGTTTTTAACTGGGGGTTGTTACATTCTCCCTTTACGCTGGCATATTCATTAGTCGTTTAAGTACAGAAATTGGTTATTATTTTGTCCATTACACTATGGGATATTGTTATGGAAACTTTTTAATTCACGTAAATTTTCTTGTCTCCAAGAGAACTGGCCACGATTACTATTAAGTAAATAACGAGAGGTTATTTACCACTATATCTCACATACTAAACTGTTAAGTTTTAGTTGGAATATTGCAAATGATTTGCACCTATTTTCATTAATTTCTTATATGTTGCAATTAATGATGTTAAAATAATGGTTGTTTCATACATCATGATCTATTTTTAAATCAGTTTGTGTGTTTAATAACCTAATGAATATTAGAATTGAAGTCTTTATGAATTTACATGAAGTATCATAGTTATAAATAAGTTTATGGGTTTTCATTAGATAGAGAAATGTTTCATTTGTAAATAAGTATTCCACATGTTTATAATATGGTAAGATTGCCAGCAGCAAAATTAACCCAAAAGATGTATCAATGTATGATCGACAAGGAGTTTGTGGTCTTCTATTATTATTCACAAGTATAAGGTTGAGCATAAATGGTTGTTCATGTAAGATTTTGTTCTTGCTGATATAGGTGTGGTACACTAAGTATTTTGATGAGGGGATAAATAATTAAATCCCTTAAGAAAGTTCTATATTAGTATTTGAAGATCAATGTAGAATAAAATGTGGTTATTTTAGCCGAACGATTGTTACAGTTTGTATAGTCGTAATGTTGTTGAAACGGATTAGTCATACTTCTATGAAATATCATGTAAAGTCTGACACTAACATGATTGATTCCTTTGATAGTAACAATGAGCAAAATTTTTACCCCCTCTTACACATAATGGAATCAAGGTATAACAGGTACATTACATATGGTATCAAAGCGAGACGTGAAACACTTGGGCCTATTGGGCTCAAACTGCTTCCGCATGTTTCATTTTAACTAACGATAGAGTTTTTTTTTCTCTGTGATGATAGAAAATCAATAGGTTCACCTTGTTTTCCCAATCCAGGTACCTTGAGTGGTACCCAATGAAAATATTTATTGACCTTGAAGTTCTACAAGAGAAGGAGGAACCTCTCCTCAGATCACAAAAGATGGTCATTATTTTCCACTTCCACATTAGGCCAATGACATAAATACATAGGTATCTGGTTATTTCCTTGTTTTTATTTGGAAAGGATTTAGGAATGGTTAATATGACTGCTTCATCATTATTTTAAACTACACTATTAAATTATTGGTAAGGTAAAAGATTCTTCTCAGACAAACTCCTGGTCAGTGAAAGTACCTTCTACTATGATAAAAATGTGGGAGTTCAATTGTGTTAATGACATGATGTATGTGGATGGTGATAGGTTACATTGTAAAACATAGTGAATAGTGTTGTTAAAAAGGTAGCATTTAAAGGGTAACCTAAGTACCTAAAAATCTAATGATGTCACATTCTCTACTGTCCTATATTGGAAACTATTCCACAAGCCTAATACTCTAGTTAAATAATTTGATGAACAACCACATGCAAGTATCACAACCTAGTTTATTGACATAATCATTGGTTACTTGATCTAATCATCGTAACATTTTGGTGGTTTGATGACAAACATGTCATACATTTGAAACTAGGCTTATCTTATCTTGAAAAGGATTGTTTCCTGTGTAATCTCTTTGGGCATAAACACTTGTAATGTCCCTCTTGTGCACCCTAAGTATTTCATAATTTTGATTGTATATTGTACTCATATTCTGGTGAGGAGCTCAAGGCCAAGGCCCCACTAGTAAGACTATGAAGTAAATATGATCTAAGTTGAGGACTTAGGAGGCTTACGGCAGGGACATAGCTTCTTGGTTGGAAAACTCAACCTCGAGGGAGAAAGGGAATGGTTAGGGAACCTTGATTTTGATATCATGGTCTTGGCATCGTCTTAACTTTGGCCTCCTATAGAGATTCTAATTTTATCCAAATAAATACTATAGCCTAATTAATTGGTTTCCAACCTAAATATAAGCCACGGTATAATTTAGCTTTGACAAGAAAGGGGCAAAGAACTACCCAGAAAGTTATAAGACGAAAGCATTTTTTACAAAACTTATTATGCAGGGACTATATGTAATAGTCACCTTAAAATGCCATCATATAGATCGATTAAAACATTGGGAGATGTATGGTGTATTATATGAATTTATTGACTCTATATACATATATATATATATATATATATATATATTGAAGGATGATAGTAATACTTTCTTACATTGAGAGGAAGGGTTAATATACATAATATGTTATGGAATTAAATCACACACTCTGTTTAAAGGGATGTTAGTAAATGTTTAAGTTAAGAAGGTCATACCTAGCGAGCAGAGGATGGGGCCTATTTATTCTTCCAAAGAAGCATCTAGCAGTTTATAGAAACTAAACTTAGTATAGTATTATTCCAAAAAATATACATATTAAGGAACCAAAATTGCAGGCAGGAAAAAGATCCTCATCGAGGAGTCTTTTGAGCCATGGGATCCACGTGGAGGTAGAAATGGCATATCGTCTACCTTTTGCTACTGTTTAAGGAGGGAAGATCTGAGGGAATATTTTTCCCATGATAGTTAAAAAGGGGAGAATGTTTTATAATAAAACACACTCTCTCACTCGGGGAAATTGGGGAATGGAAAAAAAATCTTTTAAACAAGAAGAGTGGGAGCTTTCTGGAATTTTTTTTGGGGAATGTCAATTACAGACTCAGTGAGCCCCGACCAAGCCTTCGAGCCTTCTAGGTATGCACTAAGGAATGTTTCCTTTGTGATTTGGATTATTGATTTGAGCTGTGGTGTGGTATTAATTCCCTTTTGGAGTTGAATGCGTGTTAGATCTCGAAAAAGACTATTTTTTGGATGTTAATTTTTGCCTCCACTATTTAGATCGTGCAGATCTTGTGATAAATTCTATTAGCTTTTCTATGATTCTAGAACTGGACGACAGCTGTGCCATTCAAATTCATAAACCTGAGAATACCATTGTTAGCATATGAGTTTGGCCTGGCATTCAAATTTATGGTCTACAGGTTAAATCTGAGAATACCATTGTCGTGAAAGATGTCTGCACTTTTGCATGATATATCATAATGTGTTATGAATCTGAAATGCATGCCTTTTCATTATGGATCTGACAATGTGATGGATCTAAAATATATATGTTTTTGCATTTTGTATCAAAATGTTTTTATGATTGTGGACTTCCTGGCTCTTTTGCATTATGGAACTGAATGTGCTAGGGTTATAAACTGCAAGTGTTCCCACATTATAGATTTGAAAGTAATTGGATCTAACCTTCCTACGTTTTTCAATTATTTGGATCTAGACTAAGTCGCCCTAGTTATAAGTTCAAGCCATGCATTATGGAACTACACTCTGCCAATGACCCCTTTAAACAAATGGATATTTGGATTTAGCTCTCACCATTTGTTTAGTGTTATCTTTCGATTTTCTTTATTAAAGGGGTAAGCTATTTCTGTAAGAGGCTATCTTTGGTATTTCAAACACCGCAAGTGTAAGCCTTTTCCTTGCTGTGATTTGATTATTGTCAAATTTATGAGGGGTAGATCACGACCCCTGTAATAGACCATTTCCTTAGTGGGAGGGTTCATTATTTATGAACTTATCTTTTGAGGTATAGATGCTGACCCGGTAAACGTTTCCTATAACGTTTTCTTGTTTTCATGTCTTATTCTTCTAGAATGCCTCAAATGAATGTAGATCATGTCTTTATCTCTGAAAGCTTGATTGTTTGAACGCTAGACCCATATCCATAAGTTCAATATCCACAGTATCATTTTTTGGAAATAGGTACACCTTAAAATTCACAAGCCAAATCCATTTATGAGATCTTCTACATGTTTGTTAGACGCCATATTTTGGTGCTGAATTCTGCATTTCTATGGATTAACCCTGCGTTTAACTGGTAAATACATTTTGTGTGTTGGTGGGTTTTCACTTTTGTGTTGTTGGACATACTTTTTGTGCCATCATTTTTGCATTGTATGGGACTGATATAAGGATAAAGCTTATCCAAAAAAAATGGGCTTGTTGTCTTGCATGCATAGGTATGATGCAGAAAAGAATCATATCCAGAACCTAAAGAAACATGCTCTCTACACATATCCACCTTAAGTGCAGAACCAATAGTTGAATGCCTCTGCGACCCTTTAGCTGTGTGCTTTTTGCAAAACTTACAGTTGTATGTGCTACCCACTACCCAGCGTAGAGACTTCATTTAAGCATTGTAAAAGTATAATATCTAGTGTATGTATTGCAAGTGTCAAAATCATTAAGTTCTTGCTTGAAAATCATAGAGTCTGAATATTGATATACCCAAGGTTTGTGCTGTTGGGTATATAGATCCGAAGAAGGAATGATGCATAGGGATTACTTTTGGGTATACTGCTTGTTCAAAAGGATAATATGCTGCAGAGGAATTTGTAAATGTAATCTCCAGAATATACATAGATATGGGATTTAGTTGTTAGGCACAAACAAGGAAATGAGGCATTAATCTCATGATATAGTATTCCACACGTTTTACTGTGGTTACTTATTAAAAGTGATTGATGCTTGAAGTAATAAAGACAATTACCACAAATGGAATACTTCATAAGGTGAAGGGATTCTCATGATATACCTACATATGTAAAATCAACACATCTTTAATGTATCTTAATGGTACAAAAATAGATATAAAGTTAACCTGGATGAAGGTGTCTCATCTATGGTTAGGTAAAGATACTTTACTATCATACAAGCAGTAAGTTATATTTAATGAAAACCCATTTCCTAATACATTATGTATTTAAAATGACTTTTAGTGTGTTAAAGCTAGTAAAGAACACAATGAGGTTGTTGATTGGGTGAACAAGTAAAGCCACAACCCCTATCCTTCGATAGGTTAGTGATGGCATGACCATAAAAAAGAATAAAATGAGAGAGTCCATGTGAGAATTTTAAAAGAAAGTATGGCAATGATGTCTTGCTGATTTGTAACCTTTTAAAAAAAAAATTGTCTCGTGATTACAACCATTTGGTGGATGTAACCCCGAGTTTGGGTGAACCACATACATCTGTTTCTCTTGTGTATCTTCTTGTGTGATAATGTGGCCGATGTATAAGTGGCGTATTGTATTTTATTTTATCTATGCATCTATGTATTTGTGTTTTTAATAAGTTTATTTCAGATTGTGCTTTCTGGATATCATAGATACATATAGTGTTTCCTATTTAAGTGAAAGTTCAATTACTACTTGCATGAAAAATAAGGTGATTCTCAATGCATACTTACATGTATGCAAAACAAAGTTTGAATGCACTATTGAAGATAAACTTGTTATGAAAATTTATTAATCCAAAATATTAATATATAGCCACAAAGTTAGTTAAGAGGTTTCAGGTCATTATATATCAGATTGTATTTTATGGGAGGACATATGGGTTTGCATCATATATATGGTTTTCCATCATGAATTTATGAGTTTATTTATGACCAGCATACGTAGCAATGGCATTGTTTTTCCAAGAAATGATAAACCCTAAAGAATTGATACAAAGGGGTAAATGTATGAAATATTTGGCCATAGATTATAATTGCATACATGTGTGTGCCACAAATAATTAATGACATTTGCAGGTACATCTCCACAGTTAAATCTAAACTTACAGTAGTTGTTTGGTTATGCTAAAGTTTTTATAATTTGTAGTAGTACATGAAATTTCTCAAAAGTGAAGGTGGGGGACATTACATATGGTCTCAGAGCCAGAGTGATAGCACTCGGGGTTATTTGGGTTCCACATGTAGTTAGGAAGCATGAAGATGAATAGCTCTAACCAATCATTTGTTTTATTATTTGTGGATGCATGACACTGATGAACGAGGGGGGATAAGTTGTCTGAGTGAGCCTCCAAAAGGTTGAAGGAGGTAACGAGAAGGATCAAACATCATGGAAGAAGGTAGAACAAAAGTAATACTTTCATCAAAGCTAAAATGGCTCATGATCCATTCTTATGGCAAGGTATTGAAAATTGGACTAAAGATGGTTTCTCAACAATGTTTAAAACTTGAATGAATTATTCTACAGTAGGGTATTCTATTGGAGTCTATGTATGGTCCTATTTAAATGCTGAATTCTGTGGCATGTCAGACTAAAATAATCACAACTCTTTTTGAAACTTACATAAATCTTGTGTAAATTGAGGACAGCTACAAAAGGTATTTGCGAGTTTATATTTTAACTAACTGATGAGGTTTACTTGCTCCAACTTTATCCTATCTACCAGACACAAATAGAACTTAAGTGATTAAGGAATAAGTGGTGGCTTTGATTTGAGCCATGAGATATTTTGGCCTCTCAATCAGGTTCCCTGTCTTGGAAGAAATCTATGCAACCATAACTAGGAAGTTCAACCCACATTCCACTCGAATAAAGGTGGATTATAAATGCAGGAAAATTATACAAATAATGTGGTCAGAAGCTCCACGTCTGCCTAATTTTTGTGTTTATGTTTTCGTTAAAATTGCTGGATGTTCATATGAAATATTTCCCCACTTAGTCTAACGGGACGATTTTCTAGACTGATTTTGGGATCCTGTTGTTTCTTTATGCATTAAAGACAATTTAAAAGAGGTTCACATGACATTTGGTTGTGATATCAGGATTCTCAAACAGCAAAGTAATTTTAGGAAATCACATAAAGGTTGTACGATTGGATGATAGGCAACAAATTTTAAAAAAACTTCCTTATAAGGATCATATACACACACCTTTTCTGCTTGATTGTAGGAAAATTTGTTGCTACAAAACTTGCAGATAGTTCTTTTTATGTTCAATTTTTGTACATAAAGGATTCGACATTCTTTTATTTTGGTTCAATTTCTTGTCATATGTTTAAAGTTATGAGTAGATCTGATGTAAGAATGCAACATAGATCTGCATTGATTAAACATTATATACTCTACATACTATTGTCCTAGTTGATGCTTGGCCCTATGAATATGATCTCTAAATGAAAATATCGTTTGTTTTTAGATCATTAGGGTATTGAAGGTGCATATTGCGCAAATGATTAGCTATCATAATTCGCACTTGCGTAATCAGAATTGTAGCATTTTTATGAATAAATTTGTTTCATATGTGTAGGTGTTACTCACAGGGGGGAGTTGACAGGTATAAATTAAATTTTAAATTACTTGTCCACTGTTGTGACTAGATTGCTAAGATTGGTCAGTTGTTAAAAGCCTTACAATATTTTCATATGTATTGATGTTTTGATGTCCTTGCATCTAAGTCATATCTAGATTTGATGCCTGAGAATTCCATTGATCAAAGTGTATGAATTTGGTAGCGCATTTTAGTTATGATTTATATCCTTGGATCTGATAATGGTTGATGCCCAATCCCTGTAATGCATCATGTTGGTAGATATAACAAACGTTGTTGTTTAAATCACTCGTAAAATGATGGACTTGCCATAAATCTGATAACCTGTTCCAAATGTCAAAATTCCACAAATGCATTGATTTGGGGTTGGGATATAACTAACAAAAACTTTTGATGGAATTTATATGACACATGTGTGTAACATGTGATTTAGTTGAATGAATCTAAGGGGAAAATATCGTCTCTGATTTATTTTGTTAGCCGAGTCGTTTTGAATGCCAAAGGATAGAGTAAGATATTTACTTTAAAATCATTATAGTTTGGATATTTATAAATCTTTGCGTTAATGGTCGAGTTAAATATCTAAGGTCTAAGGGTTGGGAAATTTCTATCGACATTTTAAAAGAATGATAAGTGAATGAATGACATACAACGTTATGGACTAACTTTGTAGGAGTATGCGTGGGACACCACCAATTGAAATGGACTATTTGTTTCAAAAATTCACTGGCTTAAATAAGGGAGCTAAGCCACTCAAGAACGAGTGTTGTTTTATTATCTTATTATAAATTTCGTATTTCGAGGTTTCTATGAACCAGAGTTTAAATATGGATTGTGGTGTTATGTACTAACATTGCAAGGCTTGATGATGCTTCTAACCATCTCACAGTCAATGTAAGACACGGATTCTAAATTCCACTAAGTGGTGGTTTATGTTGAATGATGTAAGGGTACAATCACTACAACTTAGGTAATGTTTATTAAATGAATGAAAATTATGTTTATCGATAGATGTTATTTAACCATGAGACCAATGTCATTAATCCGAACAATGACAGTAAAGTTATGCGAAGCACCAAGGAGTGCGCGTTATGAATACCCCAAGGGAAATTTATACTAAATCCGAACAAGAAAAAGACTTGAATGTCGTAGGAGCACCATGGTGTTAGGAAAGTGATTGCCGCGAGAGCACATTGGTGTTAGGCATATATGCTGCAGGAGCACAATGGTGTTAGGAAAGCGATTACCATGTGAGCACATTGGTGTTAGGCATATGGTGTGGCAAAAGACCTAGGCAAAAAATGGACATCTAGAAGACAGGATGCTGTTTGATGTCACTGGGGAGAAAAATTTAACTAGTGGTTAAAAGGGAGAGTAACCTCAGAAATTGTCATAAGTCCACACAAAAATGGAAAAAGGAACTCAAGGGAGTTCAGAAAAAACATAACGAATGAAAAACATGTTAACGAATTTCCAAGTAAATAGGATGTCACATGCTTAATATAAAGAAATAATTTCTTCAGGTCGGGGATGACATAACTATCGAGGGGTTGGAGTTAACAACCAACACCCAAAAGGGTAGTAATTATGTTTTATGTATGGATAAATTGCAATATGAATAAAATTGGGTATTACGATACCAATGAAAACTAGAAAATTGTAGATTTTTACAATACAAAAGGGATCTATGGCTTTTATTTTGAATTACGGTTTTTGACATAAATTAACTGAATAAAAATTTGGGCTAGACCCAAACCTTGTGGTAGGAAGAATGTAGGAATTGAACGATAATCACTTGAGAAGCTGTGGGAAGATCTCACAGGATCAGAACAAAAAGAAGAAGGAAAGAAAAGGTGACAAAAAAGAGGAAGGAAATTTTGAAATTAAGAACACCAAGGACGGTGTTACTTTAAGGGGGAGAGGATGTAATGTCCCTATTGCACACCCTAAGTATTTCATAATTTTGATTCTATATTGTACTTGTCTTTTGGTGAGGAGCTCAAGGCCAAGGCCCCACAAGTAAGACTATGAAATAAATACGATCTAATTTGAGGACTTAGGAGGCTTACAGCAGGGACATAGCTTCTCGGCTGGAAAACTGAATCTTGGGGGAGAAAGGGAATGGTTAGGGAACCTTGATTTTGATATCATAGTATTAGCATCGTCTTAACTTTGGCCTCCTATAGAGATTCTTATTTTATCCAAATAAATACTATAGCCTAATTAATTGGTTTCCAACATAAACATAAGCCCCGGTATAATTTAGCTTCGACAAGAAAGGGGCAAAGAACTACACAGAAAGTTATAAGACGAAAACATATTTTACAAAACTTATTATGCAGGGACTATATGTAATAGTCACCTTAAAATGCCATCATATACCTCGATTAAAACATTGGGACATGTATGGGGTATTATATGAATTTATTTACTATATATATATATATATATATTGAAGGATGATAGTAAGACTTTCTTACCTTGATAGGAAGGGTTTATATACATAATATGTTATGGAATTAAATCACACACTCCCTTTAAAGGGATGCTAGTAAATGTTTAAGTTAAGAAGGTCATACCTAGCGAGCAGAGGATGGGGCCTATTTTTTCTTCCAAAGAAGCATCTAGTAGTTTATAGAAACTAAACTTAGTATAGTATTTTTCCAAAAAAATATATATATTAAGGAACCAAAATCCCAGGCAGGAAAAAGATCCTCATCGAGGAGTATTTTGAGGCATGGGATCCACATGGAGGGAGAAATGGCATATCCTCTGCCTTTTGCTGCTATTTAAGGAGGGAAGATTGGAGGGAATATTTTTCCCATGATAGTTAAAAAGGGGAGAATGCTTTAGAATAAGACACACTCTCTCGCTCAGGGAAATTGGGAAATGGAAAAAAAAATATTTTAAACAAGAAGACTGGGAGCTTGCTGGAAATTTTTTTGGGGAATGTCAATTACAGTCTCAGCGAGCCCCGGCCAAGCCTTTTAGCCTTCCAGGTATGCGCTGAGGAATGTTGCCTTTGTGATTTGGATTATTGATTTCAGCTGCGGTGTGTTATTAAATCCCTTTTAGAGTTGAATGCATGTTAGATCTCGAAAAAGACTATTTCTTGGATGTTAATTTTTGCCTCCATTATTCAGATCCTGTGATAAATTCTATTAGCTTTTCTACAATTTTAGAACTGGAAGACAGCTATGCCATTCAAATTCATAAACCTAAGAATACCATTGTCAGCATATGAGTTTGTCCTAGAATTCAAGTTCATGGTCTACAGGTTAAATCTAAGAATACCATTGTCGTGAAAGATTTCTGCACTTTTGCATGATAGATCAGAATGTGTTATGAATCTAAACTGCATGCCTTTTCATTATGGATCTTACAGTGTGACGGATCTGAACTATATATGTTTTTTCATTTTGTATCAGAATGTTTTTATGATTGTGGACTGCCTGGATCTTTTGCATTATGGAACTGAATGTGCTAGGGTTTTAAACTGCAAGTGTTCCCGCATTATAGATCTGAAAGTAATTGGATCTAACCTTCCTATGTTTTTCAATTCTTTGAATCTGGACTATGTTGCCCCAGTTATAAGTCTAGGTCATGTGTTATGGAACTACACTCTACCAATGACCCCTTTAAACAAATGGATATTTGGATTTATCTCTCACCATTTGTTTAGTGTTATGTTTCGATTTTCTTTATTAAACGGGTAAGAGATTTCTGCAATAGGTTATATTTGGTATTTCAAACACCGCAAGTGTAATCCTTTTCCTTGCTGTGATTTGATTATTGTCGGCTTTATGAGGGGTAGATCACAGCCCCTATAATAGACCATTTCCTTGGTGGGGGAGTTCAATATTTATGAACTTATCTTTTGAGGTATAGATGCTGACCCGGTAAACATTTCCTGTAACGTTTTCTTGTTTTCATGTCTTGTTTTTCTGGAATGCCTCAGATGAATGTAGATTGCGTCTTTATCTTTGAAAGCTTGATTGTCTAAATGCCAAACCCATATCCATAAGTTTGATATCACAGTATCATTTTTTGGAAATAGGTACACCTTAAAATTCACAACCTGAATCCATTTATGAGATCTTCTACATGTTTGTTACACGTTATATTTTGGTGCTGAAATCTGCATTTTTATGAATTAACCCTACGTTTAACTAGTAAATACATTTTGTGTGTTGGCAGGTTTTTGCTTTTAAGTTGTTAGACATACTTTTTGTGCCAGCATTTTTGCATTGTATGGGACTGATATAAGGATGAAGCTTATCCAAAAAAAATGGTCATCTTGTCTTGCATGCATAGGTATGATGCAAAAAAGAATCTTGTACAGAACCAAAAGCAACATGCTCTTTACACATATTCACCTTAAGTGCAGAACCGATAGTTGAATGCCTCTCTGACCCTTTAGCTGTGTGATTTTTGCAAAACTTACGGTTGTATGTGCTACCCACTACCCAGCGCAGAGACTTCATTTAAGCATTGTAAAAGTATAATATCGAGTGTATGTATTGCAAGTGTCAAAATCATTAAGTTCTTGCTCGAAAATCATAGAGTCTGAATATTGATATACCCGAGGTTTGTGTTGTTGGGTATATAGATCCGAAGAAGGAATGATGCATAGGGATTACTTTTGGGTATACTTCTTGTTCAAAAGGATAATATGCTGCATAGGAATTTGTAAATGTAATCTCCAAAAGATACATAGATATGGGAAATAGTTGTTAAGCACAAATAGGGAAATGAGGCATTAATCACATGATATAGTATTCCACACGTTTTACCATGGTTACTTAGTAAAACTGATTGATGCTTAAAGTAATAAAGACAATTACCACAAATGGCATACTTCATAAGGTGAAGGGATTCTCATGATATTCCTCCATATGTAAAATCAACCTAGCTTTAATGTATCTTAATGGTACAAAAATAGATATAAAGTTAACCTGGATGAAGGTGTCTCATCTATGGTTAGGTAAAGATACTTTACTATCATACAAGCAATAAGTTATATTTAATGAAAAACCATTTCCTAATACATTATGTATTTAAGATGTCCTTTAGTGTGTTAAAGCTAGTAAAGAACACATTGAGGTTGTTGATTGGGTGAACAAGTAAAGCCACAACCCCTATCCTTCGATAGGTTAGTGATGGAGCGACCATAAAAAGAATACAATGAGAGAGTTCATGTGAGAATTTTGAAAGAAAGTATGGCAATGATGTCTTGCTGATTTGTAACCTTTTTAATAAAATAAATGTTGCCTGATTGCGACCATTTGGTGGACATAACCTCGAGTTTGGGGTGAACCAAGTACATCTGTTTCTCTTGTGTATCTTCTTGTGTGATAATGTGGCCTATGTATAAGTGGCGTATTGTATTTTCTTTTATATGTGCATCTATGCATCTATGTTTTTAATAAGTTTATTTGAGATTGTGCTTTTTGGATATCATAGATACATATAATGTTTCCTATTTAAGTGAAAGTTCAATTACTATTTGCATGAAAAATAAGGTGATTCTCAATGCATAA
Source organism: Pseudotsuga menziesii (assembly GCA_001517045.1). Lineage (NCBI taxonomy): Eukaryota > Viridiplantae > Streptophyta > Pinopsida > Pinales > Pinaceae > Pseudotsuga > Pseudotsuga menziesii. The sequence continues at coordinate 349,061 of LPNX010918199.1, read as the reverse complement.
TTACGTGTATGCAAAACAAAGTTTGAATGCACTATTGAAGATAAACTTGCTATGAAAATTTATTAATCTGAAATATTAATCTACAACCACACAGTTAGTTAAGAGGTTTCAGGTCATTATATATCGGATTGTATTTTATGGGAGGACATATGGGTTTGCATCGTATATATGGTTTTCCATCATGAAGTTATGAGTTTATTTATGACCAGCATACGTAGGAATGGCATTGTTTTTCCAAGAAATGATAAACCCTAAAGAATTGATACAAAGGGGTAAAAGTTTGAAAGATTTGGCCATAGATTATAATTACATACATGTGTGTGCCACAAATAATTAACGACATTTGTAGGTACATCTCCATAGTTAAATCTGAATTTACAGTAGTTGTTTGGTTATGATAAATTTTTTATAAGTTGTGGTAATACATGAAATTTATCAAGAGTGAAGGTGGGGGACATTACAACACTGTTGAGGAATCTCCTTTGTCATCTAAAATAGCAAACATATAAATCCTGAATGTGAATGCTTTGCACTTAACTTCGGTATCATTTGCTTTACATCTGAGTTCTTTGCTTATTGAAATTTGGTTGATAACATTTATAGTAAATGTTGGCTATATTGGATTGCTGCTGATATATGTAATTCATTGACCTTGTTAGTGGAATATTTTCCTTATTTGGCTTCAAAATTAAATCAATTACATAGGCATCAATTCTGAATTTGTTTTGTACTGGATTGCTGAAATTATAGAAGTTGAAATTTGATCAGTGGTGAATCTTACTTTGATACTTATTCTCCTCTCTTGCGATTTGAATACTAAGTATCTAACTTAATGCTTGAAGAAGGTTTGACACATTGTTTTTCCTGGTAGTATAATGAAGGATTGAAAGTTGATAATGATTTTATGGATTAGAAGTCCATTAATAGGGGTATTGAAGTTTCTGCATTTTAAACATAATTGCTTGTTCACTAAAGTAACATATATTAATACAAGTTGAACACTATCCCGTTATGATCGTGATAAGGATAGATTGAGTGTTGAAGAGATAGGTTGGAAAATTTATTTTTTGATATTAGAGAATGACGTTACACATCCGAAAGGTCTTTGTATAGTTACAAGTACCACCTTCATAATTGACAAGTAAATGAATTCTTAAGAAGCATGCTCCTATTGGTGAATGTTCTAGAAATGGTTGCTTGTGCTTGGATTAGAGTGTTGTACTATCTTATGTTTTTCTTTGCTCATGGAAGGTATTTTCATTTTCGGTATTGATCTAGTAGCCAAATAGACTAATTGTTGGAATGAATACTTATTGATACCATATGTCTATGGTAGAGTCTATTAAGAACCCTAGAATGGATTCTAGTGCTAGATGGAAGGATCTTGTTGGTAGTCTTGTGACTAAACCCATTGAGAATTTCATAGCATTGTTGTTGCTTGGGTCGTATTGAGATTGGCATTTTTAGAGATTATATGGATTTGATTATCTAAAGATATTAAGATTGAAAATAAGTGAATTGATGAATGTTGTATAATGCTATATGCTAACCTGGCCGGATATGCCAGTAACACTATCAGTCGGAGTTGACTGTTAGAAAAATGATCACTGCCGTGGATAATGAGGTTAAGTATGAGTGTTGTTTTACTTAATATAATTGTAGAATATCGATTTTTACAACCAAGGAAAAACTATGGATGGTGTTTTTTATGTACTAACATTGCAGGCGTCACCGAGATTTATGACCATTGCTACTGTCGACGTACATTATGGTATATAAATCTTCCCGCGTATGTAAGTTGCGCCCAATTACTCAAAAGGAGTAAGGAGTAATTTTTTTTCTAGATGATCTACAAGGTTATATAAATCATGAATGATGATTAAAATCGATGCAAATTATGAAATCTATGATATTTGAATATTGAAAATTTTGGGTTATCAATGAATGCTTTAATTGACCACCCGTGGAGTGATCGCAGGCATGGAAAATTAGGCTATGAGGAGTGCTAAAGCTCCAATACTGTAATGAGTGAAGAAGATATGAGAAATATCTCATGAGAAAAAGGTTGTCACCATGAGGAAGTGGTGATGCAGGTAGTGGATGAAAGCTACCTTGTTTTTCCCCGGGCCAGCGAGGGACCACTATGCATTCTGGGGATGCCTAGATGTAAGACATTTTGGTTAAGACTTGTTCTACACACATTGACAGGACTGTCACAAGAGTGGGGGACTCTGTGAAGAGAATAACCTCTAGGAGTTGTGGGGGTGTGCAAGAACGGAGGTTCCTCAGCTTGGTGAAGCACCCTGAATAACACAAAAAGGAGATACGCCTAAGGGTGGGTATCATCCTTGTGTTGGGTGGATTGAATTAGTACTTGAAGTACTGTTAGCACTTGGAGTGCTGGGATGGAGGACATCCAAAGGAAAAAAAAAAAACCTTGGCAGAGGTATGTACATTACAAGTAAGCTGGTACCCATGAGGTAATATGTCTATTATTTGGAAAATAGTACTGACATGTATATCGGAACCACTGTGGATTTTGGAAATTGTATAATGTTGGTTTCTAAGTTTTACATTGTTTTAATGTCAATGTTATTATATGAGAATATATGTTTAAAAATGCAGGTTGGAGACCTAATCCAATATATCAAGAGGGATTAAGAAATACAAAATCAAGCATTCAAAACAAAGAGATGAAAAAAGAAAGATGACGAAAGAGAAGAAGGTAATCTGGTCGAAGAAAACACCAGAACACCGAGGACGGTGTTAATTTTAGGGGGGGAGAATGTAATGTTCCTCCTGTATACCCCTAAGAAATTTGTAATATTATTGTACAAGGCTTCTGGATGAGGAGCTCAAGGCCAAGGCCCCACCAGAAGAAAAACTTGAAAGTTAGGCGATTTACTTCCTAAATATTAAAACATCAAGACAACTTAAATGATGGGAAACTGGACAAGGAGGGAAAGAAGAGAATGGTTAGGGAACCTTAATTCGACGCCATAGTTTGACCAACATAGTAACTAAGGAATCCTGTAGGGATCCCTATTTTTCTTTTGCCGTAACTAGCCTGATTAAAAACACTATAGCGTAGATGGTTGAATTCTGGCGTAATTCAGCCATGGCCTCAAAGGTTACCACCTTATTAACCTCAACAAAGGGATAAGGATTTAAAAATTAAAATGAGAAAGAACAAAAAAAAATTTCAAGTTACAAAAAGGGAAATATGACAAAGAGATATCATCACTTAGTATCTCGATAAATTACTAAATGGTAATGAACCATGGTGAGGAACTAATTTATGATGACATAAATTGACATACACTAAAACTTATGAAATAACATTTATATAAATATATATATATATATATATGTCTACTTTATTTAAATAACTTGAGACAAAGTATTTACATATATATATATAATAAGAGACAAAGCTAATATATTGAAGGATTTAGAGCTTGATTTTTAAAAAGCTAAATACTGACAGATTAAGCTAAGATACTGCCGAGCTAAAAAAAAGGATTTTGCGATAAAGAAGCTTTTTTCTGTTAAAAATGAATCTAACCTCTCTCGATTACAAGAAGACCACGCAGGAGTAACTGACTTGCTTAGAAAGGAATATTTCTATTTTTGTCGGGGTCTTAATGTCCTTGACAAACCTTTCCAAAATTCCTCCCTTTAATTTCGAATGGGTGCACCAGGAAAATAGAAAGAGCAGTAATTATTCTAAGGGAAAAATATGAACCAGCCGGTAAATCCTCCCCACCCCTCCACTATAATTTAAGGAAAAATGCAAGGAAGGGGGCGCGTGACCTAGGGAGTGTGGGAATTTAGTGCTCGGTGCAGAACCTCTTCCATTCGAGTGAAGCTCTTGGAGTTGGATTTGTAATGAAGGACCAAGAACTCAATAGGATCACCAAGCACACCAGGGTATGCAAATTCTTCCTTAATGTTTAATCACCTCTAACTTCCTGCACTTGAACGACCAAGGGATAGGCATATAAGGAAAACATGAATGCATATGGGTGTATGTAATTATCAAATAAGATCTGTTTGGTTCTTAACCGAGAGAGGTATTGTGATATGTTCCTGTATTAGTTGGAAACATGCTAGGTCTTTATTTTTCCACAGTATGCCTCTACGCAGTGGAGACCCTTGATTTTTTTGTTTAGACCCAATCCATAAACTACGTCTGTGTCGATTGGGATGCTCTAAGTTTTGAATCCAACCCGATCTGCATGGACACCCTCAAACTCGAATCCATTCAATTGGATTATAATCCCTATGTGATTTTGTCCCTTCCATTTTTTTTAGGCATCGATTTCTTTATTTACATCGTTGCTAGGGTTTGGGTGTGTGAAGCTTGTGTTGCATTATGTATTTTTTTACAATATTTATATGCCCTATTATGTGTTGGAGCTTAAAGAATTTCACCAAACAGTCAAACTCTGGAATTCGTCACCTTAGCTCAATGTTGCTCCTGGATTGAAACTGGCAGTGTCTTCCTTAACAGCGTGAGCCCTTGAGCTGGAAATTTTATCTTCTAGCCGCAGTTTTAATTAGTATGTTAAAGACTTGAATATGGAAGATATAATGTGTATGTGGTTTAAGTACTTATATACAGATATACATATATATTTATTCCTATTTTCCTTAGTCATCTAACCAACTCGATTCGAGGATCCTACAATCACTACCCTTTTAACAATGTTTGAAACATGAAATGGGTTGTTTTTCCTTTAATTACACACCATGCATTGATATGGGTAATGATACTATGAACGATATAAAGATATCTTGATAAAAGAAAGCTTAAAGGTGAAACCTACATGTGATATAGCTATATAAATGTATATATTCATGCTTACATATAATCAACCAAACCTATACTTTAATGATATGATGATTGGTTTTACAATTTTACTATTATATAGGTAATACCCTTGGTTACTTCACCTTGATGCAAGAGTGGTGTGTATTAGGAAAAAGAAAACCATTGCGTATTAAGTATATGAGTATAGTGTATAGGGTACTTCATGGGATGTTAATGACAATAAGGATTAAGTAAAAGAAAGGTCCTAGCCTTGAGAGAAGAACTCTGTTAAAAACATTATTTCTTTATTTATGAGTTACAAACATTATTACTTTATGGTAGTCGATCTACAACTATTTGCAGTAATTGGATAATCAAGAGTTCCTAGGGACAGATTAAATATATCCTTGGAATGTTAGTCTGTGAGACTAATAGAAATGTACTACGACAACAAGGATGCTGCATTTTTGTAACCTTTAATGAATTAAATGTCACAGGACGTGACTATTTTGTGGACGTAGGCCATGGATTGGGTGAACCACATACATTGGTGCCTCTCGTGTTTTCTGTGTATGTGTTACTTTTTTCTTGTTTTAGATGGTGTATTTATCATTTTTCCTTGCAACATTTTTTAATTTGTGTAATACTTTAGAAGACAACCATCAAGGGAACTAATGGTTATCATGGTTTTCTTGACTACACTTAGTATGATATTAAAAATAAAATATGATCTTAAAGTGATGCCGTTGATAATTTTCTTGCAAGATTTATGATCACTTCATTAGCCACACTAACCTAGTGTCATCAACACAAGTAATTTATTGTGGATTAAATATTATGAAAATATATGCTAGACCTATGGTGTACATCTTATATTTCGTTAGGGAGGTGATGACTAGTTGTTGAACATAGCACCTTTGCTCAAGAAGATGGTAATTCTATAAATTGAGGTTACATGCATTATGGTCGAATAATAATGCTAGAAACACGAATTGTAATTTTATAAATTGAGGTTACATACATTATGGTCAAATAATAATGCTGGAAATAGGAATTGTAATTCTAGAAATTGAGGTTACACACATTATGGTCAAATAATAATGCTGGAAATAGAAATTGTAATCACTCGGAGACCCATAATTTAGAAGGGTTTCTAGCCAATACATGTTGAACTATGTCTAAAATGGGTACATTGCAAAAATAACAACTTAATGCTGAATATAGCTATCGCTCGATTGGGAGGGACATAAGCATTTAAACTAGATTATGTTGCATGCACGGTGTTAGGCCATGAATATTATGAATCCCATTATAAGAATCGGTGATAATACTATGTTATGGATTTCAAGGTAAAGGTTCCAAGGACAGGCTAAAGCCCAAATATTGTTATAAAATGAAAATGCATAAAGGATATTTCTTAGTTGTGGGTGTACATAAATGTGTGTGGGTCATGAGTAATTTAACAATTATGTAGTTATATCTTCAAGGAAATATTTGAATGATAATTATAAGAGTAGTAATGGTTTATGTACTTGTATGAAAAGTATAAGGTGTCTTAGGAAAGGATCACTTTTGTTTTTCACTGAGGGTTGTTACATTCTCCCTTTTTGCTACCATATTCATTAGTCATTTAAGAACAGAAATTACTTATTATTTTGTCCACTAAACTATGGGATATTGTGATCGAAACTTTTTAATTCACATAAATTTTTTTGTCTCCAAGAGAACTAGCCATGATGACTTTTAAGTAGATAACGAAATATTATTTACCACTATATCTCACATAATACACTTTTAAGTTTTAGTGGGAATATTACAAATGATTTGCACCTGTTTTCATTAATTTCTTATATGGATTCTAGTGCTAGATGGAAGGATCTTTTTGGTAGTCTTGTGATTAAACCCATTGAGAATTTTATAGCATTGTTGTTGCTTGGGTCGTATTGAGATTGGGATTTTTAGAGCTTATATGGATTTGATTATCTAAAGATATTAAGATTGAAAATAAGTGAATTGATGAATGTTGTATAATGTTATATGCTAACTTGGCAGGATATGCTAGGAACACTATCAGTCGGAGTTGACTGTTAGAAAAATGATCACTGTCGTGGATAATGAGGCTAAGTATGGGTGTTGTTTTACTTAATATAATTGTAGAATCTTGAGTTTTACGACAAAGGACTAACTGTGGATGGTGTTGTTTCCGTACTAACATTGCAGGAATCACCAAGATTTATGACCATTGCTACTATTGACGTACATTATGGTATATAAATCTTCCCGTGTATGTAAGTTGCGCCCAATTACTCAAAAGGATTAAGGAGTAATTTTTTTTCTAGATGATCTACAAGGTTATATAACTCGTGAATGATGATTAAAATCGATGCAAATTATGAAAACTCTGATATTTGAATATTGAAAATTTTGGGTTATCAATAAATGCTTTAACTGACCACCTGTGGAGTGATTGCAAGCATGGAAAATTGTGGCCATGAGGAGTGATAAAGCTCTAGGACTGTAATGAGTGAAGAATATATGAGAAAGATATTATGAGAAAAAGGTTGTCATCATGAGGAAGTGGTGATGGAGGTAGTGGATGAAATATACCTTGCTTTCCCTCGGGCTAGTGAGGGACCACTATGCATTCTGGGGATGCCTAGATGTAAGACATTTTGGTTAAGACACATTCCGCACACATTGAGAGGACTGTCACAAGAGTGGGGGACTCTATTAAGAGAATAACCTCTAGGATCTATGGGGGTGTGTGAGAACAGAGGTGCCTCAGCTTGGTGAAGCACCCTAAATAACACAAAAAGGAGATATGCCTAAGGGTGCATATCGTCCTTGTGTTGGGTGGCTTGAATTAGTACTTGAAGTACTGTTAGCACTTGCAGTGCTGGCATGGAGGACATCCAAAGGAAAAAAAATCCTCAGAAGAGGTATGTGCATTACAGGTAAGCTGGTACCCATGAGGTAATATGTCTATTATTTGGTAGTGACATGTATATCGGAACCACTATGGATTTCAGAAATTGTATAATGTTGGTTTCTGAGTTTTACATTGTTTCAATGTCAATGTTATTATACATGCATATATGTTTAAAAATTTAGGTTGGAGAACTAATCACATCTATCAAGAGGGATTAAGAAATACAAAAGAAAGCATTCAAAACAAAGAGATGAAAAAAGAAATATGACTAAAGAGAAGAAGGTAATCTGGTCAAAGAAAACGCTGGATCACCGAGGACGGTGTTAACTTTGGGGGGGAGAATGTAATGTTCCTCCTGTATACCCATAATAAATTTGTAATATTATTGTATAAGGATTCTAGGTGAGGATCGCAAAGCCAAGGCCCCACCAAAAGAAAAACTTGAAAGTTAGGCGATTTACTTCCTAAATCTTAAAACATCAAGACAACTTAAATGACAAGAAATTGAACAAGGAGGGAAAGAAGAGAATGGTTAGGGAACCTTAATTTGACACCATAGTCTAACCAACATAGTAACTATGGAATACTATAGGGATCCCTATTTTTCTTTTGTTGTAACTAGCCTAATTAAAAATACTATAGCCTAAAGGGTTGAATTCTGGTGTAATTCATCCATGGCCTCAGAGGTTACCACCTTATTAACCTTGACAAAGGGATCAGGAGTTAAAATTAAAATGAGAAAGAACCAAACAAAATTTCAAGTTACAAAAAGGGAAATATGAAAAAGAGATATCATCACTTGAGTATCTCGATAAATTACTAAATGGTAATGAACCATGGTGAGGAACTAATTTATGATGACATAAATTAACATACACTAAAACTTATGAAATAACATTTATATAAATATAAATATACATACATACATACATACATACATATATATATATGTGTGTGTGTGTGTGTGTGTGTGTGTGTGTGTGTGTCCACTTTATTTAAGTAACCAAAGACAAAGTATTTACATATATATATAATAAGAGTCAAAGCTAAGATATTGAAGGGTTCAGAGCTTGATTTTTAAAAAGATAAACAGTGACAGATTAAGCTAGGATATTGCCGAGCTAAAAAAAAAGATTTTGTGATAAAGAAGATTTTTTCTGTCTAAAAATGACTCTGGCCTCTCTTGATTACAAGAATACCATGCAGGGGTAACTAACTTGTTTAAAAAGGAATCTTTCTATTTTTACCGGGGTCTTGGTGTCCTTGAAAGAACTTTCCAAAATTCCTCCCTTTAATTTTGGATGGGCGTGCTAGGAAAATAGAAAGAGCAGTAATTATTCTGAGGGAGAAATCTGAACCAGTTGGTAAATCCACCCCACCCCTCTGCTATAAGTTAAGTAAAACTGCAAGGAAATGGGCACGTGACCTTGGGAGCATGGGCATTCGGTGCATGGTGCAGAACCTCTTCCATTCGAGTGAAGATCTTGGATTTGGATCTGTAACAGAGGACTAGGAACTCAATAGGATCACCAAGCACATCACGGTATGCAAATTCTTCCTTAATGTTTAATCACTTCTTACTTCCCGCACTTGAACGAACAAGGGATAGGCATGTAAAGAAAACATGAATGCCTCTAGGTGTATGTAATTATCAAATAAGATCTGTTTGGTTGTAAACTGAGATAGGTATTGTGTTATGTTCCTGCATTAGTTGGAAACATGCTAGGTATTTATTTTTCCACACTATGCCTCTACACAGTGGAGACCCTTGATTTTTATGTTCAGACCCGATCCATAAACTACGTCTGCATTGATTGGGACACTCTAAGTTTTGAATCCAACCCTATCTGCATGGACACCCTGAAACTGGAATCCATTCGATTGGATTATGCGCCCTATGTGATTTTTTCCCTTGCATTTTTTTTTAGCCATGGATTTTTTTTATTTACATCATTGCTGGGGTTTGAGTGTGTGAAGCCTGTGTTGCATTGTGTATTTTCTTACATTATTTATATGCCTTATTATGCGTTGGAGCTTAAATAATTTTTCCAAATAGTCAAACACTGGAATTCGTCACCTTAGCCCAATGTCGCTCCTGAATTGAAACTGGTAGTGTCTTCCTTAATAGCGTGAACCCCTAAGCTGGAAATTTTATCTTCTAGCCGCAGGTTTAATTGGTAGGTTAAAGACCTAAATTTGGAAGATATAATGTATATGTGGTTTAAGTACTTATTCACATACATACATACATACATACATACATACATACATACATACATACATACATACATATATATATATATATATATATATATATATATATTCATTCCTATTTTCCTTAGTCATCTAACCAAATCGATTCAAGGATCTTACAATCACTACCCTTTTAACAATGTTCGAAACATGAAACGAGTTGTTTTTCCTTTAATTACACACTATGTATCGATATGGGTAAGGATACTATGAACGGTATAAAGATATCTTGATAAAAGAGGGCTTAAACGTGAAACATACATGTGATATAGCTATATATATGTATATACTCATGCTTACATATAATCACCCAAACCTATATTTAATGATATGATAATTGGTTTTACAATTTAACTGTTTTATAGGTAATACCCTTGGGTACTTCACCTTGATGCAAGAGTGATGTGTATTAGGAAAAAGAAAACCATTGTGAATTAAGTATATGAGTATAGTGTATAGGGTCCTTCATGGGATGTTAATCACAATAAGGATTAAGTAAAAGAAAGGTCCTAGGCTTGAGAGAAGAACATTGTTACAAACATTATTACTTTATGGTAGTTGATCTATAACTATTTGCATGAATTGGATAATCAAGAGTTCCTAGGGACAGATTAGATATATTCTTGGAAAGTTAGTCTGCAAGACTAATAGAAATGTACTACGGCAACAATGATGTTGCACTTTTGTAACCTTTAATGAATTAAATGTCAAAGGATGTGACTGTTTTGTGGACGTAGCCCATGGATTGGGTGAACCACGTACATTGGCGCCTCTCATGTTTTGTTTGTATGTGTTACTTTTTTCTTGTTTTAGATGGTGTATTTATCATTTTTCCTTGCAATGTTTCTTAATTTGTTTAATACTTTAGAGGACGACCATCAAGGGAAGTAATGGTTATCATGGTTTTCTTGACTACACTTAGTATGATCTTAAAAATACAATATGATCTTAAAGGGATGACGTTGATGAGTTTCTTGCAAGATTTACGATCAGTTCATTAGCCACACTAACCTCGTGTCATCAACACCAGTAATTTATTGTGGATTAAATATGATGAAAATATATGCTAGAGCTATGGTGTACATCTTATATTTCATTAGTGAGGTGATGACTAGTTGTTCAACAAATCACCTTTGCTCAAAAAGACGGTAATTCTATCAATTGAGGTTACATATATTATGGTCGAATAATAATGCTGGAAACAGGAATTATAATTCTATAAATTGAGGTTACATACATTATGGTCGAATAATAATGTTGGAAACAGGAATTGTAATTCTAGAAATTGAGGTTACACACATTATGGTCGAATAATAATGCTAAAACAGGAATTGTAATCACTCGAAGACCCATAATTTAGAAGGGTTTCCAGCCAATACATGTTGAACTGTGTCTAAAATGGGTAAATTGCAAAAATAACAACTTAAGGCTAAATATAGGTATCCCTCGATGGAGAGGGACATAAGAATTTAAACTAGAGTATGTTGCATGCACGGTGTTAGGTCATGAAGTTTATGAATCCCATTATAAGAATTGGTGAGAATACTATGTTTTGGATTTCAAGGCAAAGGTTCCAAGGAAAGGCTAAAGCCTAAATATTGTTATAAAATGAAAATGCATAAAGGATCTTTCTTAGTTGTGGGTGTACATAAATGTGTGTGGGTCATGAGTAATTTAACAATTATGTAGTTATATATTCAAGGAAAGATTTGAATGATAATTATAAGAGTAGTAATGGTTTATGTACTTGTATCAAAAGTATAAGGTGTCTTAGGAAAGGATCACTTTTGTTTTTGATTGGGGGTTGTTACATTCTCCCTTTCTGATGGCATATTCATTAGTCATTTAAGTACAAAAATTGGTTATTATTTTGTCCATTACACTATGGGATATTGTGATGGAAAATTTTAATTCACGTAAATTTTCTTGTCTCCAAGAGAACTAGCCACGATGACTATTAAGTAGATAACGAGAGATTATTTACCACTATATCTCACATACTACACTGTTAAGTTTTAGTGGGAATATTACAAATGGTTTGCACCTGTTTTCATTAATTTCTTATATGTTGCAATTAATGATGTTAAAAGAATGGTTGTTTCATACATCATGATCTATTTTTAAACTATTTTGTGTGGTTAATAACCTAATGAATATTATAATTGAAGCCTTTATGAATTTACATGAAGTCTCATAGTTACAAATAAGTTTATGGGTTTTCATTAGATAGAGAATTGTTTCATTTGTAAATAAGTATTCCACATGTTTATAAGATGGTAAGATTACCAGCAGCAAAATTAACCCAGTTGATGGTTCGATGAATGATCCACAAAGAGTTTGTGGTCTTATATTATCATTCACAAGTCTAAGGTTGAGCATAAATGGTTTTTCATGTAGGATTTTGTTCTTGCTAATATAGGTGTGGTACACTAAGTATTTTGATGAGGGGATAAATAATTAAATACCTTAAGAAATTTCTATATTAGTAGTTGAAGATCAATGTAGAATAAAATGTGGTTATTTTAGTCGAACGATTGTTATAGTGCGTATAGTCATAATCTTGTCGAAACTGATTAGTCATACTTCAATGAAATACCATGTAAAGTCTGACACTAACATGATTGATTCCTTTGATAGTAATAGTGAGAAAAAAATTTACCCCCTCTTAGACATAATGGCATCGAGGTATAATAGGTACATTACATCTATTAAACTGGAATTGAAGTTCTGTTTGACAGGCCGCACATTTCTGATCAAATCTGGTGAGGGGGCTGTAAGATTTTTTCAGAAACAGGTAAGGGGGTCACACAGAATGTAGAAACAGTTACGATCTATGTTTCTGGGTTGAATTTTCACTTATCGGGGGATTAAGTGTTCCCTGAGTGCACCTATTTGGCCTTTGAGTATGCCCTCACCTCTCTTTTGGGCCCAATAAGAGCACCTTACCCCGGATTTGAGGTTTTTTGTGAGGTAGAGTCAGATCTAGCCGACAGTAACTTGCACTATGGCCAAACTGACTCAGTTTTTCCTAGCAGAGGCTTTGACAGTACTGATAACTGAAAATCAAATGGATTTAAAGCAAATTTAACACGAAATTTTTGAAAACTAGGGAAAAAAAATTAAAGAACTTGAAAATTAAAAATTTGCACCAGGGATCTTGTGGGATCGACCTGGTATGGTCGCGAGTTCTGTAGCAGTGGATACTCCTTGCTACAGGGGCAGGAATGGCTCCCTTCTATCTATAGGACTGAAGGGTAGGTTCCTGCTAGTGGGTAAATGCAGAAAATACAAACAAAAATGGAAATGGACAAAACAATAAACTAAGCTACGAATAGAAAGAAGAGAGAAGCAATGGTAAACCCATATACAAACACAAGTTACGGTTCTGCCTCCAAAGACCTGCAAACAAATCCTAAGCTACAGTAAAACCTGCAAATGGAAACATGGGTTAGAAAGAAAAGAAAACAAATAAACAAGACATGAAAGAAAAGCTATACCTTCTCTGGTGGAAATGGGCCACCATGCCCTAGCTTGTGGAAGCACCTCTCTTGGATGGGGAGCTTTGGCTCAATGGAATTGGAGGAGAGGGAGTGTGTGGCTTGAGAGGAAAAGGTGTCTCAAGGAATCCATGGGAAACATAACAATATGCAAGGGAGAAGTTCTGCGAGAGTGACCCCCCACCCTTCTTTTATAGCTTTTTCAAGTTGTTTTAGGGTTTTAAGCCCTTCGTCAAGGATTTAGCCCCTTCCACCCTAATTTTAGCTTTGTTTAGGGTTTTAACCCCTTTTGAGGGGTTTTAGCTCCTAGGAGATTATTTTGGGCTGCTTTTGGGGGTTTTAAGCCCTTTTCTTCACCCTTTAGCTATTTTGAGGGTGTGGGGGTCTAATGGAGTGATATGTGGGTAGTGAGCTAGTGTCCTTGGGTGGTGTAGGCCATTGAGAGCTGAGTGGAGGATTTTTGGGTTAACATTCCCTATTAGAATTTTCAGCACTTAAAATATGATTTTCTAGATTAGATTCATAGTTGCTATTTGCAAACAGTAAATTTGTATGATGACTTAGAGAATTTGCTACTTTATTTTATTTTCCCTTTATGTGTTTGATTTCAAAATCATATTTGCTTAAAAAGGACAACCATCTAGCGTGTCTTGCATTAGAATTTTGTTGGTCAAATAAATATTTAAGACTTATGTTATATGACATAAGTGTAAATTTTCTTCCAATTAGGTAATGTCACCACATTTTCAAGGCATGAATTATAGAAGCAAGTTCTAAATCATATGTTGCATAGTTTTTTTCATGTTCTTTTAATTTCCTTGATTCATAAGCCACAACATAATTTTCTTGTAATAAAACTCCTCCTAACTCTTCTTTGCAACAGTTGGTACATACGAAAAAATCATTGAATGGATCAACAATCTTTAAGACCAGGGAGGTAGTTAATAGGTATTTTAGTTTGCTAAATTTTTCCATCCATTTTTTAGTCCATTCAAACCTTTTTCCTTCCTTTTGTAAGGAATTTATGGGGTAGGAAATATTCGAAAATACTTCTATGAACTTCCTATAGTATCCAGTAATTCCAATAAATTATATGATGCCAGATACATTTTTAGGAATCAGCCATTCCATGATGGCCTTTACCTTATATGGATCAATTGTGATTCCATCCTTGGACACTACGTGTCGTAGGTACTGAATCTTATCTTTAAAGAAATTACATTTACTGAATTTGCATAAAGTTGTTCTTCTCTTAGTATTTACAAAACTATTCTGAAATGTTCTTTATTTTCTTGTTCGTTCTTAGAGTGGACTAGTATGGCGTTGATGAATACAACCAAAAAATTATCTAAGTAGTTGTTGAAGATAATGTTCATTAAACAAATAGATGCAGCAAGTGTGTTTGTTAACCCAAAAGGCATTAGGACAAACTCATAATGACTGTAACGGGTCCTAAATGTTGTTCTAAATATGTTCTCATCTTTTATTCATACTTGATGATAACATGACCTTAAATATATCTTTGAAAAGATAATTGATCCATGGAATTGATCGAATAGATCATGTATTTGGGGGATTTGGTATCGGTTCTCAAAATTCATCTTATTTAATTGTCGACAATCTATGCATAAACTTAGTGTTTTGTCCTTCTTTTTCAAAAACAAGATTGGTGCTCCCTAGGGAGAGACACTTGGTATAATGTACTTTTTATAAATTAGTTCTTGTAGTTGTGATTTATGTTTTGTAAATTCTGTTTTATTCGTTCAATATGAATATTTCGATGTTGGTACCACTCCGGGTATGAGATCGATTGTGAAGTCAATATCTCTTTTCAAAGGAATTCGAGGGACATCTTTCGGAAAGCTGTCTTCAAACTCTTTCAAGACTGGTATGTCTTCTAGTTGAAGTTTGTTACCATTTTATTTACCATTCATTATATAGAATACAAACACTTTCCATATTTTTCTTACTAATCTTTTCATTTTTAATGCAAATATTTCTCGGAGGGTCACCATCCTAAGGACCCTTTAACTTTTATATCGTTTCCATTATCATCAATAAAAGTAAAGGCTTTATCAAAACATTTTAACAGCAATTTATGTTCCTCTAGCCAATCCATTCCTATTAATAAGTCATAGAATCCTAACGACATAATATTTCGATTAACATGCGTAAGAAAATCACTCATCATCACTTTACAATTTCTAATAAGGCTAGTAACTTTTTGTTTTGTACTTGTGGCTAATTGTACTATCCATGCTTTGTCAAAATTTTGAGGTACCAAATTGCATAAATAAACTATTCGAGGTGATATATAGCTAAGGCTTGCACCTAGATCAATTAAAATAGAGATAGGTTGATTGTTTATCATACCTTCAATTTCAACCATAGAAGTCTCATCATCTTCTTGCCGATTTTCCAATGCAGCGTAGATCCAAGGCATGCTCCTGTCCATGTACCAAACTGTGACTGCTTCTTGGATAGAGTGAACATTAAAATTATGTTTCCTTGTTGGACAATCTTTAAAGTAGCATGTCCCTCCAAACTCCCAACATTTTAAAAGTTCTTTTTGTGCTCAGTTTTTATTAAGAACAGTTGCACATTCTTTTATTGTAGAGTCTTGGGGTTTAAATATTTGGTAATAATTACCCTGATACTCTCTAGAGTTATTTCTTGTGTGTTTATGGAACTTATTTTTCTTTTTCCTCGAATAAAAAATATTTTTCCTTTGATTTTTCCAAGCTGGTATGCTTTCCCTTTTATTATTGTTTTGGTCATAACATAAGTTTTCCTTACTCATTGTTAGCTCTAGTGTTTTTGGATTGATGTACTAAATCTGTTTCTTAGACATTATCGGAAAACAACTCAGGAACCATTGTATTTTAGGTTTCTTGTCAATTATATAGGGAACATAAGGAAGTAGGATTAAGAAATTATTATAGAGTTATTTCATCGTCATGGCTCCTAACCTTAGTTCATAAAATTATTTTTCTTTTTATTCATAATATTTTTCTGACAAGCACATTCTTTTAAAGAGTTTCTTAAATGTTTTCCAAGTTACATTTCTCTCTTTTTCCCCTTTAACCTTCTTTATGTCTTTCCACCATATATCTTCTTTTCTAGTCAAATTATAGATGGTCATTTTAGCCTTTAAATCATGTGAGTAGTTATGTATTTGAAAACACTTTTTCATTCCACACAACCATGCCTCTACCTCTTCTTCCTTCTCAATTTTCCCATTGAACATGTCTGGTTCAATTTTCTTAAAATTCCTAGATATTTCCGCATAGGGTCCGTATTTATTTTTATTTTTATTCTCATCATGGATTCCTCTTGAATCTTGTTCTTTCTTATGATGTTTGACTCAATACTCACTTGAAGTGTCAGATTTATGGTTGGAAAATTCCATCTTGTTTCCCTTACGTTTGTAAGGTGTAGTTGTAGGCATTTGATGTTCATATTGTTTACTTTTTATTTTATCATCATTATGGATCTTAGCTAATAGAATAACATTTAGTTCTTTGCTAGACATTAGTATTCATTCATTATCTTCTTTAACTTTTATCAATTCAGACCTTAGCTCTTGGACATTTTGTTCAAGTTCGGATTTATTATCCTAACTATCATTTAAGTCGACCCAAAATTCCCCATCCCTTAAGTTACCCATTTCATTATTTCAATGGATTTCATGGTGATGTTCCTTTTCTGCAGACATCTCTGCATCTTCCATGTCTCCTGCAAAACGTAGTTATTGTTGGCTTTGTTGTTTATAAGAGAATTTAACCAAAATAAAATTGAAGTTAGTTTTTTGTTGTAGCAACTTTAGTGTTGAGTCGATTCATGCCTAGTGTTTTAACTGTGCTCGGTTACCATATGTAACATACCTCAAATTTAAAAAAAAAACTTTCTATAACCATATAAATAAAGACATATTGTTAAAGATCCTAAATCTAATAGGGAATTATTGAACCTTGAGAGTTTAATAAACATTATTCTCATTACAAGTTTTATCAACCTTTCCTCATACACAAAATCAAATTTCAAAACAATTAGTTGTCCAAATACTTTATTGTCTACCCTTATTTTCCTAATTTAACAATATTTTTCTATGGGTATTCAATACTCCAAAACAAACTTTCCACAAGTTTCCTTCCATAGAAAATCCCCTCCAGGGGAACCTTTCTGCAATGCATATTGCGGATCATGGATCACCCTTTAATTCATTATAAAATTAACCCTTCCGCAATTAGATTTTCACAAATTATGGATTGAAGATTGTAGAAAACACATTTTAACTTATAAGAAAATAAAATTATGTAATGGAGCTTCTGCAACCTCTTTGAGTCGTCTATCCCTTTGTGGCCTTGATCTCATCTGTCGATTTGACTTCCTTACACATTCCATAATCAAACTTCCACAACTCTTGTGAGGCGTCGACCCATTTGCAGCTTCAATATCCACTATCGATCTGACTCCTTTTTCATTATGTACTGAAGCTTCCGCAACTCTTGTGAGCCATTGATATTCCTATGGATTTAATCTCTAGCATTGATATGACTTCCTTGGGGATCAACACCTTCCACAATGCGGATTGTGGATTTTGGGTTTTATACTTTATCCTACAAAATTATCCTTTCTCCTTCCACCTTTTGCAACTCCTATTAGTCATTGATCTTCTTATGGCTTCAATCCCAATCGTTGATCTAATTTCTTTACAGATCAACAATTAACCTTGTAGATTGTGGATTCTGGGTTGCCTTTAAAATTTTCAGAATTGTTGCTCCAGAAATCCATCTTATGCAACTCATGTGATCCTTTTATCTCATTGTGGCTTAGATATTAGTCATTGATCTGATTTCCTTTGCGAATCAACAAGTAATTGTGTGGATCAACTCTTTAACAATGCATATTTAAAGGGTTTTGGTTTTAAAACTTAGGGTTTTAGTTTAGTGTAAGTTAGTTAGATCTAAATATCATCTTTATGATGAAATGTTCTCTATTATGTTTCCTTATACATGATTTAATA
This sequence comes from Pseudotsuga menziesii, assembly GCA_001517045.1. Lineage (NCBI taxonomy): Eukaryota > Viridiplantae > Streptophyta > Pinopsida > Pinales > Pinaceae > Pseudotsuga > Pseudotsuga menziesii. The sequence goes on along the minus strand of LPNX010918199.1, from coordinate 330,543 downwards.
GTCGTGAATCTAAGCGATGCTAAGTTGATTATGGATTTAAAGAATAAATAAAAGTTTTTTCTATGTAATTGGATTTCAATTACGATGTTGAAAATTATGAATCTATACCATAAACCAATATCATGATTTCAATCGTCACTCTAAATTTGAAGAAGAATTACATAATATTTAAGCGGAATCGATACACACACGAAAACACAGCTAAATGCAGGAATACATGATACAGTTTAAAACAGAGGACTAAATCTGTTAGATGCAGACTCATCTATTCTAAATCATTCAAGTATTGGATTTGAAACCATAACATAACAACAAGAGTCATACCTAAATAATTATTATCATAACTAAATGCTAATTTACTACATAAAAGCATGGATAATTGTTCTACAAAAATGTATAAGCACTACTTCCAAGAAGTATAACTGGAACTCAACATTAAAATTCACATTCCACTGCAACTAAAATCAATCATTAGAAAATAGAATAGGAACCTGGCACCAATTATGTGAAAACAAAAGTGAAGAATTTGTTCCTCCCAACCAAGTTGCAGAGCAGCTAAATTACCTGCTCTAGAACCCTTGAGCCCGCTCGTTGACCCACAAGAAAAAAAGATTTCAATGTGCCATCTCTTTCATTTTGGATATATTATTCCCCGTCTAATGCTATCCTCGTGCTTCTCATGGACATAATAATATATAGTAGTTTTCCTATGACTTGGTCATTTATGAGACTTGTGCTCTTTAGCACTAAACTAGGAGTGCAGATCTCATTTTTGGGGATGATGCCTCTTGCATATTGAGTTCTCACATAGTGGTTTTGTCCACTTGTATTTTTCCTCTTATGGGTCAACAAACACTCTTCAATGTCTATATCCACTCTCTTCTCCCTTCAACATATTTTATTAAATAAAAAATGTGTTTTATTACAAACTATTTTATTTTTTTAACTTTGTGCCAAAAATAATAAAAAAATCAATAAAGTGTTTTCCAGCAGAATTAATAGTAATTGTTAATTCAAGTTGTATTACATTATGGAATGTGGATGATTCCTGGGGCCTTGTAGATTGTCTGAGGAAGAACCCAACAATCTTAGGGACTAAAAAATCATTTTACGGGTTATGGACTATGGACATGATCAAGAATCACCACACCATTCTTACAAATGAATATTTTGCCTATAATTACTGTGTGGGTTCCATTTAAATGTTTTTATCATTCACAATGATTCTTGGGGTTGTGGGAATTGTGAGAGGAGGAGCAGCACATCTTAGGGCCTAAAAGAGGGCTTTGTAGGTCATGGGTCATGCACACCAACCAAAACAACCACAAACTTCATGTAAAGTGAATCTTTCTAGGTTTTAAGAAGAACATACGATTCCTCATGTCCTTTATCATGATTTGGGAATCAAAACTCAAGCTATAGATCCTATAGGATGTTTTATTGTGTCTATGCTAGTCAATAAAATGTGGACTAGGTTTGTAGGCCCTATGTGGTAGTCTACATAATCACACTTTGAACATGATCCATAGGGAAAATTGGTATGACCTTAGACCCTCACTTTCAACTAAAAATCATGCCATAAGAATGAGAAGAATTTGTCCAATTACAAATCTTGGAATGACCACCATAATGATAATAAATATTTACTTTTAAAGTAAAAGTTCATTTAATAATTTTAACCTAAACATTCATAATAAATTTTATTTGCTAAAATATTAAAAATAATTTTAAAAATCTATTAATTGAAAAAAGTTACTTAAAATATGGGCCAACTAGTTATAATTCCCCCCGGAAAAAAATATTTGAATGGGATATTTAAATCCTTAATAAAATCTAGTAGATATTTGAAGCAACTTCAAATGCTTCAACCATGTTGTATGTATTACCAACCTTAAAAGAATAGAATCATAAGATATCAAAAACTTGCAAAGGGAATAATTTCTTAAACACGAGAAACCGAAATGGATCATGCAAATGATATGTTATACAATTCAAATTCTCTTTTCAACTAATAATTTACAAATCCTCCATCAAATAACAAAGTGTCAAATATAAATGAGTTAAGAAGAGTTTCTTCTAATCTTTCTTATGCATAGAAAATGAAACTAAAATATATTTTTTCATTCATGATATTACAAAGTGATACAATTATTATATATTAGCTTATAATAATTTCATACAAATATAAATAAATAGATAATAATTTCATGTAATAACAAAAACAAATAAAATTCAAAATAGATATAGACATGGTTATTATGAAAAATATGATGTTCTTTGTAGTTATTCTAAAATGTAAATATTGTATCAAAACAAATTAACTAATATGATTTTTAGAATCAAATATCTTTAATGTAGTTAATAATAGATAATTTTATGGTATTAAGACTTTGTGAGATTTTGTGTAATATGAAGCTAAATTGTTTTTAAGGGATATGACAATAAAGTGAAATATTTGTATCCTTACTTTCATGAATTAAACCATTTCTTTATCAAATCATGAATTAAAGTTGAAAAAAATGTCAATAAAGTAAAATATTTTTACCTCCACCCTTTATGAAATAAACTATATTTTTATTAAAACATTAATTAAACTATATTAAAAGTAAAACTTTTTTTATAAATTCAAAAACTCTCCAATACAATTATCTAATAAATAAAAGTATTTAATAAACAAAAGGTGCATCTAACTGAAATGTGAAATATTGAATCATATAAAATACTAAATCAAAACCTAAAAAACAAAAAACACAAAGTAAATGGAAAAAGCACAAAATCTTACAACTATGATACCCAAATCTTGAATAAAGTAAATCTTGAAAAAAGAAAAAAAACTATCTGTTAAAGGGAAAAACGAAAACTAAAAACTATCCGTTGAAGGGAGACGCAGAAAGATATATGTTCCGAAACGTACCGTGAGTCTACATTGTATGCCATTATGTTTCGAAACGTGAGTCTACATTGTATGCCATTATGTTTCGAAAGGTGAAGGGTCCTCTGATTTGGTTACTTTTGGGCATGCTGCCGTCGGTTTTACTCCAAACGTACCGTGTCTACCATCCAGTGCTCAAGCTCCACTTCTCCAATTTTGTGAGCCTCGGCGACGGGTTCTTCAACGCGGACGCCGAACGGCCAACCTTCTTCGGAAGAATTGATGGATCAGGGCAAACGATTACTCCTGTTTTTTTGGAAGAATTGATGGATCAGGGCAAATGATTACGTCTGTGCTTTTGCTTGATGACGCCTGTTCTTTGGAAGAATTGATGGATCAGGGCAAACGATTATCCGATACGATTTAATCCCTTCTCTACCAACGAATTTGAGTTATGTTACCTTCTCTCTCAATTTTTTAACCGTGATGCCATGGCTAAGGAAAAGGATCTCAAGAAAAGGTCGGTTGAACAACTCGAAGGTACATGTTGCCATGGCTAGGGAAAAGGCCTCATGGAAAAGCCTGGTTTGGATTGGATCGTCTCAAACAACTTCAAGAGAAGGTCGGTTGAACAACTCCAAGGTACAAAAACCCTTCTACAAAACCCTAATCTCTTAATCTTAATCTCTTGTTATCTAAAATCTCACGCATATATTTTCTTTGATTCTATGTTTGGCTCGGTTCTGTTGAGATTGCAAATATTTTATGTTGTCTCTGTTCTATTCCGTTCGGATGCAATCAAGCCCTTTATTGCATCTTCCATATGAATGATATCAAGCCCTTTGAAACACTTTTCTTGAAATCTTAGAAATATTCATTTCTGTAAATTGATTGAGCATTATTAACCCATCACTGTTTATCTCAAATCTTATCCATAGCCTCCATTTTATCTCACATATCAATTTTATTTTTATTGAAATGTTATTGCAAACTTCCATTGAGAAGAAGAGCTTGATGGAGCAGGTGAAACGAGTATGTGATACGATTTAACCATATTTTGCCTTCTCTAGGTTACAGCTATGTATGGCTCCGGGTTATGTTTCCTTCTCTTTCATTATTTTAAGCATGATGCCATTGGTCCTCATTTTCTGGATTTTTTCGATTTTTTTGTCGTCAATTTGGTCCTCATTTTCTGGTTTTTTTCGTCCTCAATATTTTTTGGGTTTTTAAGAACTAACGGGGAAACAACAATATGAACTCAGAGATACTCCCCAAGTTTGAAAGACCAAAATGATCTCACAGATTCTGGCTAATGCATTCCGCCATGCAGGATGATTTTTATTTTTAAGTTTGAAAGAGCAACATGATCTCAAAGTTTTGGGCTAACGATGGTTTTAATTTTAAGAAATCTTTTTATAGATATTATGAATAGTTTAACAGTTGACCTTTTCTTACATCATTGAGCTTTTTTTATTCTCCCATGTGTTATCACATTCATTATAAAAAATTTATTAGTTTATCTTTTTGAATATTTCATTTTGATATAAAATTTAATTATTACTTTTTTGCGAGAAATCAAAGGTTTATTAATTTTTTTTTATTAAAATAAAAGATTTATTATAATTAACTGCTCAATAAAAATCTATATGTTAGTGATGCCAAGCAATTTAGTCTCTTTTCAAAGAATCAAAGATTTATTACTTTATTTGTGTGTAGTTTCTTTTTTATGAATTATTAAATAAATAGAAAATTTGTATATCACTCTTTTATTTTATGTACATTAAAATAAATATTTATTATATAATAACTATTTATAAATAAAATTGAATTGTAAGATATGCATTATATTCTAAATTGAATATTTTTATATCAAAGCTATTTCAATGTGTATAAAATTTGTTTTCTATTTTTTTATTTAAATTTACCATTTATGTTAGTTATTTTCTATGTGGATTTTTCTAATTTTTATTTAGCAATGTACATTTAATATTTTGTATGTTTTATTAAATTATGTGATTTCTATTTCAAATGCAATAACCCATATGTGGTTTGGTATTTGACATTAAAAAATGGATTTTCATTAAGTTAGACATAGTATCTTTACAATTGTCATGTTCAACCTCTTCAAGATAAGATTTTGGCTAGGATCCTTGCTTAGGGTAAGCTAGGATATAATAAGATAAGCTAGGATAGACTAGCTTAGAGTAGGAAAATGTAGGAAGTTTTGCTTAATGAATGCTAGGGTAAGGTAATGTGTTAAAGGTTAGGTTAAATTAGGCTAGACTATGGTTAGGTTAGCCTAGGCTAGGTTAGATTAGGCTAGCTTATCCTACGTTAGCACAGAATAAGCTAGAGTAGTAGAGTAGGCTAGAGTAGAGTAGAGTAGAGTGGAGTAGGATGGCGTATGATATACTAGAGTAGGTCGAGCTAGAGTAGGTTAGTCGTGAGTAGGTTAGGCTATGCTATAGGAGGTAAAGCTAGGCTAGAGTAAGCTAGGATAGAGTATGCTAGGTTAGGCTAAGCTAGGCTAGAGTAGGCTAGCCCATGCTACGGTAGGCTAGGCTAGGCTAGAGTAAACTAGGCTAAGCTAGGATAGAGTGGGATAGGCTACGAAAGACTAGGCCAATATAGAGTCGGCTAGAATAGTATAGGCTAGATTATGCTAAGCTAGAGTAGAGTAGAGTAAGTTAGGATAGACTAGAGTAGGCTAGGCTAAGATAGGCTATCCTATAGTGGAGTAGGCTAAGATAGGATAGAATGTGCTAGGCTAGAGTACAGTAGGGTAGAGTATGCTACATTAGGAATGACTAGAGTAGTCTATGCTAAAATAGGCTAGAGTATGCTAGACTAGACTCATGTAAGCTAAACTAAGGCAGAGTAGGCTAACATAGGTAGGCTAGGTTATGCTAGAGTAGGATAGGCTAAGATTGGGTATGCTTCTCTAGGCTAGACTAGGATAAAGTAGGTTAGAGTATGCTAGGCCACAATAGGTTAGGCTAGAGTAGGCTATTCTAGAGTAGGACGTTCTACAATAGGTTAGGAAAGGCTAGAGTAGGTTAAGATAGGCTAGGCTAGAGTAGGTTAAGCTACGCTAGGATAGAGCAGGTTAAGCTAAATAAGGATAGATTAGGATAGGTTAATCTAGGGTATAATAGGCTAGGATAGAGTAGGCTAGGTTACGCTAGGCTAGAGTATGTTAGAGTATGCTAGGCTAGCATATAGTAGGCTAGGCTACAAAATGTTAGGATAGATTTGGATATGCCATATTAGGCTCGAGTATAGTAGGCTAGAATAGAGTAGGATAGTCTAGAGCACATTAGGATAGGATAGAGTACATTAATCTTGGCAAGAGTAAGCTAGGATATAGTAGGATAGGGTATGCTAGGTTAGAATAGATTAGGATAGAGTAGTCTAGGATATGCTAGGTTAGGAAAGAGTAGGTTGGGCTAAGATATAGAATACTAGAGGGGGGAGGATAGGTTAGGCTAGTCTAGGATAGGCTAGAGTAGGTTAGGCTAGATTAGAGTAGGCTATACTAGAGTAGGATAGAGTAGGGTAGGCTAGAGTAGGTTAGGCAAGAAGAGGCATTCAAGTCAATGTGGAAGAGGCACATAAACCGAGGTGGATCTTAGATAGAGGTTAGGAGACTTGACTACATGTGATGTGAGTACAAGTCTAGATGCAGTTATATGCCAAATGCATGCAAAGGAAATGATTATTCCTCCAGAAGATGGTCTAGAGATCTGCATAAGGTGTGGTGGACAGAGTATACAACTATGTGTTAAAAATCAAAATGATGATACTTACAAGCTATGGCCCGACAATCCACATAATTGGTGGAAGGAAAGCGTGATGTAAGTATAGGTCCGGAGACACTTACATTCACAATGTTGTGGCTTGTAAATCGAGGTAACTTCTAGGAAGTGGTCCTGAAAATTAATTGTTAAACATGACACGATGGTCTCATAGAGAGTGGAAATTTGAGCCGGGAGGTGTGAGAGGTGTCTTGAACAAGCTCCAGGTGACGTTGTATTGGTAGCTAATGGTGTTTCCCCAGAATGGGGGTTTCTAAATTGTGGTAAAAATGTTTTAATACAAAAAAGAAAAAACTATGCTATAAGGGACTCATAATGGTGGTATCAGGCATAGACTCTCTTGAGGTAGAGCCTGTTACGTGGTTCCTCAAGAGGCAACCATCTAAGACAGCAAAGATGTATGTCCCCTTGCCAAGATGAAGGTCATTGGCAAGGCAGGGTGATAGAATGTGGTCTTTCATGGGAAGAACCAATTCCACACTTTGGTTTAAAGGGAATGGGGTAAAACCAAAGGTGGTCTTACAAATATCTCCATCATCGCATAAGTGGTGCTGAGATAGATCAAGTGGATCTTCCACAATTGATGAGATGAAAGGGTGACTATTGTTAGCAATCATGCAAACACTATTGGTTGTGGTTTTGGTGGCCTTTCCCCCAGTCTCTATTGGAGGAAGAGGGGCCGGCTTGGAGACGTGAGGAGTCTTTCACTACAAAAAATCCTGGAATTAGCATCCCATTTAGTGTCCCTTTTTACTATAATTTTTTTTTACATTGAGTGGTCAAACTAGACGCTAAATGGGACGCACCATGGAAAAAACTTAAAGCATCTCAAAAAACATATTTTTTTGCTTCCTAAATAGCATCCTTTATGATGTCCAAAATAGCGTCTCTTTTTTTGCTCCAGAATAGCGTCCAACTTTGCTTCCTAAACAATGTCAAGATTTTCTTCCAGAATAGTGTCCAACTTTGCTTCCTAAAAAATGTCGAGGTTTGCTCCCTGAACAACGTCCTACTTTGCTTCCTAGCAAGTGTCTGCTTTTACTTCTTAAATGACACCCCTGTTAGCGCCATATTTGCATCCTTAATACTACCATGTTAGCATCCAATATTTCATCCATTTTTCCTACCACTTTAGCATCTTATTTTCCACCATGTTTTACTTCCAAACATGTGTCAATTGTTTCTTCTGAATTTGCACCAATTTTTGCTTCCTTCTTTGCATCATGTTTTGCTACCAAAATGATGCCAAATATTTCTTCTATTGTTGCACCAAATTTTGCTTCCTATGTAGTGCCATGTTTTTCATCCAAAGTAACATATTATTTTGCTACCATATCAATGCCATGTTTGGTTCATCATTAGCGCCATGTGTTGAATCCTTTTTAATGCCTAGTTTCACATCTCTCATGTTTTGGTCACTAATTTAGTCATTTTTAGTATTTAACAGATATTATAATATCATCAAGGCATGGAGGAATCGAACCACCAACCTCCTACTTGTAAGGCAGGTGCTCTTTCATTGAGCTAGAACCCTTTAAGAATTTGGGAACCTAACTTACAGAGTCCTCTATAATGGTAAAAAGGATTAATACACAACTTTGAGTATCTAATGGTCGACAAAGGATAATAGATTGTATTATCTTTAACATAGGATTGATTACGTTCCTTGGTTCTCTATATATCATTTTCCTATGATTGTAAAGTTTCTATCATTAGAGTACCATTATCTACAGCTTGTGAGGCAGTAAAATCACCTTTTTCCTGTGTTCTAGTGGTATCATGGACCTAATATGATCGAGTGTCATCAATTGGTTGAGCCCTCTATAACTAGGAAACAAAATTACCTCAATTTCTAATTCTATTGTAGAGCCACTCATTCCTCTAAGTTGTTGACTATCATCAACCCATATACTGAAAAAATTTATTTGTCACCCACTTCGAAGTGTTCAGTAAATAGAATCCAATAGGGATGAAGCTGAAGTACTTTCAATATTACTCTCTTCTACAACCCTATCATTCTCTACAATCATAGACACATTACAACCTTTCCTAAGAGGTTATATATAGCCATCCTAGCCTTTAACTAGTTAGAATAATTATATATTTGGAAGTACTTTTTCATCCTGAACAACCAGGACTCAGCTTCCTCTCCCTTCTCAGTCTCTCCATTAAAGGTTGGTGGATTTATCTTTTTGAATTCCCCTGAGATTTCCTCATAAGGTTTATATTTCCTCTTCTTGATGTACATATCATCATCACTACTGTCACTGGTGGTATTGTAACTTTGTTGTTCACCAAACACTTCTAACGATGAACTACTTTTAGTTTTTGTATGATTCATCTTTTTATATTTTCTTGGATGGCTAGCATCTTCAGATTCTGATGTTCTACCCCTTCCTTCGGTTTGAAACTTTTCCATTAGGATCTGATTCAGCTCTTCTTTAGCCCTCAGAATGCTTTCATTCTCTTTCTTTATAGACTCCATTTCAGTTTTCAATTCTTTTACAGTTTGTAACAGCTCTGAGGAATTTGTAGTTACATCCTTTGGTATAGGATCTTTGGGTAAATTACTTATTTCTATAGCTGGAGACTCCTCCTGTGCATACTCTCCCAGCATTTCCATACCTTCCTGTTAAAATTCAGAAAAAGAAAATTCTCTGTTGAATAACATTAAAAAAAAAACATTAGCATAATAATTTAATTTACTGTTTTATGAAATATAGTTGGGATGCATCAAGGCCTAGTGTTTGAACCTTGTTTTCTAATACCACATGTCATAACTCCAAATTTTCACAAAAAATTAAAATTTTTGAGTTAACAATAAATGCTATAACCTGCGGTTTTACTAACAGCTAACAGTTGGCATAAAGAAACAATTAAGTAATTGGTTTCATTAAATTCTAAAATAACTTAACAATTTATCTTTCGTAACAAGATTAAAATCTTTTTGTGTGCTATTTGCTTCAGTTTACTGATTAGTTATTTTATGTCAGTAGGTGGAATCTACTTTTAAATCTGGGGCTTACTTAGAATTCATGCTAACACAAATGAATACCATTTCTTACATATTTTTACAGGTATGATCAATCGAGTATATATTTTTAAAAGATGTATTAGTGTCAGCAGTATTTTTTTTGCAAATTAAAAAGCTTAGAACAATAAGCTCCTAAACACTAGATAGCTCCTGTAAGGTAAAATCATTTGATTTTCATCACTTGATCAAATAAACAAGCTTGGAAATAATTAATGACAATACATCATATTTGCGACTCTAACACTATAATCTTAGATATAATTATTCCTTCTTTAGTCTAAGTAATTTGTAATACTCATAAACATTGTTTTCTTCATAATATTTTTGTAATAATATCTTGTCTTTCCTGTATATTTATTGTCCCTTAAATTATTTCTATAAGGTACTTACAGCCTATTATCTTATGAACAGTAAACGAATTCGAGTGTAGAAATTATGACCATTATACCCCTCTACAAGATCTTATGGTTACCACTACTTTGTTCCCTAGTCTAACTCTATGTTCTATTAACTTTTGAATTTAGTAGGATCATTCCTATTCCAATTATCAGTTGTTATCTCTGTAATTATCTTATTGTCCACCAGACATTTTTGCATGAGCATAAAGCCAAGTTGAGTATACTCCCAAGTATTATGAAAGTAATTTTGCATAAACTATTTGACATAATTTTGTGCTATTATTCTTATCTTTAGCTTGTACTACTTCACATTTTCAATGCTATTTGAGTTGTTAGTTCAATTACCTTTTGTACATAAGCATAATTGATTTGATCACTGAACATTCAATCTACCAAAAAGTTATTATTATAATGTACTTACATCTAGCATTTAACTTCTTTTGCATTATTACAAGATGCTATCTATAAGTTTTAGACTTGTAATATTTCTAAGGCAAAAGAGTCTACTATGCTTAAGCTATAATTTAACTTGCTACTAGAGACACTATAGTCATGCCCTAGCTAACATACACTCTTTTTATAACTATACTAAAGACTTAAAATTTAATCTATTTTATAAACAAAACATATATTACATGATTTCATTCTACTCAAAACAGTGTTTAGAGTATTGTCGTGCCACAAATATAACGTTATGGTAAATTTTAGTATAAGACTACATTACATTGTTGGTAGCAAGGGTTTCTGCTTAAATCTCATCGGTCTTATATAAACGTGACACAATGCTTGGTCAACGTAATCCCTCCATGATGACAAACTAGTGATTAGGTTAATATAATTCATGATGCTGTTGATCAGTGAATTGATTACAAATTATTGGGTTGTTATTATGGTTTAACCCATGCTGCAATGAACAAATAATTGGTAAAATGCATCCATGCAAGAACTATAGGACATGACCCCCATTGCATGGTTAAATTTGTGGCTACATGGTTGAATCCTATCCACGTCTAGAAAATATATAATACACTGAAAACCTAACCCAATGCATTATTTCCCCGTAGTTTATGCTGGCTCCAGGGTTGCTTGGTTTGTCTCCCATGGTAGCCATCGTTCTCCTTGTTATCATCACCGTGTACCTTGACTCTATACTTCCTCTATTATCCTGTGAGTGGTTTTGATTGCTGGTTCTTTCTCTACCAAATGTGGAGTTATCCTTCCTGCTACCTTCATTTCACTACCTATGAAACCTTCTTCCAAGTGTGTGTAGCTTAGTGATTTCTTTAGTTTTCCTTCTCGGTTCTTCATATATCGCTATTGTATGAGGTTCTAAGAGTTGTTGGGTTCCCCACTACACCATTTATAGGTGACAGTGCTCATAAATCGGTTCTCCATACTCCTAGTGACAGGTAAAATCATAAAAAAGCCTTTCTTTCATTTAATGCAAGTTTTAATATAGAATACTTTCAAGCTTTTAGCACGTAAGATGATTTGCTGACAGGGGTTTACACTTGCTGCAGGTGCTTGTTGAAGTGCAGCTCATACATGGATAAGAAGACAGCCCTTGCAACGGTCATGGCTCATGGCTCAAACTCGGGTAAGCCCCGTGCTCTCGAAGATGGGTTATCCCTTATTTATAGTTAGGGTGGTCATTGGACTCGCCTAGGGTTTGAACACCCTTCCTTGTCTTGCCACAAGTTATGTTATGCTTTTACTGTTTTACACATTTTTTAGAAGAATGTTTAAATTCAAACCCTAGATAGGGTGGATACAAATTGTAAAGGTAGAGTACTTGTCGAAGCTTGGCTTCACAGTCGGTTTAGGTTGTAAATTTTGCAAAGGTAGCTTCACTGTGACTTGTTTGGTTGTTAGGAGCTTATGCTGTACTCTGTATAATTTAGGGTTTTTACGCTTCCTCGCTATTAATGAAGTTTAACTTGGTTGATTATTTTATAAGGGTTTTATATATAAATTTGGAAGGCTCATACTTACAGTCGTGATGTAAATCTTGTTTAATTGATGAAATTCACAAGTTAGGGTTTGACCTATAAACCCTTGTTTGCTTTAAATTACTCTTATAATAATATTTACATTGTTTCTTTATTTTAATCTATCTGTCCTTAAAGGAGTGTGAGTGGATTATTTGATTATTTAATGATAATTACATAATTGATATGAATCTGATTATTATGTTTGTACTTGTAATGTAATAGTTTTTAAGGGTTTGAACCTAGACATTTAGATATTTACTGTTATTAAAAGACTCTATTTCTTTTGTAAATGCATTTATACCTTTTAATCAATATTATAGTTTATCTTTGTTATATAACAATTTTATTCAATAGTTTAAAAAGAATTAACGTGAGTATAACCTAGGTTATTACAGCACTAAAAATATTTAGAATTTACACATAGAACATGAGATAGGGTTTACTCCCCCTTATCTTAAATAGGATATTGATTCTTATATTATTATATTGTAATTTTTATTACTGTTGTATAGTTTTTCTTCAATTTGTTTTTATAAATTATTAATCTATAATTGTGAGTGTTTAAATATAATAATATTATTATTTATATTTATAATACTATTATTTAAGTATAATTTATATTCTTCTCTTGACAATTGGCTACACTCTGTAGTATGAAATGTCGATTTAAACAATATTACATACGGATTCCATTCTACATCAAACTGAATATAATTTTAATTTTGTTCAATTCCATCCTTTAAACCATTTATACTATGAAACGAGAACTCAATAGAGTTCTCATTTTTCTATATCCTAAACTTTGTAGGTATTATTACCTCTGTTTCAAAAAGGGTTGATATCGGTATCACACATTTTTATTTTGAGGAATTTCTTTTGGGCCTTTGAATCATCTTTGTTGTAAAATATTTTTAATTTCTATTTTCAATTTTTCTTTCTACAAATTTAACAAAATAACATACATTCAGAAGCAAGTTATAATGAAAAACATATACATTTTGCAATTTTTTCTTTAAATTAAGACACTTTTATGGACAAAATAATAATTTTTTATTGAAAAAATTTATAAAAATCAATAAAATACAGACATTTAAAAACATTTTCAATGGATTTTTAAAGATATTTTGTAAAAAATGATATTATTTTATACTATTTTCCAGAAAGTGACAATTCATAAAAATTCAAGATAAACTATACCATATATTTGTAAGTAACATATTAAAAACATTATATATAGAAATTTTATTTCTAAATTAAAGTTTGAATTTAAAAACATTACTAATATATCTTATGAAAAAGTTGTCAAATTTAACATTTTCTTCAAGACATGAAACTAATCAAAATATCATGAAATCCAAATTCTTCATTGAAATTGGAATTTTTTGAGCTGGTCATTCTTCATGGACATCAATGCCTCTTCTATTGGGTATTCTATGTCTATAAGATGCCCAAACTACTCTTTTTCCAAACATCCCTTTTAATGGGGGTTGAGGCCCTTTTGACATATTTGCCAAAAGTGTTTCACTAAAATAAAATAAAAATTACATCGATATTACATTAAAAAAAAATTAAACCTCCCCTAACCTCTTGAACCCCCCACAACATTGTATTAAATAACATTACATTAAAAAAAAAATCCCGTGGACTAACAACCTAACCCCCACCCTCCCACCCTCCCACCCTCCCACGTCACATTCAAAAAATATTTGAAAAACAATTTTAACCCCTAACCCCTAAACTCCACCCCACACACAACATTACATTAAAAAAATATAAATAATTTTTTTTTTAATAAACCCTCCCTCTAACCCCCACAACATCAAATTTAAAACAATATTAAAAAATAATTTTTTGAACCTCCACTACGTATCCTCCACTACTCTATTCTAGCCTAGCATAGCATATTCTAGCTTAGCCTACCTTTATGTGGCTTAGAATACCCTAACCTACTCTACTTTAGCCTATAGCCTACTATTCCTTATCCTAGCCTACTCTAACTTATCCTAGATACCCTACCCTTACCTCACCTATCTTAGGTTACTCTATATTAACCTATTGTAGCATAGCCTAACCTATCCTACTCTATTCTAGTCTTCTCTACTATAGCCTACTCTCTCCTACCTACTCTATATTAGCCTTACCCATCCTACTCTAACCGAGCCTACTCTAGCCTACTCTAGCCTAACCTAGCCTAGCCTACTCTAGCTTAGCCTACTTTAGGTTATTATATCCTACCCAAGCCTATCCAAACCTAGCCTAACCTACTTTACCCTAACCTACTCTATCCTAGCCTAGCCTACTCTAGCCTATCCTACTCCCTCCAACTCTAGCCTAACCTAGCCTAGCCTAATATAGATTAACCTAGCCTACAATAGCCTAGATTATCCTATCCTAATCTATCTTAACCTAACCTACTCTAGACTAGTCTAGACAACTCTCAAGTAGCATAGTCTAACATTAGCTAGCCTAACCTACTATATACTAGCCTACTCTAGCCTAGACTACTCTACTCTAGTCTAGATTAACCTACTCTAGGCTAGCCTACACTAGCCTAGCCTATTTTACCCTTCCCTATTCCAACCTGAGATACTCTAACCTAATTTACTCTAGCATAAGTTAGCCTAACATAATCTAGACTAGCCTACCCTACCCTACTCTACCTTGGAATACTCTAGCATAGCATAGCATAGCCTAACTTAATATAACTTAGACTAGCCTATCTTTTCCAAATCTATATAGCATATCCTACTCTATCCTATCCTAGGCCAACATGGCCTACTCTAGCCTAGGGACTGATGCACAATCATGGACTCCTTTAAAGACACTTTAGATGCCACATAATACTAGAATAAATGGGAAATTCTGACTTTAGGTGACAATTAGGGGTACTTCCCTAACATATTTGAAGATGAAGTAAAAGGAGAAAAGACAGGTAATTGAATCATCTTTCCTAATATATAGCATTTAGGCAAAGAAAATGTGTGTAAATGATTATAAAATTAGTTTCCATGAAAGTGGTTTTTCAAATTTTCAGCACATCTTAACATATATGTTTGTGTGAGTGCAACAATACATGAGGTAAATGATGTCTAGTTGGCATAAAATCTTACAAAAATATAAAGGACATATGGGCCTAGTGCAACACTATTTATTCAGAATTTTTCATGAATTATTTTTATTATTATTAATTATTGAAGTCAAAAAAGCTTGAAATTAAAACCTTATGTGTGGGTGCAACACTTTAGGGGAAAAAATTAATGAAATCCTTGATTTCTAAATATAAGATCGTAGAGATTGATCTCGTCTAGTGCACCATATAGTTTTTTTGGGAAATGGTGATGGAAATCAAAAGTTATATAACAAACAATTGATGTATGTATTTTCAAAAATGGACGTATGTCATTTAGAAAAATAATTATAAATAAATAAAACATAGTTTTGAAGGAAAAATTTACATATTCAGAATTGTCATTTCGTACTCTACAATATCCTACATTTTCATAAAAAAATATTGTGTATGTCATATCAAAACAAGCCATCTAAACTGAGCATATTGATAGAGTTCTAAAAGACAAGCAATAGCCCTGGTTGATTTGTCCTAGCCAATAGGCTCGGTATTCTGAAGCTGCTTCCAAACCTAATGCCAAACCTTAATCCTGCCAATTATTTAAATTTTAAAATAATGCATATGCGATATGAATAAGATATAACGCATATGCGATATGATAAAGCTATAATGCATATGTGTAAATTATGTTGTGATGTCATGAGTACCACTTGAACTTGTAGGGAATAATTAGACTGTTCCTTTTTTGGAGTCATAACTTTCACCTACAGACTGTGTTTGATAAAAACAAAACATTGTTGGAAAGATATTGGTATGTATAATTCACTGAGGGAACTAAAGACGTATGTGATCCACATCTAAGCCTTACAATTTCACTACTTTGATCCTCCAAGGAAGGATTTACCATTAGGGTATGTTAATACAATTGTTAGGTTCTAACCAAAACTAACCCTTGTATGTCTCATGTTAAATATTAGCAATTCTATAGAATCAATTTAAGGTCATATGGTAACTATGTAAAATCATTTTGGATAGTCTTCACAATGCAATTAATTTAAATGTTTGTGCAACTTTTATAAATTGATTTTCCTTCCTACTTTTGTGTCCCATTAGGTGCCTAGTTGAATAACAATTTTATGTATTATGTATCATGTGTAACATCAATTAGATCAAAAACATATTTTTATATTCTCAATTTCTTGAAAAGGTTTATTGTTCTCAAAACTCAACTAAAATTAAAATCACACTCAACTAAAGTGCTTGATAGAATTATGTCTAGAGCTAATTTATGTGGCATGGCTTCTAGATTCACAATGTCACTAGCTACTTGGAATTTGTATGGGTGGTGGGTTCCCACTATAGGTTACTTCATGGAAGTTCTCTAATGTTGGTAGCGTAATTGAACTAGGTAAATTCTAATGGTGCTATAGGTAAATTTTAACTAATTTGTTTTAGTCCTAACGCATCATTGTTCATCACCCTCATCCTCATCATCATCACCACCCTCATCCTCATCATCATCATAATCACCCTCATCCTCATCCTCATCTTCATCATCATAGTCATCCTCCTCCTCCTCCTCCTCCTCATCATCATTGTTCATCATCATCATCATCACCATCACCCTCATTAGCTTCATCGTCATCATCATCACCCTCATCCTCATCATCTTCATCATCACCCTCATCCTCCTCATCATCATCGTCATCACCCTTATTCTCATTAGCATCATCATGGCTATCATCATCACCATCATCATCATCCTCCTCCTCATCATCATCATCCTCCTCCTCATCATCATCATCGTCATCCTCATTATCATCATCATGGTCATCATCATCATCATCATCATCATCATCATCATCACCCTCATCCTCATCCTCATCATCATCCTCATCATCCTCATCCTCATACTCATCATCATCATCACCCTCATCCTCAACAGCAGCATCATGGTAATCATCGTCATCATCGTCATCATCATAACCCTCATCCTTATCCTCCTCCTCATCATCTTCATCCTCATCCTCATCCTCATCATCAGCATCATCACCCTCATCCTCATCAGCTTGATCATGGTCATCATCATCATCATCATCATCATCATCATCATCACCACCATCATCATCCTCATCCTCATCCTCATCATCATCATTGTCAACCTCATCATTATCATCACCCTCATCCTCATCCTCATCATCATCAGCCTCATCCTAATCATCATCATCATGGTCATCATCAGCATCATAATCATCATCATCATCATCATCACCCTCATCCTCATCACCATCATCATCATCATCATTTTCATCATCATCATCATCATCATCACCCTCATCCTCATCGGCTTCATCATGGTCATCCTCGTCATCATCATCATCATCACCATCATCATCCTCATCCTCATCATCATCATCATCATCATCGCCAACCTCATCATCATCATCACCCTTATCCTCCTCATCATCATCATCACCCTCATCCTCATCATCATCATCACCCTCATCTTCCTCCTCCTCATCATCATTTTCATCCTCATCCTCCTCCTCATCATCATCACCCTCATCCTCACCAGCTTCATCATGGTCATCACCATCATCATCATGGTCATCATCATCATCATCATCATCATCATAATCACCCTCATCCTCACCATCATCATCATCTTCATCGACACCCTCATCCTCATCATCATTTTCATCGTCACCCTCATCCTCATCATCATCATCACCCTCATCAGCATCTTTCATCACACTCATCCTTACCATCATCATAATCTTCATCGACACCCTCACCCTCATCATCATCATCATATTCATCCTCCTCCTCATCATCACCATCATCCTCACCATCATCTTCATCATCACCCTCATCTTCATCATCATCATCACCATCATCCTCATCATCATCAACCTTGATCCTTATCATCATCGTTCATCACCCTCATCCGCATCATCATCATCATGGTCATCATCATCATCACCGTCATCATCATGATGGTCATCATCATCATCACCCTCATCCACATCATCATCATCATAGCCATCATACTCCTCATCATCACCCTCATCCTTATCATCATCATCATCATCATCATCATCATCGTCTTCATTGACACCCTCATCCTCAACATCATCAACATCCTCCTTCTCCTCCTCATCATCATCATAATCCTCATCCTCATCATCATCATCATCATCACCCTCATCCTCCTCCTCCTCCTCATCATCATAATCATCATCACCCTCATCCTCATCCTCAACATCATAGTCATCCTCATCCTCATCATCACCATCATTGTTCACCATCATCTTCATCGTCACCATCATCCACATCATCATCACCAGCCTCGTCATCATCATCATCATCGCCATCCTTGTCATCATCATCATCATCATCATCATCATCATCCTCATCATCATCATCACCCTCCTCCTCCTCCTCCTCCTCATCATCATCCTCATCCTCATCATCTTCATTGACACCCTCATCCTCAACATCATCAACATCCTCATCATAATCATCATCATCATCATAATCCTCATCCTCATCCTCATCATCATCATCATCATCATCATCAACCTCATCCTCATCATCATCATCATAGTCATCATCCTCCTCATCATCACCATCATTGGTCACCATCATCTTCATCGTCACCATCATCCTCATCATCATCACCATCCTCGTCTTCATCATCATCATCACCATCCTCATCATCATCATCATCCCTCATCCTCATCATCACCATCACCCTCATCCTCATCATCATCATCATGGTCATCATCATCATCGTCATCATCCTCATCCTTATCATCATCCTCATCCTCATCATCATCCTCATCCTCATCATCATTGTTCATCACCCTCATCCTCACCATCATCAGCACCCTCATCCTCATCATCATCAACACCCTCACCCTCATCCTCATTGACACCCTCATCCTCATCATCATTGTTCATCAGCCTCATCCTCACCATCATCAACACCCTCATCCTCATCATCATCGACACCCTCACCCTCATCCTCACCATCATCAACACCCTCATCCTCATCATCATCGACACCCTCACCCTCATCCTCATTGACACCCTCATCCTCATCATCATCGACACCCTCACCATCATCCTCATCAACACTCTCACCCTCATACTCATCATCATCATGCTCATGGACGCCCTCAATGTTCATCAACCTCATCCTCATCATATCTAGATAAATGGAAATTGCACATTTTCATTGAGCACTAAATCGCATATGCGATATATCTCATATGCACTAAATCGCATATGCGATACATTGCATATGCGTTATGGAAAACATGTAAAAACCTGGCCGTTCATTAAAAAGATGGAATTCAATATCACATATGCGATATATTGGAGGTGCGTTATATCGCATATGTGATATGTGTTTTATAGAAAATGTAGGGTGGTGTCGTGTTGGCCACCTTTAACGTATCAAAAGACATAATTTGTCTGAACCCGCACATAGAGAACTGTTCGACATGAAATTTTTTATCATTACTTACATAATTCCATAGTTTTGTAGAGGTTTGGGTGGATTTCAATGGGGAATGTACATAATAGAGGACGAAAGTCAGCAACGAAGGTACTTACACCAGAAGAAGCATAAAATAAAAAACAAAAAAAAGGGAAGATTCAAGAAATCATCGACATTCATTACATGAGCAAATAGTTCCCATTCCCCCTCAACAGATACCTAATGTAGAGGCTAAGGAAGATAATGCAACATTAAAAGAAGCTGGTTATATGGAAGTTGATATTATTCTTCCATTAGTAGATGGACAATATTGTGAAGAGTTCAATAATTATGTTACTCCCGATGTAAATGTGACTTAGCAACAACCCTGTTTGGTGGTTCAATCTCCTAATTGAAGTTGTGATCTAGTAGTGGATATAAACGTCACTCCAGCATTTCAAACAACAAGAAATTTTGCATCAAAACAAAAGAGAACTCCTAAACGAATACAAGTGGACAAGAGAAGATTGACTTCCGTGGAAGGTAAGGTGGCTAAATGCAGTATCCTTCGTCATTCTTCTCAAATAATGAAACAATATTTTAATAACAAATCCGAAGCCGGTAAATGCCAACTGTTTTTAGCTTTGCTTAAATATAGAAATATGGAAACTATTAGAAGACATTTAGGCATAACAACAATGAATAATATGGAATCAAGTAATCACATTGTTAAATCTCTTGCTGCTGCATTCACATCGATTGGTAAAAAACTCGTCCAAAAGACTGTAATGTGGCTCGTCATGTATTGGCTAAATCAGTTGTATGTAGATCCACAAGACAACATCGTTTACTTAAATGCACATCACAAATTGTTCCTTTACATCCAAAGACACTTAAAAAATATTCAGTAAGAAAACACAACCTTGATGTAGAGGGACAAATGGAAACATTATGGGCATTTAGCGGTAGGTTGCCTCGCAAAGACATGAAGTTAGTCGAAGCAGTGAAGGCCCTAGTGCAAACGTTTTGGCATGATAACACTAGGCCTTCTTCTAACATGAAGGATGTGTTAAAACATTGTAGGGGTTCTCATCACATTGAACCTCATGTTAAGCATTATCTTGACATGACACAAACTCAACTGTTCGAGATGTTTAAAGTTGTCAACGTAGAGCTAAGGCTCGGGAAAAGATCTTTTGAAAAATGCAATATTTGGTATGTTAGAATCAATACCGTCCGTAACACTTGTTGTTGTAGGTACCACATATATTTTGACCTATATTACCATACATTTTCACACATACATCATTTTTTTCATCCTAACCATGTGCAGGAATGCTCAAGTACAGTACCGTCAATGTCATCCAGAGATTTCATCCATAACATCATGTGTCCGAGGCAAGATGGGAAGACACATTACTTAAAACAATGTGTTAACGGTTCTTTCAACAATTGTGGTGGGGTGTCCTTTTGGTCTAATTACATCCATGAAAAGTGAAAGATCAAGCATTCGGGAATGCAATTGTCGAGAAGCAGAACTATCAGTATGAGACATATCAACTAAATGATGGGAAAGAAAGAAGGAAGATTAAATTGGTGACTTCACAGGTAAATTCTTGAATATTGACAAATTAATATTCATGTACACATTTTTTTATCTGGTTTATTGACATATTAATATTCATGTACCAGGTGCGAGTAGGTGATTTTATTCTAGAGTTTCATGGAAATATCCAATAGTACATTCAACATGTCGATATGTAAAAGTGGCAAGATGAGAAATTTAGAATATGTCAGGACACCTTCGCTCTCAGAACAATACTATCAGTGGCTGACTTTGTGGAAAATTACACCCTACAACCACAAAATGAAATTCAAAGTCAATACTATCACTCAGAGCAGGTGAGCATAATGGTGCATATCACGTATCGACATGGGAAAGATAGCAATGAAGAGAAATGTCTGATACTGAAAGAAAGTCACTTATACGTAAGTGACGACCGGACCCATGACATCCCTTACATGTAACATTGCTTTAAATTATTCTATGATCATGTGATAGCTATGGATATACAGTTTTATCGTCATTTCATTTGGTTAGATGGTTGTGCTAGACAGTTCAAGAACGCACATGTATTTGAATGGTTGTGTTTGTTGCACATAAAATACAATGTGCCACATGTATGGAACTACTTTGAAACTGGTCATGGAAAAGGAGAGCACGATGTTGCTGGTGCATGCATTAAAACTTCCCTTCAAAGGAAAGAGATGAATTTTACAGGTGCTCGCCTTCAAGACGTTGCACTATAGTCCAATGGTGTGAATCTATCATGGGAGAACAAGCAACAAGGAAACACTTAGTGCGAATAATATTCTAGGAGGTTACAAATGTGGACCTATCACAAACACCTCGGGTGAACACAGTGCATGGAACTTGACAGTTTCATTCAATTAGAAGCTCAGACAACTTGGCCCTACAAATTTAGACAAGATTGAAAGCTTGCTTTTGCAGTTCCTGTAGCATCGGTGAATGTGGTGATTGTGAGCATACAGATACCGTTGATACATGGGATCGAGTGACATTTGGCACCAATTTCAATGGGGGTAATGAAATAGACCATTTGGAAGATGATCAGACACATATTTCTACAGACTATGATCACATATCGGATCTTATACAAGCAAATACATGAGTAGTACCTAAATAAGAAAATGCATTTATGTATTGTTTACTCGACCTTTGTACAATTTAATTTATGTAGAAATTAGAAATGCAAGACCTTATTTACAAAATTTATTGTTAACTTGACCTATTTCCTTTCACAGATCAGATATATGCAGTGGTTCCCCCAAAAGATAATGAATGGGGTTCTGAATATTGGTTGGTACGTTGCTTAGAGGGAAAACAAACCCTTCTAGAGCCTGTTATAGATGATGAAAATATTGAATTCCCAACCGGCTCGATGGTTATAAAAGGGGAGTACTTGACACTTGCAGCACAACAGAAAAGGAAGGGTGGGTATGTATATCAGGATTATAGAACAGGAGCTATTGTATACCACTTCACCAACGTAGTAGTTGGTATAAACATCAAGCTCCAAACACTTTCTCACAAAAAAATGTCACATGTACGATACTTTCTACATCATATAAAGCAAGAAAGATTGATGGACACCATCGGCACCAGAGATGATCTGGATGGCCTACTTGTATGAGTGCATTGTCAGGTGCATTATTTAAACTTTTTAAAAGTGAATTCTGAAGCACAATTTCCATTATTTAGCCTTACTGTATTACCAATGTAATAAACCTATGATTGACAGATACTAGACACATACATAATATTATTCATAGGATACTGGACACTATAGACATGATCGTACAACCTCGAGTGAGTTATCTATAAACCATGTTTGCACATTTTCATTGCATTCTCTTTTCTTTCTTATGATGTTACTAATGTCTAGCCTTTTGTGTTCCTAGGATACAAACACCATCTACAGCACATTGGAGGCCAAGAATGGTGTCTTTAGACACCACCAAATATAGTTCAGAAAATAACAAGCTCTCGAGTTGTTGAAATTTACATTTCTTGATGTTTTTAGTTTAATATACATTTAATTACATTGTCATGTACAAATCAGAATCCAACTAGAGGATTTCATACTTTCATGCACCAATTAGGGTCAATACAAGGTATGTGATGGAACTAGAAACACATGAGATCACCAATACTAGGCTTTCATGAGTCACCAAGTCGCATGCTCCAACTAGGTTCAAGACAAGGTATGAGATGTCAAACTAGGGTTTGGTGAGAAATCATGCAAGTTAGGAGAGGAAACTAGAAACACATGATCACCAATACTTGCATGCACCAACTAGGCTTTCATGAGTGACTAAGTTGCATGCTCCAACTAGGCTCAAGACAAGGTATGAGATGGAACTAGGGTTTGCTGAGAAATCATGCAAGTTAGGAGAGGGAACTAGAAACACATGATCACCAATAATTGCATGCACACGAACTAGGATTTCATGAGTCACGAAGTTGCATGCTCCAACTAGGGTGAAGACAAGGTATGAGATGTCCAACTAGGGTTTGGTGAGCAATCATGCAAGTTAGGAGAGTGAACTAGAAACACATGATCACCAATACTTGCATGCACACCAACTAGGCTTTCATGAGTCACCAAGTTGCATGCTCCAACTACGGTCAAGACAAGGTATGGGATGTCCAACTAGGGTTTGGTGAGCAATCATGCAAGTTAGGAGAGTGAACTAGAAACACATGATCACCAATACTTGCATGCACCAACTAGGCTTTCATGAGTCACCAGGTTGCATGCTCCAACTAGTCTTTGTTGAGCAATCATGCAAGTTATGAGAATGAACTACAAACACATGATCACCAAAATGAGATAGAACAAGGTATGAGATGTGCTTTTATTATGATTGTTAGTGGCATTGGTATGGAAAAAGAGAACTGAAAATGTTTAAAGTAATTATTTCTACATGGTCATATGGGGGATTTGGCTAGGGATGAACTTAGTTCTTAATTCTATTTGCGGAAAAAATCATTCTTTTGTTCAAGAATTAATCTCTTATTCAAGGATTGTCTCAAAAAGTACACTAAACACATGTATCTAATTCTTTTTCCATGGTAGCTTACATATCAAAGTCATGGGTTTCCTTGATGGTGCATATCAAAGTGATCCAAATTTTAGTATCACATGCCATCTTATTTTTCTTTGATATGCATGTTAGTAAGTATAAAGTTGAAACTAGCATTGGAACAAAATTTTTTGCATAATTAATGGCCTCAATGCTCTTGATGAAATGTGCTTTCAATGGTGGTGTAAAAAATCTCTAGCTTTTTGTTGACTAGGATCTCACTATAAATTGGATGTTAAACAAGACCTAATTGTCAAATACTGCTACTCTTTAGTACATTTATTTTCAGCATGTTTTTGGGAACTAAACATTATTGTTGATTCTCTTCCTAAAGCAAGTCAAATTCTGGAAGATATGGAGTTAGAAGAGATAATTGAAGGGCTCTATTTGGTTTCTTCCTTGTGATTCAAATAAAGATGACATGTAATATCTATGTATATATTTCACTATTTTGGTTGAGTTAGATAATATTTTGGTTCATAAAGTTTTTTGGATGTATAAGACTGTGTGTTTTTGGATATTTTCTATAATATTATTATTATTATTTTTGGACAATTTTTGAAATTGGCACATTTGCAAAGATCATGTAGTTTTTTGTTTGCTGTTATCTATTGGGGTATTTTGATGAGATGTAATTAAAGTCCCGTGGTGGAACCAGGGTTACCAAGGTATGAGATCAAACTAGGTTTTGGTGAGAAATTTGCAAGTGAAGAGAGGGAACTAGAAACACATGATCACAAATACTTGCATGCACCAACTAGGCTTTCATGAACAACAATTTGCATGCTCCAACTAGGGTTACCAAGGTATGAGATGGAACTAGGGTTTAGTGAGAAATCATGCAAGTTAGGACAGGGAACTAGAAACACATGATCACCAATACTTGCATGCACCCACTAGGCTTTCATGAACACAAATTTACATGCACCAACTAGGGTTTATGTCAACCAATTTAGGGTTTGTAGGGTACATGATGTATGTTAGTATGGTATCATGAACTAGTATCATAGGGTATTGTAGGGTATGATATGGTATATATTACACATGCATGCATGAATTAGTGTTAAATGGTACATATTGTTAGTATGTTATGTTATGGTACATGTTATTGTATCATAGTATGGTATGATGTTAGTGTCGCAGGGTAATGTAGAGTATGTTAGTGTGTGTTACTATGTGTAAATTAGGGTATGTTATTGTATGTTAGAATTGTATGATGTTAAAAAGTTGATGTTCCTTTAAGTATTTGAAATTCATTTAATTTAGCACACATGCATGAACCACACATATCATGTTCTAAGACCAATTCAACCATGATATCATGTTCCAAGATCAATTCAACCATATATATGTAAAAATTCGAACGTTGCTTTATATTATATATGTATATCAATAATGTTGTACAAAATTTTCCATGCCACATGGCCATAATACAACATAGTGGATCAAAAAGTACATATGTGTGTACATATGAGCAAAAAGTTACATCTATGTATGCCCTCTTTACATTTTTTATAGTTATCCCCCATTTTGCTGCCACTGCCAGAGTCTTCGGAGAGGTGTAGTTTTCTTTTGTGACTGCTCACTGGTGATCCCCATCGCTGAACAAGAGGGATAGGTCTCATCAATGGAGACTATAGAAAAACAAAATTTTGTAAGTTAATTTACCAACCTTTAAAAATTCTATGTACATTTGTTCAAATTCCAAAACCAAAGTAACATTTCTACTTACTGTACGTGAGTAAGTAATCACGAGTCTTGGTTCCTCACTAACAGCGACCCTGATTGGGTGTTCTTCTTGCACCACTTGCTCACTATCAGGCTGCATAAATATATATATATATATATATATATATATATATACATGTACCTTGGTGGGGGGAGAGTGTCACCAATTTGGGTCTCCTCAAGCACCAAATTAGAGAAATATATGTACACAAACGTACAAAGAAAGCGATGTACATAAGCATACATGTTGGCTCGTCAAAGGTGGGCCACTGGTTTGGTGTTGTTCATGCATTGGTACCTCACTAGGGGCCTGCATATAAAGTAACATATATATGTCAATTTCATATAAAATAGTGAATCAGAGACATATATACTACTTGGAAGGAAAATGATGAACTACCAAATAAAGTGAAACATACATACATGGCTGGGGGGAAGAGGTGGGTTGAAAAAAACCTCGCTTTAGTGCTCTTTAAGCACCACTATCACAATAGGTTCCTGCATAAAGTAACATATGTCAAAGCGATACAAGTTACAAAATGATTTTTCCAAAGAAAGCAAAACATAATTAAAAGCATATTTCAAATAATACCTATCTATGAATCTACCTTTGCATGAGAGGGAATAGGATATGGTACAATATACTCATCCTAGTGAACCTGCATAAAACATGTTGTATCAAAATTAGGATACATATTGAATGTTACAATCTATAATATGAATATGTAAATAAATTTGACAAATTAACAAGTATAGTTCTTACCCCTATTGGTGAAGAACCAAACCCATAAGTAATATTGACAGCCGCATCAATGTTCTCAACGTTGATCGGTGAACTATGCAACTGTGGTATGCCATGGGACACCAGTTGTATATTTGTCGACATAATTTGTTAGATAATTAAATAGAAATAAATTGCAAAACAATTGGACATTTTGAAATGAAACAAAATATAATATGAAAATAATGAGTTTTACTTACAAAGCGAAGTAATCCATCGTCTCTAAAGTCAGAAGCAGGGCCATAGCATATGCCTCCACACAATGTGCAAGGGTGTGGAGTAACACGATGCTCTAAATACTTTGCATCTCCTTTGTGATATGTAGATGGGCCCGCCTTAGAAGTGCTAGCCCCTTGGTCTACATTTCCTTTGACATCAGTCCCATGCTAAAGAAATGTATCTGCCATGTCAAATAATCCCTCCTATGTATACTCAATCATAGGAACTACATGAGGATATACCCAAGGGGGTTTTGGTGTGCATGGTGGGCATGGAACACGATTAGGATCTGTCCTGGCACCTTCCCTATCTTAGGGCATCCCATGACCAACACCCTAGTTTCCTAAGAGATCGAAGTAGTTAACATGTTTCCCTAGGATGAATTCTACATACAACTTTCTAAGGAAATAAAATGGGATTTCCCTATTCCCATGGGGGTCTTCATCGAATACCATATACCAACGATCCATCCAATGTGCCTTTATATTTGGTTCAATGCACTAGTCTATGGAAATGTGTGCTCGACTGGTGGGTGGAACCAATCTAGTGCTAGGGTCCTGGAATAATGAAAATAACTGGTCTTTTGTAATTTTAAGGGCTTTGATGTCTTTATGAGTCAATCCATCGGAGTAGTATTGCGTCCTAGATTCTCTGTATGAGGAAATGTTGTATAGAGCTCCTTGGGAATCAAAAATTGTGTTTTTTATTGTGTCCAAGGCATCAGCTAAAGCCTCTCTCAAATGATCCCCCCCTCTAATATATGAGCTAAGGTGCCTTAATGATGCCAAGTGCACAATAATCTGTGCATTTCTATTGTTCCCCCCTCCGGGTTAGGTTGTGGGTTAGGTTGTTGTGGGTTATTAGAGGGTGGGTTTTCCACATTTTGTTGTTCATTTGTGTTTTCTGTTAATATTTTAACAAAAAACTACAAGTTATTTTACTTTTAATCATTATTTGATTGAACATTCAATTTTTTCTTAAAATTTGTTTAAAATAATTATAAAAACAATGAAATTATGAAAAAATTAAAGAATGGAAGACTAAGTGAAAAGGATAATCTAGCATTTACTACCATTGGATCCTTCCACCTTGAACTTTACCTTGAAAAGCAAAAAAGCAAATCACACTTGAGGTTCTTTGATTTCCCGATCCTGTGCAAATGAAATTTAAGGGGCCTGTGGCCTCTATTTTTTTTTCTTTTTCTTTACAATATCGCATATGCGATATATCGCACTTGCGATATATATCACATATGCAATATTGAAAAGTAAGGAACTAATATATATATAAATATCAAACACATTTTTTTCTAGAAGATAATATTGAAGGAATCTTTAGAAAAGTGGAACTAAATAATCTAAAAGAAATAGAAGGAAGAAGGGATTTTGTTGGGAAAGAGGAAATAAAATGCAAGTTGAAGAATTAGATCAAATTGTTTAGCAAAAGGGGATAATAATACAAAATTATTTCAAATTTACTCTAAACATATAAAAATAATTCATACATTTAGGAAGATAAAAACATGGAGGGGTTTGGAGTAATTTGTTTTGCAGAAATATCATATGCAAGAGTAAATTGTTTTACTAACTTCCAAGAACATTTAAGGGAAAATATTGTTGAAATATTGAATAATGTCTCTTTGTTTTTGAAAATGATGGAGGATAAGGGAAATAAGGATTTTAAAGATGATGTTAAAAAGGAAGAACTCAATTTTTTCCTAATATCGCCATTCAAGAAAGAAAAGGATCCAAGCCCAGCTAGATGGACAATAAAATTTTATTTTTCTTTCTTTGAGATGATAGAAGATTCTAATAAGAAGAATTAAAGAATAAGAAAGTCTTGGGGGAACTATATTATATCTTTATAGAAATAATCTCAAAGAAAAATAACCCATATCTTTGTGTAACCTCGGTATCTAAGATAATAGAACATATTTTGGCTAATGGATTAAAAAGTAAGAAACACTATATTGCATGTTTTTTTATCAAGGGTAATATGTGGTATCATTTGTGTATATTTTATAGGCACATTGTGGAGATCCATTATTAGCCATATGTACTATGCAATGTTAACATACTACTTTATGGAGATAATATCACTATTTTCTTATTGTTTAATAGCATTGATCATTATTTCCCTTTGCACATACTGCTTTCAACTTACAAGCACTAAATATATTATGGTATGTAAGAAACATTTCTGAGTCCTCTTACATTCCTTCTTCTATTCAGATATAATTTAATTGGAAGAATTCATGATACAATACTAAATGGATTATTGTGTATAAATAGCTCATATGTTAATGAAGAAAAATTTAGGCTTGCCTATCTACTAGTTGATGGAAGGTTGGAAAGAGTAGGAAGGATGACAAGAGTGTCATTCAAAGCTCATTATACTATGGAGGCTATGAAAAATTATATGGTTGATATTGTTCCTTCTGATATTACAATATTGGCACAAACATTCTATTCAAACAAACTCAAATAGAACAATATATATAATTCACATTTTTCATTTATGCCATATTGTTTTGCATGAACAATAAATTCTAGGAAAATCTATAGATATGTTTTGGACCTTGATATTGTATTCCATCCAATGCAAATATCAAAATGAAATTGATTGATTGGGTGTTGTTGGAAGTAGGAAACCTTCATTGGGAAGGTAGTGGAAGAAGAGAGTGAGATTGAAGGGTTGTTGAATGGTTACTCTAAAATCATGGCTTTTGATCTCTACATTTCAAATATCTTTAGATCGTATATCCTCCATAATGGTTTCTTCATAAAACCTAAAAAATCCACCCTACTCATATCTATAGAGATGTTTTGGACCTTGCTATTGTAGTCCATCCAATGCAAATATCAAAATGAAATTGATTGATTGGGTGTTGTTGGAAGTAGTAAACCTTCATTGGGAAGGTAGTGGAAGAAGAGAATGAGATGGAAGGGTTGTTGAATGGTTACTCTAAAATCATGGCTTTCGATCTCTACATTTCGAATATCTTTATATTGTACATCCTCCATAATGGTTTCTTCATAAAACCTAAAAAAACCACCCTACTCATATCATCCCATGAACCATCACCCTTAATGAAGCAAGATTGAAGCATGAAGCAAGGAACCAACATGATGTATGGATGCAAGGAGCCAACATGATGCATGGATGGGTATCATTAGTATGGATAGGTATCAACCGTGTCTTCCACATCCATTGTGATCATTTAACAATCCTTCCAACAATAATGTTAACTATCCCATATGCATTTTGTAAATGTTGCATATCGCATAGGCTATATATCGCATATGCGATATGCAACATTTAGAAAATGCATATGCGATCTATCGTACTTGTGATATATCACATATGTGTTTTGTAAATGTTGCATATCGCATATGCAATATTTAACATTACAAAATGTATATGCGATATATCGCATACACAATACATTTTCACAAACCTTAGCCTTGTGTTTGGTCTTGGGTTATTCCAAACGTATCATCAATAGTGCATATGCATTCTTTATTTTCACTTCGGAAGTGCGTTTCTGATTTCCAAAGTGGCACGAAAAAGTGAAACCAACTTCATGCGAGCACCCCTAGCCTGGTCTATCCTATCCTAGTCTAATCTAACCTACCCTATCCTACTTTATCTTTTCCTACTCTAGACTAACTTAACCTACTCTAGCATCATCTAACCTACTCTAGACTAGACTACTCTATTCTATCCTACTCTAGGTTACCCAAGTATAGCCTAGCCTATCCCAGTCTAACATAACCTAGCCTAGCCAGTCTAGAATATCCTATCCTAACCTACTCTAGAATCTCCTATTCTAGCCTACTCTAGAATATCCTATCCTAGCCTACTCTAGCTAGCCTACCCTACTATAGGATAGTCTATCCTAGCATACTATAACCTAGCTTAGCATAGCCTACTCTCGCCTAGAATACTCTAGTGTACTCTGACCTAGTCTAGCCTACTCTAGCTTATCCTTACCAATCCTATCCTAACCTACTCTACTCTACCCTACACTACACTACTTTATCATAGATTACTCTAGCATATCCTAACTTACCCTAGTCTAGACTAGCCTATCATACTATAGTTTAACCTAGCCTGCGGTAGACTGACCTAGCTTACCTATCCTACTCTATCCTAGCTTACTCTATCCTACTTTATCCTAGCCTATTCAAACCTAGGATACCCTATGCTACTCTATCCTAGCCTACTCAAACCTAGGATACCCTACCCTACTCTATGCTAGCCTACCCTAGCCTAGCTTAACCTACTCTACCCTAGCCTAACCAACCTAGACTTGCCTATTCTAGCCTACTCTAGCCTACCCTACTCTACCCTTGCCTACCCTACTCTAGGGTTGGCTACCCTACCCTACTATATCTTACCCTACTATAGCCTAGCATAGCATAGCCTACTCTTACCTATCATACTATATCCTACTCTAGCCTAGCCTAGCCTACTCTAGCCTATCCTAGCCTAGCCTATCCTAACCTACTCTACTGTAGCCTATCCTACTATAGCCTAGCCTATCTTATCCTATTCTAAACTAACCTATCCTACTCTAGCTTAACCTAGCCTACTCTAGACTAACCTAACCTAGCCTACCCTACTTTATATAGCCTAGCTTACTCTATCCTACTCTATCCTATCATATTCCAACCTAGGATTCCCTAGCCTACTCTATCCTAGCTTACCCTAGCTTAGCTTAACCTACTCTACCGTAGCCTAACCAACCCTAGACTACCCTATTCTACCCTAACCCACTCTACTCTAGCCTACTCTAGCCTAGCCTACTCTAACCTCATGTAG
This sequence comes from Pseudotsuga menziesii, assembly GCA_001517045.1. Taxonomy (NCBI): domain Eukaryota; kingdom Viridiplantae; phylum Streptophyta; class Pinopsida; order Pinales; family Pinaceae; genus Pseudotsuga; species Pseudotsuga menziesii. Next base: position 298,663 of record LPNX010918199.1, on the reverse strand, counting down.
CCTATCCTAATATATTCTAAACTACTCTAGCCTAACCTAACCTAGCCTACTCTAGCTTATCCTAGCCTAGCCTAGACTACTCATTCTTAGCTTACTATATCCTACCTCAACCTGCTCTAGCCTAACCTAATCTACACTACACTAGCCTACTCTATCATATCCTAGTCTATTGTAACCTACTTTACTCTACCTTAGCCTATCCTTCTCTAGCCTAGCATAGCCTACTCAACCTTAGCATGGCCTACCTCAGCCAAGCCTAGCCTACTCTAGCTAAGCCTAGTTTAGGCTAAGCTACTATACTCTACTCTATCATAGTCTACTCTATCATGGCCTACTCTAGCATAACTTACACTATCCTAGCTTAACTTAATCTACCCTAGCCTAATGAGCTGTATACTATCCTAATCTAGCCTAAACTACTCTATTCTTTCCTACTCTAGCCTACCCTAGCCTAGCCTATTTTAACCTATCCTAACCTAGGCCACTATAGTTTATCCTAGCCTATCCTAGCCTACTCTAGCCTATCTTATCCTACTCTATCCTAACCTAGTCTAACCTAGCCTCCTCTAGCCTAGCTTAACCTACTCTAATCTAGCCTAACCTACTCTAGCCTACATTAACCTACTCTAAGCTAGCCTAACCTACTCTATCCTACCCTACTCTAGCCTACTCTACTCTATCCTACCCTGCCTACTCTATCCTAACATACTCTAACCTAGCTTAACCTACTTTAATCTAGCCTAACCTACTCTAGCCTAGCTTAACCTACTCTATCCTACCCTACTCTAGCCTACCATACTCTATCCTAACCTACTCTAGCCTAGCTTAAGCTACTCTAGGCTAGCCTAGCCTAGTCTGTCCTACCCTAGTTGAGCCTACCCTACTCTAGCCTACTCTAGTCTAGCCTATCCTAGCCTACTTTATCCTAACATACTCTAACCTAGATCAACCTACTCTCATCTAGCCTAACCTAATCTAGCCTAGCTTAACCTAATCTAGCCTAGATTAACCTACTCTAAGCTAGCCTAACCTACTCTATCCTACAATACTCTAGCCTACCCTACTCTAGCCTACCCTACTCTAGCCTACTCTAATCTAGCCTAACCTACTCTAGCCTATCCTAGACTAGCCTAACCTATCCTTCCCTCCTCTAGTATTGTATATCTTAGCCCAACCTACTCTTTCATAACCTAGCATATCCTAGATTACTCTAGCCTAGTCTAGTCTAACATATCCTACCCTTTCCTACTATATCCTAGCTTACTCTTGCCAAGATTAATGTACTCTAGCCTATCCTAACCTCCTCTAGACTATCCTACTCTATTCTAGCCTACTATACTAGAGCCTAATATGGCATATCCAAATCTATCCTAACCTTTTGTAGCCTAGCCTACTATATGCTAGCCTAGCATACTCTAACATACTCTATCCTAGCATAACCTAGCCTACTCTATCCTAGTCTATTATACCGTAGATTAACCTATCCCACTCTAGCCTTAGCTAGCATAACCTACTCTATCCTAGCGTAGCTTAACCTATTCTAGCCTAGCCTATCTTAACCTACTCTAGACTTTCCGAACCTACTATAGAACATCCTACTCTAGCATAGCCTACTCTAGCCTAACCTATTGTGGCCTAGCATACTCTAACCTAATTTATCCTAGCCTATCCGAGAAAATCATACCCTATCTTATCCTATCCTACTCTAGCATAACCTAGCCTACTGATCTTAGCCTACTCTGCCCTAGTCTAGCTTACCTGAGTTTAGTCTACCGTACTCTAGCCTATTTTAGCCTAGCCTACTCTAGTCGTTCCTAAGATAGCATACTCTACCCTAGCACATTCTATCCTATCTTAGCCTACTCCACTATAGGATAGCCTATCTTAGCCTAGCCTACTCTAGTCTATCATAACCTACTCTACTCTACTCTAGCTTAGCCTAATCTAGCCTATACTATTCTAGCCGACTCTATCTTGGCCTAGTCTTTCCTAGCCTATCCCACTCTATCCTAGCCTAGCCTAGTTTACTCTAGCCTAGCCTAGCCTAGCCTAGGGTGGCCTAGCCTACTCTAACCTAGCCTACCCTAGCCTACTCTGTCCTAGCTTACTCTAGCCTAGCTTTACCTCCTGTAGCATAGCCTAACCTACTCACGACCAGCCTACTCTAGCTCAACCTACTCGAGTATATCCTACTCTATCCTACTCTACTCTACTCTACTCTAGCCTACTCTACTACTCTAGCTTATTCTATGCTAACGTAGGATAAGCTAGCCTAATCTAACCTAGCCTAGGCTAACCTAACCATAGTCTAGCCTAATTTAACCTAAACTTTAACACATTACCTTACCCTAGCATTCATTAAGCAAAACTTCCTACATTTTCCTACTCTAAGCTAGTCTATCCTAGCTTACCCTAAGCACGGATCCTAACCACAATCTTATCTTGAAGAGGTTGAACATGAGAATTGTAATGATACTCTGTCTAACTTAATGAAAATCCATTTTTTAATGTCAAATACCAAACCACATATCCATTATTGCATTTGAAATAAAAATTACATAATTTTAATAAAACATACAAAATCTTAAATGTACATTGCTAAATAAAAATTAGAAAAATCCACATAGAAAATAACTAACATAAATGGTAAATTTAAACAAAAAAATAGAAAATAAATTTTATACACATTGAAATAGCTTTGATATAAAAATATTCAATTTAGAATATAATGCATATCTTACAATTCAATTTTATTTATAAATAGTTATTATATAATCAATATTTATTTTAATGTACATAAAATAAAATAGTGATATACAAATTTTCTATTTATTTAATAATTCATAAAAAAATAAACTACACACAAATAAACTAATAAATCCTTGATTCCTTGAAAAGAGACTAAATTGCTTGCCATCACTAACATATAGATTTTTATTGAGTAGTTAATTATAATAAATATTTTATTTTAATAAAATAAAACTAATAAACCTTTGATTTTTGGGAAAAAGTAATAATTAAATTTTATATCAAGATGAAATATTCTAACAAAATAAAACCAATAAATCTTTGATTCCTCCAAAAACAAATTTTTATTTAGTTTATTATGAGATGTAAATTTATTAAAACTTTAGTGTAAAAATATTTCAAGAGTAAACAATAAAAATCACTAGTTGTTTGTTTAAAAAATATAAATATATCTAAAGAATCTGATAATAAATGTGATAACACACGGGAGAATAAAAAAACTCTCAATGATGTAAGAAAAGGTCAACTGTTAAACTTTTCATAATATCTATAAAATGATTCGTTAAAATTAAAAAATTAAAACCATCGTTAGCCCGAATCTTTGAGATCATGTTGCTCTTTCAAACTTGAGGAGTATCTCTGAGTTCATATTGTTGTTTCCCCGTTAGTTCTTAAAAATTGGCTAAAAAAAATCCCAAAAATTTTGAGGACAAAACAAACCAGAAAATGAGGACCAAATTGAGGACAAAAAAATCGAAAAAATCCTGAAAGTATTGGGTGGTTCAAATTCTCATACATGTAGCTCAACTTATCTAACCATGGCCTCCTGACTTATTTTAAGGGCTTGAATCGTTACGTGGAGCCTTTTTCATAGGCATGGCATCATGCTTAAAATAATGAAAGCGAAGGAAACATAACCTGGAGCCATACATAGCTGTAACCCAGAGAAGGCAAAATATGGTTAAATCGTATCACATACTCGTTTTACCTCCTCCATCAAGCTCTTCTTCTCAATGGAAGTTTGCAATAACCTTTCAATAAAAATAAAATTGAGATGTGAGATAAGATGGAGGCTATATGCGTGAGATTTTAGATAACAAGAGATTAAGAATGTTGAATGCACCGACGATGAAAAGTAGGGTTTTGTAGAAGGGTTTTTGTACCTTTTAGTTGTTCAACCGACCTTCTCTTGAAGTTGTTTGAGACGATCCAATCCAAACTAGGATTTTCCATGAGGCCTTTTCCCTAGCCATGGAAACATGTACCTTTGAGTTGTTCAACCGACCTTTTCTTGAGATCCTTTTCCATAGCCATGGCATCATGGTTAAAATATTGAGATAGAAGGTAACATAACCCAGAGCCAGAAAAATTGAGAGAGAAGGTAACATAACTCAAATTCGTTTGTAGAGAAGGGATTAAATCGTATCGGATAATCAGTTGCCCTGATCCGTCAATTCTTCCAAAGAACATGCGTCATCAAGCAAAAGCACAGATGTAATCATTTTCCCTGATCCATCAATTCTTCCAAAGAACATGCGTAATCGTTTGCCCTGATCCATCAATTCTTCCAAAGAAGGTTGGCCGTTCGGCGTCCGCGTTGAAGAACCCGTCGTCGAGGCTCACGAAATTGGAGAAGTGGAGCTTTAGCACTGGATCGTAGACATGGTACATTTGGAATAAAACCGACAGTAGCATGCCCAAAAGTAACCAAATCCGAGGACCCTTCACCTTTCAGAACATAATGGCATACAATGTAGACACAGTACCCTTCACGTTTCGGAACATTTAGGCTTGAGTCCTTATAAATTCACAAGGACTCTAAAGGAGGACACGGATAGTTTTTAGTTTTCGTTTTTCCCTTCAACGGATGGTTTTTTTCTTTTTTCAAGATTTACTTTATTCAAGATTTGGGTATCATAGTTCTAATATTTTGTGTTTTAGGCTTTGATTTAGTTTTTTATATGATTCAATATCCCACATTTCAGTTAGATGTACCTTTTGTTTATTAAATACTTTTATTTATTAGATAATTGATAATTTTATTGGAGAGTTTTCTAATATATAGAAAAAGAATATAGTTTAATTAATGTTTTAATAAAAATATAGTTTAATTTTTAAAGGGTGGAGATAAAAATATTCTACTTTCTTGACATTTTTTTCTACTTTAATTCATGATTTCATAAAGAAATGGTTTAATTCATGAAAGTAAGGATACAAATATTTCACTTTGTTGTCATATCTCTCAAAAACAATTTAGCTTCATATTACACAAAATCTCACAATGTCTTAATACCATAAAATTATCTATCATTAACTACATTAAAGATATTTGATTCTAGAAATCATATTAGTTAATTTGTTTTGATACAATATTTACATTTTAGAATAACTACAAAGAGCATCATATTTTTCATAATAACCATGTCTATATCTATTTTGAATTTTATTTGTTTTTGTTATTAAATGAAATTATTATCTATTTATTTATATTTGTATGAAATTACATTATAAGCTAATATATAATAATTGGATCACTTTGTAAGATAATGAATGAAAAAATATATTTTAGTTTCATTTTCTATGCATAAGGAAGATTAGAAGAAACTCTTCTTAACTCATTTATATTTGACACTTTGTTATTTGATGGAGGATTTGTAAATTATTATTTGAAAAGAGAATTTGAATTGTATAACATATCATTTGCATGATCCATTTGGGTTTCTAGTGTTTAAGAAATTATTCCCTTTGCAAGTTTTTGATATCTTATGATTCTATTCTTTTAAGGTTGGTAATACTTACAACATGGTTGAAGCATTTGAAGTTGCTTCAAATATATACTAGATTTTATTAAGGATTTAAATATCCCATTCAATTTTTTTTTTGGATATTATAACTAGTTGGCCCATATTTTAAGTAAATTTTTTCAATTAATAGATTTTTTAAAAATATTTTTAATATTTTAGCAAATAAAATTTATTATGAATGTTTAGGTTACAATTATTAAATGAATGTTTACCTTAAAAGTAAATATTTATTATTATTATGGTGGTCATTCCAAGATTTGTAATTGGACAAATTCTTCTCATTTTTATGGCATGATTTTTAGTTGAAAGTGAGGGTCTAAGGCCATACCAATTTTCCCTATCGATCATGTTCAAAGTGTGATTATGTAGACTGCCACATAGGGCCTACAAACCTAGTCCACATTTTATTGACTAGCAGAGACACAATAAAACATCCTATAGGATATATAGCTTGAGTTTTTATTCCCAAATCATGATAAAGAACATGAGGAACCATGTGTTCTTCTTAAAAACTAGAAAGACTCACCTTACATGAATTTTGTGGTATTTTTGGATGGTGTGCATGACCCGTGACCTACAAAGCCCTTTTTTAGGCCCTAAGATGTGGTGCTCCTCCTCTCACAATTCCCACAACCCCAAGAATCATCGTGAATGATAAAAAAATTTAAATGGAACCCACACAGTAAGTATAGGAAAAAATTTTGTTTGTAAAAATGGTGTGGTGATTCTCGATCAAGTCCATAGTCCATAACCCTTAAAATGATTTTTTAGTCCCTAAGATTATTGGGTTCTTCCTCAAACAATCTACAAGGCCCCAAGAATCATCTACATTCCATAATGTAATACACCTTGAATTAACAATTACTATTAATTCTATTGGAACATACTTTATTGATTTTTTTATTATTTTTGACACAAAGGTAAAAAAATAAAACAGTTTGTAATAAAACACATTTTTATTTAATAAAATATGTTGAAGGGAGACAAGAGTGGATATAGACATTGAAGAGTGTTTGTTGACCCACAAGAGGAAAAATATAAGTGAGAAAAATCACTATGTGAGAACTCAATATGCAAGTGGCATCATCCCCAAAAATGAGGTCTGCACTTGCTCCTACTTTAGTGCTAAAGAGCATGAGTCTCATAAATGACCAAGTCATAGGAAAACTACTATATATTATTATGTCCATGAGCAGCAAGAGGATAGAATTAGAAGGGGATTAATATATCTAAAATGAAAGAGATGGCACATTGAAATATTTTTTTCTTGTGGGTCAAGGAACGGGCTCAAGGGTTCTAGAGCAAGTAATTTGGCTCCTCTGGAACTTGGTTGGGAGGAACAAATTCTTCACTTTTGTTTTCCCATAATTGGTGCGAGGTTCCTACTCTGTTTTCTTATGATTGATTTTAATTGCAGTGGAATGTGAATTTTAATGTTGTGTTGGAGTTATACTTCTAGGAAGTAGTGTTTATGCATTTTTGTAGAACAATTATCCATGCTTTTATGTAGAATTAGCATTTAGTTATGAGCATAAATATTTAGGTATGACTATTGTTGTTCTGTTATGGTTTCGAATCCAATACTTGAATGATTTAGAATTGACGAGTCTGCATTTAATGGATTTAATGCTCTGTTTTAAACTGTATCATGTATTCCTGCATTTAGCTGTGTTTTTGTGTCTCTATCGATTTTGCTTAAATATTATGTAATTCTTCTTCTCAAATTTAGAGTGACGATTGAAATCATGATATTGGTTTATGGTATAGATTCGTAATTTTCAACATTGTAATTGAAATCCAATTACATAGAGAAAATATTTATTTATTGTTTAAATCCATAATCAACTTAGTGTCGCTTAGATTCACAACTATTGAATCATGTACAAAAAAACATAACCAAGAATAGTTCATCATAAAGATGATATTTAGATCTAATTAACTTACACTAAACTGAAACCCTAAGTTTTTAAACCAAAACCCTTTAAAATCTATATTGTTAAAGAGTTGATCCGCATGGTTACTTGTTGATTCGCAAAAGAAATCAGATCGCCGACTAATATCTAATCCACGATGAGATAAAAGGATCACATGAGTTGCGAAATATGGATTTGTGAAGGAACAATTCCAAAAAGTTTAAAGGCAACCCGCAATCCGCAATCCTCAAGGTTGATTGTTGATCTGCAAAGAAAATAGATCAACAATTGGGATTGAAGCCATAAGAAGATCAATGACTAACATGAGTTGCAAAAGGTGAAAGGAGGAAGGATAATTTTGTAGGCTAAAGTATAAAGCCCACATTCCACAATTTGCATTGCGGAAGGTATTGATCCGCAAGGAAGTCATATCAATGGTAGACATTAAATCCATAGGAATATCAATGGCTCACAAGAGTTGCAGAAGCTTTAGTACATAATGAAAAGGGAGTCAGATCGACAGTGGATATTGAAGCTGCAAATGGGTCGACGTCTCACAAGAGTTGTGGAAGTTTTATTATGGAATATGCAAGGAAGTCAAATCGACAGATGAGATCAAGGCCGCAAAGGGATAGACAGCTCAAAGAAGTTGCAAAATCTCCATTACAGAATTTTATTTTCTTATAAGTTAAAATGTGTTTCCACAATCTGCAATCCGCAATTTGTGAAAATCTAATTGCGGAAGGGTTAATTTTATAATGAATTAAAGGGTGATCCATGATCTGCAATATGCATTGCGGAAAGGTTCCTGTGGAGAGCATTTTCTATGGAAGGAAACTTGTGGAAAGTTTGTTTTGGAGTGTTAAATACCCACATAAAAGGATTGTTAAATTAACAAAATAATGGTAAACACTAAAGTATTTGGACAACTAATTGTTTTGGAATTTGATTTTGTTGATGAGGAAATGTTGATAAAAATTATAATGAGAATAATGTTCATTAAAATCTCAAGGTTCAATAATTCCCTATTACAGTTAGGAACTTTAACAATATGTTTGTATTTATATGGTTATAGAATTTTTTTTTTTTTAAATTTGAGGTATGTTACATATGGTAACCGAGCATGGTTAAAACACTAGGCCTAAATCGACTCAAGACTAAAGTTGCTACAACAGAAAACTAACTTCAATTTTATTTTGGTTAAATTCTCTTATAAAAAACAAAAAGAAGAATAAATACGTTTTGCAGGAGACATGGAAGATGCAGAGATGTCTGCAAAAGAGGAACATCACCATGAAATCCCCTTAAATAACAAAAGGGGTAACTTAGGGGATGGGGAATTTTGGGTAGACTTAAATGACAGTTAGGATAATAAATCTAAACTTAAACAAAATGTCCAAGAGTTAAGTTCTGAATTGATAAAAGTTAAAGAACATAATGAGTGAATACTAAAGTCTCGGGAATAACTAAATGTTATTCTATTAGCTAAGATCCATAATGATGATAAAGGAAAAAGTAAACAATATGAACATCAAATGCCTACAACTACACCTTACAAACGTAAGGGAAACAAGATGGAATTTTCCAACCATAAATCTGACACTTCAAGTGAATATTGATTCAAACACCATAAGAAACAATAAGATTCAAGAGGAAGCCATGATGAGAATAAAGAGAAAAATAAATACAGATCCTATAAGGAATTATCTAGGGATTTTAAGAAAATTGAACCAGCCATGTTTAATGGGGAAATTTAGAAGGGAGAAGAGGTAGAGGCATGGTTGGGTAGAATGAAAAAGTGTTTTCAAATACATAACTACTCAGATGAGTTAAACGCTAAAATGGCCATCTATAATTTGACTAGAAAAGAAGATATATGGTGGAAAGACATAAAGAAGGTTAAAGGGAAAAAAGAGAGAAATGTAACTTGGAAAACATTTAAGAAACTCTTTAAAAGAATGTGCTTGTCAGAACAATATTATGAATAAAAAGAAAAATAATTTTATGAACTAAGGTTAGAAGCCATGACGATGAAAGAACTCTGTAGTAATTTCTTAATCTTACTTCCGTATGTTCCCTATATAATTGACGATAAACCTAAAATAAAATGGTTCGTGAGTTGTTTTCCAATAATGTCTGAGAAACGGATTGAGTACATCAATCCAAAAATGCTAGAGGAAACAATGAGGAAGGAAAACTTATGCTATGACCAAAACACGAATAAAAGGGAAAGTATACCAGCTTGGAAAAATCAAAGGAAAAATAATTTTTATTCGAGGAAAAAGAAAAATAAGTTCCATAAACACATGAGAAATAACTCTAGAGAGTATCAGGGTAATAATTACAAAATATTTAAACCCCAATACTCTTCAATAAAATAACCTACAACTGTTCATAATAAAAATCCAACACAAAAAGAAATCTTAAAATGTTGGGAGTTTGGGGGGGACATGGTACTTTAAAGATTGTCGAAGAAGGAAAAAGAATTTTAATGTTCACTCTATCCAAGAAGCAGTCACATCTTGGTACATGGACAGGAGCATGCCCAGGATCTACGCTGCACTAGAAAATTGGCAAGAAGACCATGAGACTTATATGATTGAAATTGAAGTTATGATAAACAATCAACCTATATCTATTTTAATTGATCTAGGTGCAAGCCTTAGTGCCAAAACCCCCAAATTTTTCGAAAATTTTAAAATTTTATAAAATACAGATCATTTTCATACATGCAGTCAACTAATTGTTTAATTAGTTATATGTTAATGAATTAATTCCACATATTTTGACTTTCCTAAGTCATCAGTTCCTACTTAGAATTAAATTTAACATAATGTTTTAGGAATCAAATTAAAACAATTAACACTATTTTACAAAATTGGGGTATGTGACATACACACCCTCTTAAAATGTAACATCGTCCTCGATGTTACTTATTCTTCATCCTTTGCAACCCCCTAGAACATATTTGGGTATGGTTCCCGCATATTACTTTCCAGTTCCCAAGTGGCCTCTTCAGGACTAAGGTGCTTCCATTGCACCTTCACTTGTCCAATGGTGTGGTTCCACAGTGTAATTTTCCTCCTCCCAAGGATATAGTCCATTTCCACCAGAATTTCTCCTTCTGGTTCCACCTGTACAACATTCCAATCAACCACATGAGTAGCATCATGAACATACTTCTTCAAAACAGAGATATGAAAAATATTATGTACTTTCAAGTTAGGTGGTAATGCTAGCTGGTATGCAACTTGACCAATCCTAGACAAAATTTTGAATGTACCACAGTAACGTGGTGCTAACTTTCCTCAAATCCTCAATATTAGAGATATTTTATTTAACCTTACCTTTATGAACACATGTTCACCTACCTGGAACTCCTTTGGAGTTCTTTTCAAGTCTGCTTGACTCTTTTGTTGATCCTGTGCCACCTTCAAATTTTCCTGCACTTGTTTCACAATTTCCTTCATTTCCTTCAAAAATTTTGGTCCTAACACCAATCTATCTACTGGGTTATTCCAAGAGATAGGAGTGTTGCATTTACATCCATATAAAATTTCAAATGGACTAAATTTAGCTGATTACTAATAGTTATTGTTATATGCGAACTCTGTTAGATGCAAGTAGTCTTCCCACTTACCTGGCTGATCTTTCACATACATCCTCAATAAATCCTCTAGCACCTGATTCAATCTTTCAGTCTGTCCATCTGTTTGAGGATGGAAGGAGGTAATGAAATTCAATGTTGTATTTAATCCCTTAAACAAGGACTTCCTAAATTTTCCTATGAATTTAGGATCCCTGTCTCAGATTATAACCTTCGGCACTCCATGTAACCGAAAAATATGCTTTAAGAAGATATCAGCTATATTGGTAGCCTTTTAAGTAGTTTTAACAGGAATAAAATGTGTTGCATTAATTAACTTGTCAACCACCACCATAATAGAGTCATTTTGATTCTGATTTCTGGGCAGTCGAGTAATAAAATCTAAGCTAATCACTTCCCATTTCTAGCTAGGAATAGGTAAAGGTTGTAACAAACCAGCTGGGTGTTCGTGTTTGATTTTCACCTGTTGACATTCTAAACACCTTGCAATGTTTTATCTACCTCATATTTCATGTTTGGCAAAAAATATTCTTTTCTTGGCATGGTTACAGTCTTTTGCTAACCTGGGTGTCCTGAATATGGTGTTTTATGGACTTCATCCAGAATTAACAACTTAACCTTAGGCACATTAGGTACATACAGTTTATCTTTAAATAATAAAAACTCATCTATATATAAACTATAACCTTTTATTCAGATTTTTGTAGGCTCTTCTTTAGCTGTAATTTGCAATTTCTGATAAATTTCTCTTGTTTTACCCCTTCTTTAAGCTGTTCATTTAAATCTGAATCGTAAGTGCTAATTGCTGTTGTAAATTTCAGCTTAGCATTTCTGCTTAATGCATCGGCCACCTTATTTTCCTTACCCTTTATATGCTAGATTTCAAAGTCATATTCACTTAAGAATGTCAACCACCTAGCTTGTCTAGCGTTTAAATTAGGATGATCTAGAATATATTTCAGTCCTTTATTATTAGTCATTAAAATAAATTTTCTAACTATTAAATGATGTCACCACACTTTTAAGGCGTGTATTACAGCTGCTAGTTCTAGATCATAAGTTGCGTAATTATTTTCATGAATTTTTAACTTTCTAGACTTATAGGAAATGACATGCCCGTCTTGAGTCAGAACACCGCCTAAGCCTTCATTATAGGCATCAGTACATACTACAAAATCTTTGTTAGGGTCTTCTATTCTTAGAATAGGTGCACTAATCAATAGATTTTTTAACTTCTTAAAACTTTCTTCACATTTTGAGTTCCAATCAAATTTCTTTCCTTTCTTTTGCAAGGAAGTGATCGGATTTTCTATTCTTGAAAATCCTTCAATGAATCTCCGGTAATAACCACTAATTCCCATGAACGACCTAACATCCGCTACATCTTTAGGAACTAGCCAATCTTCGATTGCCCGAATATTTTCTGGATCTATTGAAATTCCTTCCTTAGTCACTACGTGACCTAAGTAATAAATTTCATCCTTAAAGAAGTCACACTTGCTAAACTTCGTGAAGAGTTGGTGTTCTCGCAACTCTTGTAAAACTATATTTAGGTGTTCTTTATGTTCTTCTTCTGTTTTAGAGTAAATTAAGATGTCATTGATAAACATGACCACAAACTTATCTAAATACTTATGCATTATATTATTCATTAAGCACATAAAGACAGATGAGGCGTTGGTAATCCCGAATGGCATTACGACAAAATTGTAGTGTCCATACCTTGTTCTAAAGGCTGTCTTGAAGATATCTTCATCTTTAATTCTTACTTGATGATATCGTGACCTCAAATCTATCTTTGAAAACACTGTGGCTCCACGTAGTTGATCAAATAGATCATCTATGTGGGGCAATGGATATCTATTTTTAATAGTCATCTTGTTTAGCTGACGGTAGTATATGCATAATCGCATGGTTTCCTCTTTCTTTTTAACAAAGATGACCGGTGCTCCACAAGGAGACACACTCGATCGAATGTACTTCTTATCTATTAACTCTTTTAGTCGTGATTTTAGCTCATTAAGTTCTAAAATATTCATTCAATAAGGAGCTTTTGAGCTAGGCACCGCACCCGGTACTATCTCAATGGTGAAATCTAATTCCCTTCTTGGAGGTAATCCTGGAATTTCTTCTAGGAATATGTCAGTATATTCTTTTAAAACAGGAATATTTTCTATCTTTAACTTATCTATTTTAGTTTTACCTTCCTCATCTGTAATAGTTACTGCATAGGCTTTACATCCTTTTCTAACAGCTCTTTTAAGTTGTAAAGTAGAATTCTGTCTGATTATAGTTTTTCTAGGAATAACCTTAACCTTTACTGGTTGTTCATCACTATTTAAACATGTGAAAGTTTTATCGTAACAATTTAAAACTACCTTATGCTGTTCTAACCAGTCCATGTCAATCAGCAAATCATATGAGCCAAGTGGCAAGACATTAAGCTTAACTGTAGTTTTAAATTCATCCATAAGTAAAGCACATTCTCTCACAAAATAGGTTACTTTTCTTCTTTCCCCAGTGGCTAATTGAACTAACTAGGAATTCTCAAACTTATCGACAGAAAACTTACATTTTCCACTATCTGAGGTGTAATGTAACTAAGACTAGCTCCTAGATTAATTAAAATGGTTATAGGGGTCTCATTAATCATACCTTCTACTTCCACCATGGAAGTCTGATAGTCAGCTTGGCAGTTCTCCAAAGCTGCATTAATTCTAGGCATACTCCTCGCTAGTTCTCCAACGGTCATCTCCTCCTACACAGTATGAATATTCCTGACTGACTTTTTCCAGTTTGGACACACCGAGGCCTAGTGCGGGCCATTGCATTCCTAGCAATTAACAGGCTCCTTACATTCAAAACTCTTAGTAAAATTTCCATGGTTATTTGCAGCTTCCTTGCCCTTAAAATTATTCAAATTATTGGAGGTACCATTTCTATTTCCCTAGAAATTCTTGTTGTTAAAATAATTTTTAGTCTTATTATTCTTGAAATTCCTATGGGGTACAAATTCCTTCTTATTAAACTCAGGCTGATTGTTATTTTTCTTAGCCTTCCAATTGGACAAGCCTTCCTTCTTCCGGTTCTGCTCAAAACAAAAATTAGCCTTCCTCATAGCTTCCTCGAGAGTCTTTGGGTTATCATACTCAATTTTGTCCTTAATATGATATGGTAGATAGCTGAGAAATCGTTGCACTTTAGTTTTCTCGTCTACTAGGTAAGGTACATACCTAAGCAAGCTTAAGAATTTACTGTTCAAATCCTTCATAGTCATTGAACCTAACTTCAATTCATAAAACTCTTTAGCTCTTTCTTCGTAATATTGCTCGGACAAAAATTTCTTCTTGAAATACCTTTTAAAGGTACTTCAATTAACTTCTTTTTTTCTCATACCCTTGACTCTCTTCAGGTCTTGCACCATATGTCAGCTTTTTTGGAAATATTATATATTGCCATCCTTGCCTTTAGCTGATTAGAGTAATTATATATATGAAAATATTTCTTCATCCCGGACAACCAGGACTCTGCTTCTTCCTCTTTTTCGGTTTCTCCATTAAAAGTTGGGGGATTTATCTTTTTAAACTCCCCTTAAATTTCCTCATATGGTTTGTATTTCTTCTTTCTGTCATACAAATCATCTTCACTACTGTCACTAGTATGGTAACTTTGTCGTTCACCGAACCCTTCAGATGATGAACTACTTTCAGCTTTTGCCAACTTCATCTTTTTAGATCTTCTTTGATGACTAACATCTTCAGATTCTGACCTTCTACTCCTTCCTTCAGTTTGGAACTTTTCTATTAGAATTTGGTTCAATTCTTCCCGAGCCTTTAGGATCCTTTCATTCTCCCTCTTTACTGATTCCATCTCAGTTTTCAAATCTTTTACAGTCTACAATAGCTCAGAGGAATTGGCAGTCACCTCTTCTAACATACGTTCTCTGGGAAATTGTCTTATTTCTATGTCTGGAGACTCCTCCTGTGCATACTCTCCTAGCTTTTCCATACCTGCCTGTTAAACTTCACGAAAAGGAAATTTTATGTTCTTAACATAAAACAAAATATATGTCGGCATCTTATTTTAATTTACTATTCTATGAAAGCTAGTTGGGCCGCATCAAGGCCTAGTGTTTGAACCTTGTGCTCTGATACCACATGTCAAAACCCCCAAATTTTTCAAAAAATTTAAAATTTTCTAAAATACAGATAATTTTCATACATACAGTCAACTAATTTTTTAATTAGTTATATGTTAATGAATTCATTCCACATCTTTTGACTCTGCTAAGTCATCAGTTCCTACATAGCATTAAATTTAACATAATGTTTTAGGAATGAAATTAAAACAATTAACACTATTTTACAAAATTGGGGTATGTGACACTTAGCTATATATCACATAGAATAGTTTATTTATGCAATTTGGTACCTCAAAATTTTGACAAAGCATGGATAGTACAATTAGCCACAACTACAAAAACAAAAAGTTACTAGCCTTATTAGAAATTGTAAAGTGATGATGAATGATTTTATTACGCATGTTAATGTAAATATTATGCCGTTAGGATCCTATGACTTACTAATAGGAATGGATTGGCTAGAGGAACATAAAGTGGTGTTAAATTGTTTTGCTAAAACCTTTACTTTTATTGATGATAATGGAAACAATATAAGAGTTAAAGGGGTCCTTAGGAAGGTGACCCTCCGAGAAATATTTGCATTAAAAATGAAAAGATCAGTAAGAAAAATATGTAAAGTTTTTGTATTCTATATAATGAATGGTAAATAAAATGGTAACAAACTTCAACTAGATGACATACTAGTCTTGAAAGAGTTTGAAGATAGCCTTCCAGAAGAAGTCCCTCGATTTCCTTTGAAAAGAGATATTGACTTCACAATCGATCTCATACCCAGAGTGGTACCAACATCGAAAGCTCCATATTGAACGAATAAAATATAACTTACAAAACATAAATCACAACTACAAGAACTAATCCATAAAAAGTACATTCAACCAAGTGTCTCTCCCTGGGGAGCACTGATCTTGTTTTTGAAAAAGAAGGACGGAACATTAAGATTATGCATAGATTATTGATAATTAAATAAGATGACTTTTGAGAACCGATACAAAATCCCCCGGATACATGAACTGTTCGATCAATTCCATGGAGAAATTATCTTTTCAAAGATATATTTAAGGTCAGGTTATCATCAAGTATGAATAAATGATGAGAACATATTTAGAACAACATTTAGGACCCGTTACAGTCATTATGAGTTTGTTGTAATGCCTTTTGGGTTAAAAAACACACTTGGTACATTTATGTGTTTAATGAACATTATATTCAATAACTACTTAGATAATTTTTGGTTGTACTCATCAACAACATACCAGTCTACTCTAAGAACGAACAAGAACATAAACAACATTTCAAAATAGTTTTTTAAATACTAAGAGAAGAACAAATTTATGCAAATTTAGTAAATGTAATTTCTTTAAAGATAATATTCAGTACCTATGACACATAGTGTCCAAGGATGGAATCACAATTGATCCATATAAGGTAAAGGCCATCATGGAATGGCTGATTCCTAAAAATGTATCTGGCATCATATAATTTATGGGAATTATTGGATACTATAGGAAGTTCATAGAAGTATTTTCTAAGATTTCCTACCCCATAAATTCCTTACAAAAGAAACGAAAAAGGTTCGAATGGACTGAAAAATGGATGGAAAAATTTAACAAACTAAAATACCTATTAACTACCTCCCCGGTCTTAAATATTGTTGATCCATTCAATGATTTTTTCATATGTACCGATGCTTGCAAAGAAGGGTTAGGTGGAGTTTTATTACAAGAAAATTATGTTGTGGCATATGAATCCAGGAAATTAAAAGAACATGAATAAAACTATGCAACACATGATTTAGAACTTGCTACTATAATTCGCGCCTTGAAAATGTGGTAACATTAGCTAACTGGAAGAAAATTTACACTTATGTCATATAACATAAGTCTTAAATATTTATTTGACCAACATAATTCTAACGCAAGACACGTTAGATGGTTGTCCTTTTTAAGTGAAAATTATTTTGAAATCAAACGCATAAAGGGAAAATAAAATAAAGTAGCAAATTCTCTAAGTCATCATACAAATTTACTGTTTGCAAGTAGCAACTATGAATCTGATCTAGAAAATCATATTTTAAGTGCTGGAAATTCTGATAGGGAATGTTAACCCAAAAATCCTCCACTCAACTCTTGATGGCCTACAACACCCAAGGACACCATCTCACTACCCTCATATCACTCCATTAGACCCCCACACCCTCAAAATAGCTAAAGGATGAAGAAAAGGGCTTGAAACCCCCCAAAAAAGCGCAAAATAGTCTCCAAGGAGCTAAAACCCCCCAAAAGGGCTAAAACTATAAAATGAGCTAAAATTAGGGTAGAAGGGGCTAAAAGTCCAAAAAAGGGGCTAAATCCCAGACTAAGGGCTTAAAACCCTAAAACCCCTTGAAAAAGCTATAGAATAAGGGTGGGGGGTCACTCTCAAAGAACTTCTCCATTGCATATTGTTATGCTGCCCATGGATGCCTTGAGACGCCTTTGCCTCTCAAGCCACCCACTCCCTCTCCTCCATTTCCATTGAGCCAAAGCTCCCCATCCAAGAGAGGTGCTTCCACAAGCTAGGGCATGGTGTCCCATTTCCACTAGAGAAGGTATAGCTTGTATTTCATGACTTGTTTATTTGTTTTCTTTGCTTTCTAACCCTTGTTTCCATTTGCAGGTTTTATGTTTAACATTGTTTTGCAGGTGTTACTATAGCATAGGATTTGTTTGTAGGTCTTTGGAGGTAGAACCTTAACTTTTGTTTGTAGAGGGGTTCACCATTGCTTCTCTCTTCTTTCTGTTCGTAGCTTAGTTTACTATTTTGTCCATTTTAATTTTTGTTTGTATTTTCTACATTTACCCACTAGCAGGAACCTACCCTTATGTCCTATAGATATAAGGGAGCCATTTATACCACTATAGCAAGGAGAAAACCTCACTACAGAACTAGAAACCATACTAGGTCAATCCCACAGGATCCTTGATCAAAATTTTTAATTTTCAAGTTCTTTAATTTTTTGCCCTAGTTTTCAAAAATTTCATGTTAAATTCTCTTTAAATCCATTTGATTTTTGGTTATCAGTATCGTCGAAGCCTCTTCTAGGAAAAAGTGAGTCAATTTGGCCACAGTACAAGTTACCGTTGGCCAGATCTAACTCTGCCTCACAAAAAACCCCAAATCATGGGCAGTGCACTCTTATCGGGCCTAAAAGTGAGGTGAGGGTGCATTTAATGGAAAAACAGGTGTGCCTAGGGTGCACTTAATCCCCCAATAAGTGCGACTTTAGCCTAGAAACATAGATCGCGACTATTTCTACATTATGTGTGACCCCCTTGCTTATTTCTAAAAAAATCTTGCGGTCCCTCCCTAGATTTGATCAGAAATGTGTGGCCTTTCAAAAAAACCTTCAATTCCAGTTTAATAGAGATTTAATTTCAGTTTTATAGGACTATTAGTGTAGTTCAGCCGCCTCTATCCAGTACACTAGTTCAATTTCAAGTTTATGTTTTTGTTTTCTTCAATTTATTTCAAAAACAATGTGTAAATTCCAAGTAAATCTTAATGGCTTAATCAAATGAATGTAGCATAATTAAAATCAACCTAAAACAAACTGTCTTACTTACCCTTCCTCCTCTACCTAGTCATCACCCTCTGGGGTATTCTGGGATACAACAAAGGGAAAGCTCGTATTGATCTAGGCACTCCACTAATATTGTTCCAAACCACTAAAATCGAATGACCTAGAAGGTAGAAGGGGTAGAGAAGGACGGCTTCTCACGGCACTAAGCGTCCTCCCTATTAACCAACCTTGCATCTGATAGGTGACCTGAGTATCTACGAATGGGATTAGTCCCATTATGTTAAGAGCCCAGCACCTTCTCTTGGTTGAAGATGAATATCAGTGTGAGGTAGACATCTAGTTAGGACATACATATTCACGGTTAAAAATTGTATTTGTTTACAATTTCTAATTATTCAAATGCATGCATACACAATGACATGAACTCTACCATGATGAATTCATAAACCATTTGCAGCAACCAAATACTAGAAAAGAAAAAAAAAGAAAAAAATACACCATACCAACTAATTAACCCAACTCAGTTCATGACGCTGAGTGAGCCTTAAAATTTACCAATTTACTCTAAGTACAACCAATTTATGGTCTTTAAGAGAATAAGTCCCCCATTGGTTCAACTGTGGGAAGTACTTGGGCTCTTCCCAAAAAATCATTGTGAGGAGTACCATAGGAACCCCAAAGTAGTTGGCTGCTGAGAGGAATTGCCATGCGAAACAGGCAATGACCCCTTCCAATTGAGTAGAAACACCTGGGAGGAACAAGCCAAGTGATGTCTTCTGGTAGTCTTGGTGGCCGAGTGACCACCTACAGCTAATAGAAATCCACTGAAACTAGGGTCCAAACATCATTCCCACCAGTTTCATACATAAAAACACAATTGATCCTCCATGATCTTCTGCACGCCTAAGAGGAAAACCACCACCATTTGGAACACTCAATCGACACTGTTAAAACTGTTCTCAGTGATATCCCACACCATCAAAAGGCCGCAAAGCCTCTAATTCTTGTTTAGACCCATATATATCTAAACCATACCTCCATACCGCACCATCAAGCTCCATGGCTAGTGCAAATTCGGATCCATTTTTTGGCATAGCCATAGCAAGTAGACCCATGTCCACATCACAACCTGTCACCCATAACCTGGCAAGTGGTCCAAGAATAGTCACACAAAATATCATTAGTCAACTACCACCACCCATAGTGACCATCCAAGCTGGCCCACTTGCAACACACGGGGTCGGTGGCCCCTCCACATACACTACCCCTTGGCCCATCTACAATGGTGCCACCACAGGCACCCCCAGCTCTACAGATGCATTATGCACCTACAAACCCCAACACCATCACAGCCCCATCCCACATCAACTTGGGGTCAAATTTTCGATTCATGGCTTGTCTTAACTTTCGTGACTTGGTCAGATTCACAAATGACCCCATTCGCCATCAATCCTTTTGGCCTCCAATGCCAACTAAGCTACCATCAGACATCCCCAAGTTTGAAGGCAAAGGAGGGGAATGTCCCCAAAACCACATAATGACATTCCACCTATGGTGCTCATCCAACAACATCGTAGACAAGTCCATCAGGCTGAGGCTATTCCCACGCACCCTTACAGGTGTTGCGGCCAAATGTTACATTGAGCTACAGCAGGCCAAGTACTCGGACTTCAACTCACTAGCCTTTATGTTCCTACAGTATTTCCAACTCCCTGTCAAATATGATGAGGGGGTGGAGATCCTATTATAATTCCATCAAAACAATGCCACTCATATAACTTACCATATCCATGAGTGGCGACGACGCCGTAGCTTATGAAAAATCAAACTTGACGATAGGATCTTCTTGGATTGGTTCCTTAAGACCTTGCTCCTACCCATATAAAAATACGTCACATCCAAATGTCCCCAATCTGAAGAAGAGCACATACTGAAGGCCCAACAATTTGACCTTATCTATGGTTAGTTTGGATACCTATACATCATAATTCCAGACACTCCCCGGTTGAGTACCGCATATCGTGATGCACTGGGGGCATCCCATGCTATAGACGACATCATAGGATCGGTCTCCCAATAGCCACAACCTTGACTGACACCACATATCGTTACACCATAACCAAGCAACACTGCTAATGTTTCTTACCAAAACCAAGCCTCAGACTATGCTAGAATGATGTCCGAGTCCGAAGCAACAACTACCTATGCATAGGCTGTGCCACTGTAGCAGGCTCAGGCCATGGCTTGGCTAACACAGTAGTATGTGGGGAAAATTCCCACATTTGTAGCACCACCAACCCCATAAATATACTATGCACTGTCAGTGCAACTAGTCCAAGCCCGCGCCCCTGCTCCACCCGCTCCGTTGGGACAAGTGTTCACATAACAAAACTATCCCAACCAGACTGCCCCCAACAATCAACAACAGCAAGATCGAAATAACTGGCCCTGTAACCAAGGAAATAACCAACTACATGCAGGTGGTCAACAACCAAATGCTCCCAACAATGCCACAGCAAACCGGCCAGCCCAAAACCCCCCATGATAGAATGCACCAAGATGCAACGCCCCATTGCGCACAAAACAACCGTGCACACTCTATGATGTTTATGGGCACTACCAATTCAAGTGTCCCCTCATGGCTCACACTAAGCAGGCCATTCAAAACGAGGCCCAACAGGCTGCCAATCAAGCCCAACCCAACCCAACACCACAAGGACCTCCCTACATGGTGCTTCAAAACCCATGACCAGTCCAAGGATTGGTGTCAGATGAATCCATGAATATGGGTTTCTATTTCAAGGCATCTTATGAGAAAATAAATCTTTTTTTCATGTTTTTCAACTTTGGGAAAACAAAAGTGGTATTTTTTATTAGAATTTCACTTTTAAGTAAAACAAAACTTTCATAGAATTATGTTAGCTTTCTATTCATAATTTTTTCAATTTTTTTTTATTGAGCTTTGATATGTATTTTTGGAAAATATTTGATGGTGTGTCCTTATAAAATGAAAGGACTAAAAAATAGTCATGTTTGGTTTCACCCCTGGAATCATTGTTAAACTTGTGTTTACAAAAGAAAAATATGCTACGACAATATAAACACAATATACTAGAGGATGACTATAAGTTTGTAACCAACAGATCTATATACTAATTATAATATTTTTTTGAATTCGGTCAATGGGGAAACCTTGTCAATTTTCAACATGATTTTGGTTGCGCTACTTTTCTCTCAATTGACTACAAAACTTTAAAATCTACGAACACCCTTTTGAAGTAGAGACTCCAAGTAACGACACCATATTTGTTTCAATTTTTTTGTTGGTGTATTTTTGAAGTTATATATTTTTCATTTCATTTCATTTTGAAAGAGATGAAATGAAACTCGACACATGTTAAGAAACAAAAAAATTAAAAATATCGGATCTCACCTATACACAACAAAATCTATACCTACAGAAAATAGATTCAATGATGAAACTAATGGTATCAATTCCGACAGTCGATTTGTAGTGTAAGACATCCATTTTACCTTCCAAAAATGGAGAAAACTGAAAATGGTGTAGGTTTCATGTCTCAAAGGTTATTCGGCCGAATAATAATTTTCCATTACAAAACTGTTATTTACAACAAAGTTTGTTCAACCGAAAAACCAAACACAAAAAAAAATCCGATGTCTCTGTCAATTTTCACGGTTCACTGTTAAACATTATTCGACCAAAAAAAGGATCAATTATTCGGTCAAATAACTATAGTTATTCGGCCAAATAAAAATGTTATTCGGTCGAATAAATATAGTTATTAGGTTCAATAACTTCTACTAGGTTTCTCAGGCACTCGATTCTCACAGAAGTGTTACCCAACTTCACGTTTTCACCACCCAGTCCTGAACTAAGTTGGCAGGGGCTTTAGGTTTGTCTTCTTTTCCAGAAGCAATGTTACAGGTCATTGTTTCTTCTAACAATGTCTAGATCTTAAATTTTCCATTCAGGTAATTGGACCCATCGAGCTTATTTGATTCATTCATGTATGAATCCACCAAATTGTTTTTCATTGTGAACACAAAAAATAATTCCTTCCAATGATATTAAAAAGAAAATGTGTTTAGTTGCTTCAATTCTACAATTTAATCACGAGATAAAAAAAATACCTTTTCTTTTTACATCTTTGGGATTATACCTTCAATCATGCCACCTTTATTCTCTGCATGTAGGATGCAATATTCTCGAGCCTTCAATCACATGCAACAACACTAATTTATCACTAGCACATGCCCCACCATTTTTCTGATAGATGGGATATTCTATTCCAGATCATAGTGCTTAACAATAGTCAAACAATAACCTTGGCTCTTCAAATAATTAGGGGAATCCTGTTTTACAAATATGTGACTTCTCATATTGTTATACAGAATAGCTATTCACCAACAATTAATGTAAACTCCATTGCAACCTATTTTGTTTGCGACATCTATTAACACATCAAACAAACAATTTTATTCACGGTAATGATGGCTCCATATAGCCATGGTGGTGGCAACTCCTTCATAATGTCTCTATCGAATAGGAATCCCACAGAATATTTCTTCTTGTGGTCTTCTATAGTGGCTCTATCTGCCAATACTTTGGAACGATAAAATAAGACATGTAGGAAGTTCATTCCTTTACACAATGCGGAGGTCAACAATCTGTAGACCTCGAATCTCCACCATAGAATGAATTGGGATCACCCACAACACGAGTGCAGGGTAATAGCAATTAAAAAAAAATTACACAACACCAAACGTTCATGGACGCCAAAACCACTAGACCATGGTGCACAAAAATGATGGCCATGATCGCCTGAGAATAATACCACAAGAAACAAAACACCCCATTAAATTTATAGTTCAAGGTTACAATGAGAATCTCCAGCAATAAAAAGCACATACATCGTCTCTCTCCTATAGTGGGTGAATCATCTGAACCAAGTCTCCACTAATAATGACAACAATGTTCAATGGCATTTTCAGGAGATTCTACAATCTTAACTTCCATGGCATAAAGTTTGAGGCTCCCTCCAACAAGTGACTCCTACATACTTAGAATTGCCATTATTGCAACTTTTTCAAACAAGCTACACTTTGCATTCATTGCATCAATATGGGCTTGTCATCCTACAACCCTTCTTAGGTCCATGTGCCGATCACTAGCACAATTCTACTTCTATCAATGAAGCTTGGACATACTGCACTGAAACCTCCTGACAAATCTCTACCCCTGAAAAATTGCCTCTCCAAAATATGGATTTGATACCTTGTTGATTTACTTAGACCATGGTAATCATAATTTTCATGGTAAGAATCTCTAACCTACGATATAGTTGAACCTCAAAAATGCTGCTCTAATAATGCTAATACCTGCTAAAATATACTGTAGACTATATAACTAACATTTGCAGGTCTATCCTAAATCAGATCACTTTTATTAAGCAGGAAAACAAAAGTACAACATACTTGATAATTCACTGTTAAAATCGAAACAAAAACTAAGTGCATTGACTACAAAACCTGTTACTACTTTTACATTAGTTCTAAACTGAAATTTGCTACAGGAAAATACAGTAAACTTTTCCCTATTCCTGTACAGTTTGTACAATGATTAATACAACAACCAAATTGAATTTCACAATATCTACAGCCTAGTTGATGTCCATACAACTTGTTTTGAAAAATTGAAGATACAGTACAGTCTACAAGCTCGATTTCCTTGCCTAATGCCATCATATAGCCAATATAGGTTCTTTAGTTGCACTTGCTACATTAAATATTTTTTTTAGCAGATCAAATAAATATATCAGTGTCTTGATTATAATGGAAATTTTTTATCATGCATGTTTGTGTTATTAGAATGAAATACTACGTTGTCAGTGTACTTGATAGATGCAATAGTAGATTTATTCATTTCTTACATGTGCGTGGAAAAATAGTATAAGGGAAGTGATCAAATTTCAAGGGTGAGTCTTAATTTCAATTGGAAGGGTATTTATTCTTCGAGATGAAGGGAAATATAAATAATTTTACTTCAATTCAAAAGTATAAATTAACGAAACCTTTTCACAAAAAAAAATGCAAAAAACAAATATTGCTCTTCCAATGTTTTACAATTTTAAACAATTGAGCATTCTTTAATAACTACATGAAAAAATGATATATTTTCAATAAAATTGATTTCGAACACATTAATTTTTCATATATGTGGCATTAATTTTACAGTTCAGTAACATACAAATTATTCTATTCTATTGTATTTTTTTGAGTTAGAGCACACTTCATTATACATAAAAACTACTTGGACTATGTGCTTACCATATTGGGGCATCCACGTGATCTTATGCATAGTGTAGGATGTAGTAACTAGATATAGTCTTGAAGAAAAACTAGAACCATGAGACAATTACTTAGTGCTATATTCACAAAAGGAAGCCACTAAGGAAAACCAGGCTATAATAAACCTAAAACCTAATATATACATACATATATATATATATATATATATATAACCAACCAATAACTCAATTCAATCAGAGAGAGGGAAACAATCCAAGATTGAGAGATGGAAGAATGATGGGGATTGGGAACCTAAGAAAAAATAATACACAACTCAAAAAACATTAAAAAAAATCCTACATACCAAGCAAGTTAGCAATGCTAGCATAACCAGTGTCCTAGCATCAAATTTTGTTGTTCAACACTTGTCGTGATATCATACAAGTATTGGATGGAGGGGCAATGGAATCAAGCCTAATTCAACTGAAGCCTTGAAACTCACTCCATGTCTAAGTCTCAACAATCTGCATTTTAAATTGAACCAAAACACCAAAAGAAGTCTATTAATGTCTAGATGTGAGAAAGTTCTAGGTTAGAGTAATTAAGGTCTTGAGGCTCTAGAATTTGTTATGTTTTGTACTAGTCCATAATTCAGTGAATAGGCAGTCACATGTAGGAAATTTAAGTAATTTAATGAAAACAATTAATCTATATATTTCTATGTCGAAACCATCTTCCATGCTGAGGGAGGCCACTACCTTCGTTATTGTCTTACCAATAGGCATGATAATGAAGAATATGCCCTAAAATTATGGACTTCACCTTCAAATAAAGCCTTGCAATCACATTGGTAAGGAGTGATAAGAATATCAAATCAATCCAACGTGTCAAATCTCTGTTGAAAGTTTCAATTCAAGACTTATATAGTAAATTCAATATAAGACTTACTTATAGTTGTCTCTTACTCTTTTCATCTTCACATATTTGATATTTTATGGTTGCCTTTGCACCTTGACCCAATTGATACAACACTAAGCATATTTGAGAACACAACTTTAACTCATGTTCTCATGGACACCAAACATGATATTTTCATTTTGAAACTGTTATCCTTAAAAGGAACTCAATAGATATGGTTCATGATCTCTTGTTTTTACTCATGATTATGTGAATGGATATTGTAGGTAACAATGGGGGTCACAAGAGTGCATAAACGAGTAAGGATGGACAAATCATACTGCCTCTACTCATTGAAGTACCTCAAATTCCTATAGAGGAATTGAAATAAGAAACATATAACTTTAGTTCAAAATCGTTGATTGGAGAGGGTTCTTATGGTTAGGTGTACTATTATACTTGTTAGGATTTTGAATTGCTTGACACTGAGGGTTCCTATGGTCAGGTCGTACTACAGCCATTAAGTAGCTTGACACAAGCAAGCAACTTGATCAAGAATTCCTTACACATGTAAGACATTCTAATGTTAAACTAAAAGGATTTTATTTTAAGCTCACTTGATTTGTTGTTCCTTTTAAATCTATAATGTCAACAAATAAATCTTAATCCCATATATCTACTTTTACTTTGTCACACAACTTTTGTAATATTATTTTAAATATGCTTGTAGATGTGCATGGTCTCAATATTAAAACATGAAAATGTATTGGAACTTGTTGGATATTGTGTTGAGGGCATGCTTCGTGTGCTTGCATATGAGTTTGCAACAATGGGATTATTGCATGATATTCTTAATGGTATGTGGAAAAATTCCACATAGGTTTGTGGTGGTATTATTCTTTATTGCATGCATGAATTTTGTGGGGTCAATGGATAGTTTTCAATTTACAATTGGGATCCATATTTTTTTTCATCACCCTAGCTAGAAATAATAAATATGCTATATGAAGAAAATTTCGTTTAATGAAAGTCTATTTTTTCAGTTATGTTTTGACATGTAATCAATGCAATTTGAGTAACCAAGTGCTCACAGGTTTGTCAATCATTTAAACTTTAAAAAGGTAGAGGGTGTGATGACTCCAACGTCACTTACGCTGATATGTGAAAACTTGAAAAGTGATGGAAGAGTAGAAACATAATTTCAGACTGGGTAGCTCACTTTATATTGAGGTAAAAATATCAAATGATGAGCTAAATCTCTATTAGTTCTAACTTATAGGCATTGAATTAAGTTTGGGATGAGGTATCGCTCCAGATGAGGATAATTTATGATTAGATCAACAAGAATACCGATGTTTGATTTGTTCTAGATGTTCAGAATTAAAATGGTTTACCTGAAGATTATCTAATCATTTTCAAGCTAACATTTCATGCTTCTGATTGAAATTTCAATATTAAATTATTGGGATAAAAATTGAAATTAAATCTACCTTCAATACATTCTTTCCTTGACAATAAAGTCAATTCAATTATATTACGCGTTTTGCTTGATTGCAATGTATTCTATACTAGTGACAATGTACACAAATGGCTAGTCTTGGCCTTATTTGTGAGAAATATGATGATGAATGTGCATAGACTTGTTAGGATTTCAAAGGAAAGAAGTGGAAATACCTTGGTGTACAAACCTATGCATGTTTATATTTACACAAATAATCTTGTTATTGTGTTTTAACACATTCTATGCAAAGCCTTTCTTATTTTAAAAATTACTTTTATTTTTCCGTTTTAAGGGGTGAGGGGTGGAGCTAGCAAGGCTATTCATTTCTTATGTTCTCTTAGATGTAGAGTTGAAGTTATAGAGATAAATGTGAGAAGGTTAGATATTAAAGCTTGTATTTTTTCTATTATGATTGATCTTCTTCTCATTGTACATGTTGCTAGGGCTTTATCCTCCAAAATGCTTATTAACAAATGTATTACCGTTTAAACTTCTCAAGACAATCCTGCAAAGAGAAAATTTGAAAATGAAATGGGTGAGTGGAATAGCTCTACATTGATATTAATTACATAGTCCCTTTGCTATACATTTCCTTGAAACTGTCAAATTCTGATCGTGCAACAACACCATTGCAAAGAAGTACTCAATTGTTCTATCTTTTGGGCTCCTCATTTCATGAATATTCTGCAAAGATTACTGTAAGTACTCAATTGTTCTATCTTTTGTGGAACATTAATCAGCAATATAGTATTTTGTTTTTTTATTAGAATATTTGGAACTTTTTTAAAAACACTAGTTTTACAAGGCAATGGGAGTAATCTGGGAATGTCTGGCAACTGTCTGAAATGCATTAAGGTATCTAATATTTGCAACCATGCATATAGAAGGTGAATTACCAGTTCTATTTTTAGTTAGATGAAGATATAGAACATGTATATTTTCCAATATTCCACTAGGGTTGTGCTAGTTTAGGTCAGGTTTAAGGAATATGAAGCTTGCTTGGTTGTGCATAAAAGTTGTGGTAAAGGTTACCTAGATCATGCATACTAGGAATCTACAAATGTATAAAACTTCTTATTTGTTCTAGGAGTTTTGATTTAGAATTTGTGAACTTTTCTTATTTAAGAAGTCCAAATGTGGCAATTTGACAATAACTAGTCTAGAGAGTAAAGGCATCAACATAATTCTTGTTGCCATTTTCAATTGATTAGACATATATTATGTAATGTGTCTATGATTGCAAAGAATGATAGGGTTGTAGTAGAGAGTAATATTGAAAGTACTTCAGCTTCATCCCTATTGGATTATATTTACTAAACACTTCAAAGTGGGTGACCAATAAATCATTTTAGTAGATGGGTTGATGATAGTCAACAACTCAGAGGAATGAGTGGCACTACAATAGAATCAAGAATTGAGGTAATTTTCTTTCTTATTTATAGAGGGATTAACCAGTTGATGACACTCGATCATATTAGGCCCATGCTACCACCAGATCATAGGGAAAAGGTGATGTTACTACCTCACAAGCTGTATATGTTGGCACTGTAATGATAGAAACTTTACAATCATAGGAAAATGATATATAGAGAACCAAGGAATGTAATCAATCCCATATTGAAGATAATACAACCTATCATCCTTTGTCGAACATTAGATACTCAAAGTTGTGTATTAATTATTTTTACCATTATAGAGGACTCTATAAGTTAGGTTCCCAAATTATTACAGGGTTCTAGCTTAATAAAAGAGTGCTTGCCTTACAAGAAGGAGGTTGGTGGTTTGATTCCTCCATGCCTTGATGATATTATAATATCAGTTAAATACTAGAAATGACTAAATTAGTAACCAAAACATGAGAGATACAAAACTAGGGATTAAAAAGGATACAACACATGGCGCTAATGATGAACCAAACATGGCATTGATATGGTAGCAAAATAGGATGTTACTTTGGATGCAAAACATGGTGCTACATAGGAAGAAAAATTTGGTGCAATAATAGAATAAATATTTGGTGTCATTTTGGTCGCAAAAAATGATGCAAAAAAGGAAGAAAAAATTGGTGCAAATTTGGAAGCAACAATTGGCACATGTTTGGAAGTAAAACATGGTGCAAAATGAGATGCTAAAGTGGTATAAAAAATGGAAGCAATATTGGATGCTAATTTGGATGCTAACATGGTGCTATTAAGGATGCAAATATGGCGCTAATGGGGGTGTCATTTAAGAAGTAAAAGTGGACACTCGCTAGGAAGAAAAGTAGGACGTTATTTAGGAAGAAAACCTCGACATTGTTTAGGAAGCAAAGTTGGACACTATTCTGGAAGAGAACATTGACGTTGTTTAGGAAGAAAAGTTGGATGCTATTCTAGATCAAAAAAAGAGACGCTATTTTAGACATCATAAAGGATGCTATTTAGGAAGCAGAAAAAGACATTTTTTGAGATGCTTTAAGTTTTTTCCATGACGTGTCCCATTTAGTGTCTAGTTTGACCACTCAATATAAAAAAATATTCCAGTAATAAGGGATACTAAATGGGACGCTAATTCCAGGATTTTTTGTATTGAAAGACTCCTCCCGTCACCAGGCCTGTCCCTCTTCCTCCAATAGAGACTGGGGGAAATGCCACCAAAACCACAATCAATACCATTTACATGATCGCTAACACCAGTTTCCCTTTTGTCTCATCGACAGTGGAAGATCCACTTGATCGATATTAGCACCACTTACGAGATGATGGAGAGATTTGTAAGAACACCTCTAGTTTTACACCATTCCCTTTAAACCAAAGTTTGGAATCCGTTCTTCCCATGAAAGACCACATTTTGTCACCCCTCCTTACCAATGACCTTCATCTTAGCAAGGGGGCATACATCTTTACTGTCTCAGATGGTCACCTCTTGAAGAACCACGTAACAGGATCTACCTCAAGAGAGTCTATGCCTATTATCACCACTATGAGTCCCTTATAGTGTAGTTTTTTCTTTTTTGTATTAAATTTTTATTACCACAAATCAGAAACCCCGATTCAGGGGAAACACCATTAGCTACCAATCCAAAGTCACCTGGAGCTTTTTCAAGACACCTCGCACACCTCTGGGCTAAAATTTCCACCCTCTATGAGACCATCGTGTCATGTTTAACAATTAATTTTCTAGACCACTTCACAAAAGTTACCTTGATTTACGAGCCACAACATTGTGAATGTAAGTTTCTCCAGACCTGTACTTACATCACGCTTTCATTCCACCAATTATGCAGATTCTCGAGCCACTGCCCGTAAGGACCATCATTTTAATTTTTAACACATAGTTGTCTACTCTATCCACCGCACCTTATGCAAATATCCAGAACATCATCCAGAGGACCATCATTTCCTTTGCATGCATTTGGCATATAACTGCTTCTAGACTTGTACTCACATCACATGTAGTCAAGTCTCCTAACCTCTATCTGAGATCCACCTCGGTTTGCATGCCTCTTCCACACTGAATCGAATGCCTCTACCCCAATCTATCCCGTGCATGTATTGGTATGATTAAGAGCCACCTGATCCATCCATACTACATGGATGACCTTTGGACCATTGTCTACTGTCTCAGCATAGGGGCACCATCAATGCCTCTTTGATCAGTTGACCATACTAGAGTTTCTTTTAAGCTCTTTTCTAACTCCTAAAACAATGAAAATATGGTCGAGCATAGCTACTTTCTTTCCCACTCGTTAAAGTATAGAAAGGGTCTCTACATTGTCTCATTTATCTCCTTTTACAGACTATGTAGACCATCAAATGAAAAGGACCACCTTGGCACATTCAAGACAAGACTATTCCCCTTTGCATACTTTTATGCTTTCTCGGGCAGAGGGGCCAAAATTTATGAAAAATCTCACCATGGGTTTTTGTTAAGCTCTTTTCCATCCTTCTCAACAAGAAAATATCACCAAGAAAACTTGGTTTCATTCATGCTCGTAAAAGTATCTAAATGATCATCTATTAGTATAGGTTTAATCTTTTTCATCCTAATTAGACTACCAATAGTAAAGAAGTCTCTCATCCCCTATAAGATGGGCGAGCTCTCTTGTGTATACTTTTATCCTTTTTTGAGCACCGGATACTACCAACGAAAAAGAGCCCCCACTGGAGTCTTCTTCATGCTTTCAGACTCCCTAAAAATGAAAGCACCATCGAGCATTTACTTTTGTGGGCTCACCAAAAATCCAAGAGATCGTACCACAATGGTGTCTTTAGACACCAGCCCACAGATAAAAGTTTGACAGCATTCCCACTTTGGGTCACCTTTGCTTAGAGTAATATGAAATGTGTCTTCCTTGGATCCCATAAACACCAAAAGTATCTACCTTACACAAGTATTTCCCTTCTATAGTGACATTCCTGGTATTACAGCTATGATCCCTTTCCCATGGGTCAGTTTCATTTGCTTCTTGGTCCGCCCAATCATCATACTCTGAACAAAGGAAGTTTGATTCTACTACACTCCTTTTGCCCCTATTCAAACTCCTTCCTTTACACCCCCCATTTAGTGGGTTAGTCCTCATATTGTCTCACATCTTTTAGTTATCTCCCTCATGCTTATGGTCAAGGAAACATTATTGCCTTGACCAGGGGAAGGTCTCCCTCTATCGACTACAACACATGTATTCCATATGATAGACACAGAGGTCCCTATATCCTGGTTTCATTAACCTCACTAATGAGTTCCTTGTACCACTTACGAGGATTCCTTAGTGCCTATCAGGATGAATGTTTCTCATGTTCTCAACTCTAGCTACATCATCGCACTATTGAGATTCATACAGGGTATTGGTCCGTGGAGTATTTGGTTGAAGACCCCAGATGTCACCTAAATCTAGCACATTGATGACTCTATTTCAGGGACCCCAACAGGTTCATGTCCCTTGTCTTTTTGTTTCCTAATAGTTGTATGCATAGTTGTGGAGCTTATGTGTAGAGGGGTTTTTCATTTCATTTTCTGTTTGTTTCTTTCTTTTCTTCCATTCTCATAGGAACCCTACCCTTTTGTCCTATAGACGGAAGGGATCCATTCCTGGTCTGTAGCTCGGGTGAAATCCCTACTACAAGGGTCTTGCATCACAGCTTGCTCTTTTTTCCCAATAGGGAGCAAAGGCCTTGGTATTTTTTTTTTGGGCTCTTCCTACATATTAGTCTGTTCAAAGCTCACTTGAACCTTTTGTTTCTTAAGCTGCATTCCATCCATATCTGTATGAGTTTGCAGTTGGGAGCTGATTTTTTCAAGATCCCTCTTGAATTCTACCCCTTTTTGCAATGTGTATTCCATTGAACCAAGATGAGGAATGGATGGGCCATCAAGTATACCTTTACCTTTGTCCTTGGTTTGAGCAGCAATGGCAGTAGCAAATCTTTCTTCTTGTTCTCTGGGTTCCTTTTATTTTTCCTCCTTCTAAATATTTTGTTTTATCTTAATTTTATGTTGCCTTTCACGAAGAGTTCTTATCATAAGATCCTTCTGGTACATGTACCAATGAGACTTGACATTAAGATCAATTATCTTATTGATGGCTTCCTAAAAATCTATGGCTTCTCGGAACATGGAATCATGTGGTCATTTTCATGAACGTAATGCAATATAACATGCTCATGTGTAAAGAGGTTTTCCAAATAAGACAATGGATCATGCATTCTCTTGGATTCCTCTCCCAAGTTAATAATAGAAAGGTGCACCCCTTAGGGTCGACATGGTCCAATGCACACTTAACAGGATCTGTATAGGGAATGAAAGTAGGCTTGGCAGCAATGCAATGAATATGAGAACTACAAATATTGGCAAAAGCGGGCTGGTCGTGGGTAACAGAGGAGAGATTGTCATTGTAAAAAAAAAGAGTAAATTCTGGACCAGTCTAGATATAGGGTATTAGATATGCACCCACTAGTGTTAGTAAAAACACTGATTTTGGGGTATTTTTTATTCTGATCTTGAAGAGTTGTTTTGGACCTAGAGTTCCTAGACATTGTGGGTGTCTTTTCTGATTGGATCTTGGAAACCATTTCTGATAATGATGTGAGTTAAAACATAATAGGAAAAATGGTCGGGCAGTGAAAATGTTCAGAATATTGAAAATCCATACACTAGGAAAAAGAGAAAATGCATAGTAAAAACCCCAAGCATAGTGAAAAAGAACAGGTTAAAATGGTAAAACAACACTCATAACTTTGAACTTTAAAAACCCAAAACCAAATGGCTAAAAGATCCTTGGTTGTAGATTCTGTATGCATGGGAGACTAAGATCTAGGCAGCGAAACAATATACATGATTTGAAAAGATTCACTTTTCAAGGTCTCTCACATCCAATTTTTGAAAATTGAGAATCGAGAAATGAACAATCAATCTAGAAATCATGTGGGATTTCTGATTTCTGAAAGGAAAAGTCAGAAGTTAGAAAGGAGAACAGTATTATAAATTAAAATGATGTTACCAAAATCTGATATCTGAAATGTCAGAAATCAGAAATTAGGAACTAACCAAATAATCTTAATGAAATCAGATTTTCCAGTTTCCAATATCCAAAAATAAAAAAATGAAATGCTCTTTATTTGAAAGGATAAGGTTACCAAGATCCAAAATGTCAAAAATCGGAAATCGCGAAACGGACTTCAACCTACCTCTAGAAAAAGCATTTCTTCATTCTGATTTTGGAAAGCAAGGATCAAAAAATCTAAAAGGTTTGGAAATAAATAAAAATGTCCCGAAATCCAAAAAAAAATAAAAAAAAACAAGGTTTACTGAAGGAATTTATTCAATCCACACAAAATAACAAAGAACTTACAACTTCATAACTTCCCTGAGTGAACTATGGCTATAAAACTAGTCAATGGGGGCCCCTATTTTGATGACTCAAAATGGGGATCTCTTGTAGGCAGGAACAGGGCCTTACTGTCGTGATTGATTTGGAAAGAGAAATAGAAGGCCTCTATCAAAATATATTGAGCGTTATCAATTTCTACCAATGTTGTGAGGGTTTTGCTTCTAACTTGATTTTATAGTTCATTTTTTGGCAATATTGTACTGTGGCCACGAGGCCTTTTTCATGTTGTATTTGTTTCTTGAAAAGGGCCATAAAGCCACTTGTCAGATAATTTATTATTATTTAACTTTGATAGAAAATTTTATGGGATGTAGCCCGCGAGGCATTTATATTTATGGTCTTGGATATTATTTTGATTTTTACATATTCATTTTCCTTAGAACAATAGTTAGTAGGTTTGGGGAAAAAATATTATAAAGGAGAAACTAAATATTTTTAGGTCCAAACGCTGCCACCCTGTCATTCTTTTTTTATAAAGAAAAAAGGGTCATAAGTCCACTATCAACGATAGTTTCTTGTAAAGGCTTTAGTATTTTTGGAAAGACCCATGAGGGTTTTAACATTTTCAGTTAAGAAACTTATCTTAAGTTTATGGTTTGTATTTAAAGAAAAATAGTGTGGTTGTGACGCCTTTACCTTACCACATTTAGTTTAAGATAAATTTGTAAGGCCATCAATCTGTCGTGATAAAGACCATATACTTCCTATTTGTAAATATTTAAGTAATTAAAAAATACAATGTTATTGTGAAAATAATTAATCCCTAAGGTTGCGACATCTTTGTTATGTAATGATAACATTAAAGATGATAATTCCAAAATGGTTTATATCCTATAGCTTCATCGTGTCGATAATCTCT
>LPNX010918199.1:243977-262926 GCA_001517045.1 Pseudotsuga menziesii | reverse complement strand
GTGGGTTAGTGAACACTCTTTTAATAGTCTCCCTTGGATAGGTGTCTCTTCTATTTAATTGTTAAAATAAATCATTCTTCAATTACAATCATCCTTCACCAAATGGGTCATAAAACCTTACAATAAATTTAACATAATTTTTTTTTAAATAAATAATTAATATTGATTTTTCAGTTCTAGGTGTGTTACAAAAATGAAGGAAATATTAAATTACTTGCCACTTGTTTGTGCTAGAAATTGTTTCTAAGGTGAGAGAAACAAGCCAACACACACTCAAGATAAAATTCAATAAAACAGATTAGGTTTAGGGTTTCTGCAATGTTTTAGTGGTTGTAAACTTTTGGGGAAAGACAGGGAATACATTCATGAGCAAAGTAATAACTGAATCATAAACAAAAGAAGACAAAGATGCATAATACATTCAACAAGATCCAATAGAAAATAGTATTGAATTTCATTCATAAAAGACAAGCATCACCAACATATGAACATAAACCAGTAATGAGTATATCAATTAAGCAACTAGACAAGCTGAACAATGAAGCCAACACAGAAACTGAAGGGTACAAGTGTCATATATCTCATAGTTTCATCACCAAATGCATACAAGAGCTTTATACTTAACTCATGAACAAGTCTGAACTCATGAACAAGCCTACAGACCTCCTGAAGCTATCCCAAAAATTGAACCCTGCTAATGACTTTCTAACCTCTCTAAATAGTGTTTTTTACAAAATCAGTTAGGGGTCAAAAACCCTAATTGTCTTCCATCCACTTGATGAGGTAAAGTAAAAAGTAAAATATTACAACACATGATTTTTCTAAAAATAGTAATCCCTAACTAATATGTTTCTGAAAAAGATAACAAATATCTAAAATGAACAAGTGACTCGTAGCTCTTTTGCTGCCTCAGCTAGAAGAGAAATGCCATCTAATTCTTGAGCTTTCCTCTTAGCTTTCTTCTGCTCCTGCTCTAGGTTAGTCTTCCTTTTGGTGAGCTTCTTATTTTCTCGGTGCAAGTTCTTTACTGTCTTTTCCAACTCTGTATAGTGCATGTCAGTAGTTATTTTTCTCTTGAGAACCTCTTTGGATACTGCTGTCAGCTCCTACAAATGATTGTTGACATCCTGTAGCTCTTCTCTAAGCCCTCTGTTAACCATCATCAGCCCATCATTGACATATTGCATGCATTTCATCTGCTGTTTGTACTGCTTAATAATCTTCTGCAAGTTTTCTTTATCTGAATCAACTGACCTTCCTGTCATGATCTCTTGCTCATAACTGGGCATCTCAGGTGTGTCAAACCTCATAAAAATGTATGCATCCTTATTTAACAAGTTTGTGAAATCAGCAGGAATACTAGGGTCTTTCAGAATACCAGCTTCCCTAAGTATAAGCTCATCTTCTTCTTCCCATTCTTGATTTTCAACAGGAGATACTTTAGATTTTTCTTCCTGCTATTGCTTTAAAAGTTTATTTTTTATTTCAAGAATTATGGCAGAAAATTCAGACTTGGTCTGCCTTAACTCTTTTACAGGCTGTGATAATCCTTTTACCTTCGCAGGCTGAGAAGAGGAAGGTTTAGCAACTGATTTTCCTTTGTTTTTACTGTTAATTTTACCAATTTATGGCTCTTCATTTGAGGAAGTATCAGTCAAGATAGTCTCTTGTTTGGAATTCAATTTTGGATTGAGCAACTTCTTCATATTCCATCTCAGCTTATTTGTTGGCCTAGTTTTAGGCCTTCAATATGGGGTTACAATCATTTTCTTCTTCGTATTAGGTTTGGCCGCTTTGATCTCTAAAGTGAATAATTCTCTATAGGTTTCATCCTTGACTTCTACATTATCAATGGGCTGATCTTCTTCTAGTAAATATCCCTCATCATCTGAGAGAACGGTGAGTGGACTTCTCTGTTGGGTTTGAAAATCTTCTTCAGGCATAGCAACCTTTTCTATAACAATAGCTCTAGTTTCCTTGGAAACTACTGCTGGTATCAACTACTATCTAAGTTGCAATTCCTCTTCTGAAAATAGTGAATACATGCATGTAGTACCAGCTGAAAACACTTTTAGTTTACTGTCAACTTCCACATGCTCTGCTACCTTCTCAACTTTGACATCCTCCTTGTCTTCAGGTTTAGATTTCTGGCCTAATTTTCTCATCATTACCTTCCCTTTGTCTGCTTGCCTCTTAGGCTATTGATCCTCTTCTTTGACATAAAAACCTAACCAGAAAAGAAAGAAGTCCCAATTTTTACCTTCATGCTGCAAAACAGTGCTAATAATCAACTTAATTAGCCCATGATGAAAGATGGACTAAGAAGAATGGTTCAAATGACCTTTGACTCTACTAGCCATTTTCTGCAAGATTTTGAATAAGAAAAATGGAAGGTTCATCTTGGACACCCCCACCATATGTTGCAGAAATCTGAAGTGATACTTAAATACATAAGCATACCTACCCTCGCAAGTAATATAACTCTGCAAAATTTTGATTGGTTCAATCCATTCCTTCCTGAAATTTTGAATAAGGATGCCTTTACTCCAGTCTAGGGTGACATTTGGCAATAGATATCTCTGAGGATCAAAGGTAAAAGGCAATTTCTTAAACCATAGTTCACCTTCATTCTTAATCCTTGTAGCTTCTGCAATCATTTCTACTGTCAGCTTGAACTTAAGAGTATCAAAGGTCACCATGTCATCTTTAAAACACTGTGCAAACTTACAAGAAACTTCAGCATTATACCCATCTATATTTTTGAAAAAATCCATCCAACCAGCCTGTTGGAATAGTTCAACACACCCAGGGAGTTTTTCAATCCAACCTACACCAGAAAAAAGACAAGTTGCAGAAAAATCAAGGAAGACTCCAGAGGTGGAAGAGGTAAACAAATCTGTTCAGATTTTCAGTTTGGAGAATGAATTAGGGAAGTTAAAGATTCCTGTACCTTTAACTGAGTTAATAAAGAATCCTTCATATAAACAAACAGTCTTGAAAGTGATGAATTCAACAAATAATCAGCCTGTTTCAGACACAGTTAATCTGTAGGAAGAAAACCCTAGAATCTTCATTGGATCAGCCCTAGCTGAAAAAACTAAAAATGAGGCTGGTGCTTCACCTCCTTTCTACGTCACCCTGACAGTCCATGATCAAATGATTCACAATTGCCTTTTAGATTCAGGAGCATCCCACAATTTGATTCCAAAGGCTGTTATGGAAGCTTTGGGCTTGAGCATCACTAAGCCTTACCATGACCTATATGCCTTTTATTCCCGAGCAGTGAAGTGCCTTGGAGTAATAAAGGACATGGTTGTCAGCCTAGCTCAGTTGCCCATGAAAAGTGTGATAATGGATGTTGTGGTAGCTGATATAACACCGAATTTTGGTTTACTTCTATCTAGGTCATGGGATAAAAAGGTTGGGGGAACCTTACAAATGGACCTTTCATATGCCACCATTCCAGTGTTTGGTGGAGAAACCAGAAGACTGTATAGAGAGCTGCAATTTTCTTACATAGTGACAGATAACAATAATCTTACTAATCACCCACTGTACTCTGTTGATAAAGATCTTGGTACATGCATGTTACATTTCAGTGATGAGGATAATTCTGCTGGTCTGTTACAAGCGGAAAAAGAACATCCAGTAAAACATAGCAGAAATGAAGAAAATGCACTGTGGAAATTGTATTTTGATGGATCCTCATGCGAAGAGGGTGCTGGAGCTGGAGTTCTTCTCAAATCTCCTGGAGGTGAAACAGTGAGGCTCATGTACAAGTTGGAATTTGTTACTACAAATAATACTGCTGAGTATGAGGCTTTGCTACTGGGATTAAAGGCTACTAAAGAATTAGGCATTCAGTAGATTGCTGCATTTGGCGACTCTGAACTAGTTGTTCAGCAAGTGAAGAACAACTATCAAGTGAATCACGGTTTGTTGAAGCTTTACCGGAATGATGTATGGGATATGCTTGAAAACTATTTTGTATATTTTAATATTACCTATATTCCTAGGGATTACAACCAGACTGCAGATTCATTGGCTTTAGCTACCACACACTTCAGAATTCCTAAGACTACTCAGTTGAGGTATCTAATTGAAATAAGGTACAAACCTTCCGTACCTGATAATGTAAAACAATGGAGAGTGTTTGAATATGATACTGAGATTAAAAGGTTTATTGAACTTACATATGAGTTTTCAAATTCCTTAATTGATCAGGATGAGGATGATGAAGAAGAACAGCTGGATGAAATTGCTGCAGAAGAGATAGCAGGTCATAAGATTATTGAATTGAAGAGTAATTTCATCCCCAAAGGTTTGGTACCTCTGGAAAGAATATTTACAAAGCATGATACACCTTCAAAGCCTGTTGTTCAGTCTTCAGAAGAGAATGTGATAGACTGCAATATTGGTTCAGCTGAACACCCTAGAATGGTCAAAATTTCTAAATCATTGACAACTGAACAAAGAAATAGATATATCAAACTATTAAAAGAGCATGTAGATGTCTTTGCATGGTCCTATGAAGAAATAAGAACTTATGATACAGGAATCATACAACATAAGGTTCCTTTAAAAACAAATGTTAAACCATTTCGTCAGAAACTGAGAAGGATCAACCCAGCTTTGTTTCCTGTAATTGAAAAAGAAGTGAAGAAGCTGTTGGATGCAAAGATAATTATGCCTCTCAGGTATTCTTCCTGGGTGGCTAATTTGGTCCCTGTCAAAAAAAAGAATGGAGAAATCAGATTATGTGTTGATTTCAGAAACCTGAACAGATCTTCATTAAAAGACAACTATCCTCTTCCTAAGATTGAACATATATTGCAGCAAGTGGTTGGAGCACAAAGGATCTCTATGGTGGATGGTTTCTGAGGGTACAATCAGATTGCAATGCACCCTGATGATAAGGAGAAGACAACTTTTACAACTCCCTGGGGAACATTCATGTATGACAAGATGCCCTTTGGATTGATGAATGCTGGAGCAACCTTTCAGAGAGCAATGGATATTTCCTTTGTGGGAGAAAAAGATAAGTTTGTGGTTATTTATTTGGATGATATCACTGTTTTCTCGCAGTCGGATGATGAGCATTTGAAACATTTGAGGCAGACCTTCCTAAAATGCAGAAAATTTGGCCTTTCTTTAAATCCCAAGAAGTCACATTTTGCTGTGTAAGAAGGTAAACTACTTGGCCACTTGGTGTCTACTGATGGCATCAGAATAGACCCTGAAAGAGTGAAAGCTATATTGAAGATCAGTTTACCTAGGAGTAAAAAGGATGTTCAATCATTCATTGTAAAAATCAATTTTCTGTGATGGTTTATTCCTAACTTTGCTGAAACCATTAAACAGATCACAACCATGCTCAAGAAGGATCAAGAAGTTAAGTGGACTTCTGAGGAAAAGGATGCATTTGAGAAAATCAAAGTAGCTCTTACTGAAGCACCTATTTTGGTAAGTCCTGATTTTACTAAATAATTTCTTACTTTCTCATTTGCATCAGAGGACACAATTGCAGCTGTCTTACTTCAGAAGAATAAAGAAGGATTGGAATATCCTATTGCCTTTTTTAGTAAAACTCTCAGAGATTCTGAGCTGAAGTACAGTATATTGAAGAAATAGGCTTATGCTCTGGTAAAGGCTTTGAAATTTTTCAGAATTTATGTCCTGCATTCAAAAATCATTTCATTTGTTCCAAATGCTGCTATGAAAGATGTCTTAACACAGCCTGATAGTGAAGGAAAGAGAGGCAAATGGATTGCAAAGATTATGGAGTATGATGTGGAGATCAGACCTACTAAGCTTGTTAAGGGACATGGTTTAGCCAAGCTACTGGCTGAATCAAATTGTCAGGCTTTGGGATTGTATGTTATGGCTGAAGAAATATCTCAAGAAGAAGATCAAGCAGCACTAAAAAAAGAGAAGATCATGGATTTGTACTCCACATCTACTTGGTATGCAGACATAGTATATTTTTTGTTGTTTTTGCAATGCCCTGAAGATTTTGATACGAAGGCTGCTAGATCTTTAAAGCTTAAATCTACCAAGTATTGTCTCGTAGAAGAGCAATTGTTTTGGAAGGACCCCGGGGGTATCTTGCTCAGGTGTCTAGATCAATCTAAGATAGGAGGAGTGATTTCTGAATCTCATGAGGGTGCTTGTGGGGGGAACAAATATTGGAAGACAACAACATATAGAATTTTGAGAGCTGGATACTATTGGCCCACCTTGTTTGCAGATGTTTATCAGCAAGTAAGGGCTTGTACACCTTGTCAGAAGTTTGCTGGAAAATAGAAATTGTTGTCTTTTCCCTTAAAACCCATTGCAGTCAATGCTCCTTTCCAGCAATGGGGTTTGGATTTTATTGGAGAAATTAATCCAACATCTTCAGGACAGCATCACTGGATTCTGATAGCAACAGATTTTTTCACTAAATGGGTGGAAGCCATTCCTACAAGGAATGCTACAGACAAGGTAATCATGGATTTCATTGAAGAAAATATCCTGAGCAGATTTGGCTGTCCTCAGAGGCTAGTGACAAATAATGCTAAGGCCTTCAAGTCTAAAGCAATGATAGCATTTTGTGAAAAGAACGGTATTTTGCTGAAGCACTCTACTCCTTATTACCCCCAGGTTAATGGCTTGGATGAATCCTCTAATAAGAATATCATTCAGAGCATTAAGAAGCTGCTAAAGCATAACAAAAGATCATGGGATTCAATGCTGAAATATGCATTGTGGGCTGATAGGATCATAGTGAAACAAGCAATTGGAACTTCTCCCTATCAGTTAGTATATGGTACAAAGGCAGTTTTCCCTATTCATTTGGGGATCCCAGTGATGAAATTTCTCCAGAATGCTCAAGAGGAGCTAGATGATATGTAGAGAAGAATTTTTGAGATGATAGAGTTACAGCAAAACAGGGAAAAGGTGGATGAAAAGGCATAGTTGTATAGAGCCAAGATCAAAAGCAGATTTGACAAAAATAGTAAAGAAAATACTTTCTCAGTTGCTGAAATGGTTCTAAGGTGGGATGCAAGAAAGGAGCAAAAGGGTAAGAATGGTAAGTTTGACAATCTTTGTTTTGGCCCTTTTCTAGTGTCAAAGGTTTTAGAGAACAATACTTTTATCTTGCAGTCCTTGGAAGGTGAGGAGTTGTCCAGCCCTGTTAACGGGAAATTCCTCAAGCATTTCTATAGCTTATAAGAGCAT
This sequence comes from Pseudotsuga menziesii, assembly GCA_001517045.1. Classification (NCBI taxonomy): domain Eukaryota; kingdom Viridiplantae; phylum Streptophyta; class Pinopsida; order Pinales; family Pinaceae; genus Pseudotsuga; species Pseudotsuga menziesii. The sequence goes on along the minus strand of LPNX010918199.1, from coordinate 255,705 downwards.
TTTCACTTTTCATTGTACATACCGGTGTGAGTGAAGCATAATAAGACTCCATAGCCCAATGGAAGTTTTACAGATAGATAGATCAGATAGCAGACAGAAGGCACTGGTCTACAGGTTCTTGAAGCCTCACAGGGAGGACTTCATCCCACAACTAGAGCCAGATGTTAAGTCAGTAATTTGTTTCTTCAATTTTGGTTTTGTTTCTTCAATTTTGGTTTGATTTGCATTTTATTTCGAGTAACTCTTTTGTTTTAAGTTTTATTTTTGCCTTTTTTAGGAAATTTTTAGTTTTTATATGAAATTTTGAACTTTCTTTTGAAATTCTCAATTTTTAAACTTTAGGTTTATATTTTGAAGGGGTTTAAAAAGGTCATTATATCAAATTAAGGATCAGCTGTCTATTTAGCAGGAACAGTAGCAGCAGGAACAATGGCAGTAGGAACAACAACTTTCTTCTTTGGGGCCTGCACCACTTTCTTTGGGCCTGATCTGAGATTTATAGTCTTCTTGGGTCCATTCTGATGAACAGCAGCAGTTACATCACTCTTTTCCAAATCTGATTCATCCTCTGCTTCAAACATGTCAGCATCATAATATTTTGCATTCAGAAATTCTTCCTCAGTAACAAAACCTCCAGAGAATCCTTCTCCAAAATGATTCATATCTTGATCAGTCTCAGTCTCTTCAAAGAGCAGCTATTCATAAACTTCTTCTTCATTAGCTACATTGTTCTGAAGAGGTGGGGGCACTCTCTGGTCTTCATTTTCTCTCCTTTATCACTGGATATCATTGTTCCTACACTCTCTTGGTATGAATCTAGGAGCAAATTACCTCCTGAACTGATTCTGGTTATTTTTATTTCGTTCAGCTTCTAGAGCAGGTTTTCCAGAATTCTTTTCAAGTTCTAATTTATTCAATTTTATAGTGAGAATTTTCACCAGCTTAGCCATTTCATCAATCTTAGCTTCAGCAGAATGAGGAGCAGAACTTCCTGAAGTTGCTTCCTTCTTTCCCTTTTTATCATAAAGCTACCGAGATGTTTCTTTCTTAAGTCTATTTGAAGCCAATAAATTGGACTCAACCTCTAATGCTACATCTTTCATGTTCAGGAAGATGATAGGTCTCCTTTCTCTCAATAACAGAGAAAATTCATGGTCAAAGGCATTGGCATAGGTGAGTTTAGCTGATGTTTCAGTAGGCTTAATTTCTGCTGGAATCCTACTATACATTTTGTTAAACGTTTTGGAAAAATCTGCAACATTCTCCTCTTTTTTTCTTCTGAGTGCTCCAAACTCAGTTATATAGTAGGTGTGATCTTTTGTGTCTCCCCATTGCCTCATGAAGAGACCCTGGAGATATTCAATTATAGTGATTGAGTTAGCAGGTAACTCTCTGAACCATTTTCTTACATCCCCATCAAGGCTCCGAACGAATACCCTCATCCATACATATTTGAACTCAATGTTTTGATTGTCAGCATAACTTAGGAAAGCCTCCCAATGTTCCTCAGTAGTGGTTTCTCCCTGTCCATTGAATCTAGGCATATACTTCTGGTAATCACCTCCGAGCAATGCATGTAAAGGCTGAGGTAAGACTAATGGTGCATATATGGCTGCAACCATCTGGTCCATCATGTCTATGGGAGGGTTTTGGGCTGCCATATTTTGACTGACTGGCTTTACAGATGAAGAAGCTTGACTAGAACTTGACTGCCACGAACTTTTACCTAATTTTTAGTTGAAAAAGAGGTATTTTACCAGGAGAGGCAGCTTTGGCTTTTCTAAAGGATTGAGAATTTGTAAATATTTGAAAAGAGCTATCAGGTATAGTAGGATTGATCCAAGGTGAGGTTTCAGCTGAATGTAATGAAGCACCCAACTGGTCAGGGTCACAAAGGGCTGGTAAAGATTGAGACCTTCTGAGTTTTCTTGATGTTTTCAATATTTGTTCAGGGTCTAAAATCCCTGAATGTAATGGTGAAGTAGGTCTGTTTCTGGTTCCCACTCCTTTAGAATCCACTGTGACAACTTTGGTTAAAAATTAGCCTTCAAAGGTGCTGGTTTAAGTCCACCTCTTAAACCAGTAAAACTGATAAGTATCCCAGGGAAGATATGTCTTCAACTTTTTCCCCGGTAATGGCGCCAAAGATGTTTGTGCCAGAAATTGTTTCTAAGGCCAGAGAAACAAGCCAACACACACTCAAGATAAAATTCAATAAAATAGATTAGGTTTACGGTTTATACAATGTTTTAGTGGTTGTAAACTTTTGGGGAAAGACAAGGAATACATTCATGAGCAAAGTAATAACTAAATCATAAACAAAAGAAGACAAAGATGCATAATACATTCAACAAGATCCAACATAAAATAGTATTGAAGTTCATTCATAAAAGACAAGCATCACCAGCATATAAACATAAACCAGTAATGAGTATATCAATTAAGCAACTAGACAAGCTGAACAATGAAGCCAACATAGAAAATGAATGGTACAAGTGTCATATATCTCATAGTTTCATCACCAAATGCATACAAGAGCTTTATACTTAGCTCATGAACAAGTCTGAACTCATGAATAAGCCTGCAAACCTCCTGAAGCTATCCCAAAAATCAAACCCTGCTAATGAATTTCTAACCTCTCTAAATAGTGTTTTTTACAAAATCAGTTAGGGGTCAAAAACCCTAACTGTCTTCCATCCACTCGATGAGGTAAAGTAAAAAGTAAAATATTACAACACATGATTTTTCTAAAAATAGTAATCCCTAACTAATATGTTTCTGAAAAAGATAACAAATAACTGAAATGAACAAGTGACTCATAGCTCTTTTGCTGCCTCAGCTAGCAGAGCAATGCCATATAATGCTTGAGCTTTCCTCTTAGCTTTCTTCTGCTCCTGCTCTAGGTTAGTTATCGTTTTGGTGAGCTTCTTATTTTCCTGCTGCGAGTTCTTTACTGTCTTTTCCAACTCTATACAGTGCATGTCAGTAGTTCTTTTTCTCTTGAGAACCTTTTTGGATACTGTTGTCAACTCCTGGAAATGATTGTTGACATCCTGTAGCTCTTCTCTAAGCCCTATGTTAACCATCATCAGCCCATCATTGACATCTTGCATGTATTTCATCTACTGTTTGTACTGCTTAATAATCTTCTGCAAGTTTTATTTATCTGAATCAACTGACCTTCCTGTCATGATCTCTTGCTGATAACTGGGCATCTCAGGTGTGTCAAACCTCATAAAAATGTCTGCATCCTTATTTAACAAGTCTATGAAATCAACAGGAATACTAGGGTCTTTCAGAATACCTGCTTCCCTAAGTATAAGGTCATCTTCTTCTTCCCATTCTTGATTTTCAACAGGAGATACTTTAGCTTTTTGTTCCTGTTGTTTCTTTAAAAGTTTATTTTTTATTTCAAGAATTATGGCAGACAATTAAAACTTGGGATGCCTTAACTCTTTTACAGACTGTGATAATCCTTTTACCTTTGCAGGATGAGAAGATGAAGGTTTAGCAACTAATTTTCCTTTGTTTTTACTGTTCATTTTACCAATTTCTGGCTCTTCATTTGAGGAAGTATCATTCAAGACAATCTCTTGTTTGGAATTCAATTTTGGATTGAGCAACTTCTTCATATTCCATCTCAGCTTATTTATTGGCCTGGTTTTAGGCCTCCAATATGGGGTTACAATCATTTTCTTCTTCTTATTAGGTTTGGCTGCTTTGATCTCTGAAGTGAAGAATTCTCTATAGGTTTCATCCTTGACTTCTACTTTATCAATGGGCTTATCTTCTTCTAGTAAATATCCCTCATCATCTGAGAGAATGGTGAGTGGACTTCTCTGTTGGGTTTGAAAATCTTCTTCAGGCATAGCAACCTTTTCTATAACAGCAGCTCTAGTTTCCTTGGAAACTGCTGCTGGTATCAACTACTGTCTAAGTTGCAATTCCTCTTCTGAAAATAGTGAATACCTACCTGTAGTACCATCTGAAAACACTTTTAGTTTACTGTCAACTTCCACATGCTCTGCTGCCTTCTAAACTTTGACATCCTCCTTGTCTTCAAGTTTAGCTTTCTAACCTAATTTTCTCATCATTACCTTCCCTTTGTCTGCTTGCCTCTTAGGCTGTTGATCCTCTTCTTTGACTAGAAAAGGAAGAAGTCCCAAGTTTTACCTTCATGCTGCAAAACAGTGCTAATAATCAACTTAATTATCCCATGATGAAAGATGGACTGAGAATAATGGTCCAAATTCCCTTTGACTCTGCTAGCCATTTTCTGCAAGATTTTGAATAAGAAAAATGGAAGGTTCATCTTGGACACCCCCACCATATGTTACAGAAATCTGAAGTGATACTTAAATACATAAGCATACCTGCCCTCGGAAGTAATATAACTCTGCAAAATTCTGATTGGTTCAATCCATTCCTTCCTGAATTTTTGAATAAGGATGCCTTTACTCCAGTCTGGGGTGACATTTGGCAATATATATCTTTGAGAATCAAAGGTAAAAGGCAATTTATTAAACCATAGTTCACCTTCATTCTTAATCCCTGTAGCTTCTGCAATCAGTTCTACTGTCAGCCTGAACTTAAGAGTATCAAAGGTCACCATGTCATCTTTAAAACACTGTGCAAACTTACAAGAAACTTCAGCATTATACCCATCTATCTTTTTGAAAAAATCCATCCAAATAGCCTATTGGAATAGTTCAACACACCTAGGGAGTTTTTCAATCCAACCTACATCAATAGGTTCTGCTCTATTTATCTTACCACTCTTACCACTCTTACCCATTTTTCTTCAAAAACTAGAAACTGTGTGACTTAGGGTTCAATAAATGATCTAGTAATTGATTTTCTATCTCTCGAGCCTCTTAAGTTTCATTGAGCAATACCCTACAAGTTTCTTGACTGATCCATTTGTTTGCTTGATATAGGATAGATTTTGTTTACGGTCACAAGAGACTTAGATCATTTGAAGTATTCAGATGGTTCACTGCAACTGATGACTGTCACTCAATTTAGTTGTTCTAATTGCTGTCCATCTCCAGCATGTACTCTTACCCATGTGTATTAATACCAACATCAAACCTCAAACCATTTTTGGTATCACCTGTAAACAACTTCTGCACAGTTAATACTTTGCAAATGTGATATCAATCACTGGCTTTTCAGGTTAACTAGAGACTGCCACTTTGTCGGAAGAGAAAAACAAAACAATCTGCACTTTGTTCAAATTATGCTTCCTGTAGCCTTTAGTATCAAAAATGAAACTAGGTCTCCCAGCAATCTTAATCATTCAATGCATTTATCCCACTGTGTATAAGTATCACATCTTTTTGTGAAGTCTAAGTACTATAACATACACAATTTCCAACCTAGCTTCTTCTAACTTCAACAAATGCATAGTTCAATATAGAGCCATTTCTCAGTCCTCCACTTAACAGAGCGTCTCAGAATGTCTTAGGCAATTATTTCTTCGGACAAATTTTCATTTAAAAGCACAAATTAACATTTCACTCGATCAATTTTGCTAAAACAAACCCCACCGAAAAAAACCCCAAATTTTCAGCTATATTGGCTTATCGTGGAATACCTTTGAATTGATCGACTGTAGATACTTTAAACCGCTCTTCATATTGCTTGAGTACCAACCTGAGAGTTACAGGTGTCTTTCAAGGTGCAATTTAAGTCCAGATGTCAAAAATGAAGAAGCCCTAGTTTTCGGGGTGACTATGAAAACCTCCACTAAGCTTTGCAACTGCAATCTCCATGTTTTCAGGCAGGCACCGTCATTTCATTAACTTCTCAGCTTTAAGAAAAGATAAGAAGCAATTCTCCTCAGATTAAACTTGATTTAATCAGCCATCTATCGTGACAAGCTGCATTATAATTCACGATGACCACGCTCTTCCTCACGAGATGAAACCACTTATTCTCATGATGTTTCCTGAGCCAGCACGTAGCAAATTCTCCAAAACATGTGATTAGTCACTCATCATTCGAAAACATGACAAATTTTTCTTAAAAATTAGAGGAATTGGGAGTCACGATATTCTTGTACCGTGCCTTTGTAAATTTTGGGCTCCAACACTACAAGAATAATTTTCACTCTATTTTGGTGCTTTTTTATAGTGTTTTGTCATTTTGCATGAAGTTTAAAAGCTGTTTGAGTAATGATTATGCATGACTATGCTCAAAACATGATTTATGAATACATCATTTGATATAATGACCTTTTTAAACCCCTTCAAAATATAAACCTAAAGTTTAAAACTTGAGAATTTCAAAAGAAAGTTCAAAATTTCATATAAAAACTAAAAATTTCCTAAAAGAGGGAAAAATCAAACTTAAAACAAAAGAGTTACTCGGAATAAAATGCAAATCAAACCAAAATTGAAGAAACAAATTACTGACTTAACACCACTACTACAATTTATTTTTTATTTAGTTTATTATTAGATGTAAATTTATTTAAACTTTAATGTAATTACATTTGTTTCATAGTAAACAATAAACAATAAAAATCACAGGTTGTTTGTTTAAAAAATATAAATATGTCTAATCAATCTGATAATGCATGGAAGAATAAGAAAATAGTAAATGATGTAAGAAAAGGTCAACTGTTAAACTATTCATAGTATATATATAAAAAAACCTTCAAATTCCAAAATGGAGGAATGAATTAGCCCAAATCTATGAGATTATGTTGCTCTTTCAAAATTGGGGTGTATCTTTAAGATCATGTTGCTCTTTCACCGTTAGCTCTAAAAGGAAAACATATTCCAAAAATATTGAGTGGAAAGAAAACCCAAAGCCATACATATGTGTAGTTGTTCGATGACTTATTTTAAGGGCTTGAATCGTTATGTGGAGCCTTTTCCATAACCATGGCATCATGCTTAAAATAAGTAGAGAGAAGGAAAACAAAATGGAGAGCCATACATACTTGTAACTCAAGTAAATCAATGTTGGTATAACACGCTTTGGCTTGCAAACACCACATATGCATATAAGACACCAGAATGATTAATGAAATTGATCACTACACAAAAAGACCTTTCTTGGAGGCCATTAAGATAGAAAAAACCCTAATAACTTCTAACTAGGATGATGGTTGGAACCTTAGTCGGTCATTGGTTCCTACCATCAATATAGAAAGGAAAAAAAAAGTAATAATCATTAATTAGATTACAAAATTAACATACTATATTTGAATATAATTTTAATAATCAAATCAACCCTAAAATATTAATTTATCGACCACTTTTTATTTATTCAATAAATATTTATTTTTTAATAATTTAATTAATGTTTTGGTTATAAAAAAAAGTTGTCTTGTGTCCTCTCATCTTTTCTTGAAGTTGAAATCACCAAATCAGGAGTTTTTTTCTGTTCTTGAATATATATTATTAATAGACCTCGAGTGAACATGATTCTCTCAAGAGTTTTTTGGATCTCTTCTTTTGACAATTGGCCACACTATTTAGTATGAAACGTCGAGTTAAACAATATTACATATGGATTCCATTCTACATCAAACTAAATATAATTTTAAGTTTGTTAAATTCCATCCTTTAAACCATTTATACTATGAAATGATAACTCAACAAAGTTCTCATTTTTCTATCTCCTAATTTTAGTAGCTATTATTACCCCTGTTTCAAAAAGGGTTGATATCAGTATCACACATTTTCATTTTGAGGAATTTCTTTTGGGACTTTGAATCATGTTTGTTGTAAAATATTTTTAATTTCTATTTTCAAGTCTTCTTTCGAGAAATTTAACAAAATGACATGCATTTAGAAGCAAGTTATAATGAAAAACATATACATTTTGCAATTTTTTCTTTAAATTAAGACATTTTTATGGAAAAAATAATAATTTTTGATTGAAAAAATTGTATAAAAATAAATAAAATACAGACATTTAAAAACATTTTCAATGGATTTTTATAGATATTTTGTAAAAAAATGATATTATTTTACATTATTTTCAAGAAAATGAAAATTCATAAAAATTGAAGATAAACTATATCATATATTCGTAAGTAACATATTAAAAACATTATATATAGAAATTTTATTTCTAAAATAAAGTTTGAAAGTAAAACAGTACTAATATATCTTATAAAAAATTTGTCAAATTTAACATTTTATTGAAGACATGAAACTAATCAAAATATCATGAAATCCAAATTCTTCATTGAAATTGGAATTTTTTGAGCTTGTCGTTCTTCATGGAGATCAATGCCCTCTTCCATTGGGTATTCTATGTCTATAAGGTGCCCAAAATGCTCTTTTTCTAAACATCCCTCTTAATGGGGGTTGAGGCCCTTTTGACATATTTGGCAAAAGTATTTCACTAAAATTTTAAAAAAATTACATAGATATTACACTAAAAAAAAAATTAAACCTCCCCTAACCTCCTGAACACCCCACAACATTATATTAAAGAGCATTACATTAAAAAAAAATTCCCCCGAATTAACCACCTAACCCCCCCCCCACGTCACATTCAAAAATAATTTGAAAAAAAATTATAGCCCCTAACCCCTAAAATCTGCCCCACACACAACATTACATTTAAAAAATATAAGTATTTTTTTTATAAACCATCCCTCTAACCCCCACAACATCAAATTTAAAACAATATTAAAAATAAAAAAATTTAACCTACACTACGTATCCTACACTACTCTATTCTAGCATAGCATAGCATATTCTAGCTTAGCCTACCCTTATGTGGCTTAGAATACCCTAACCTACTCTACATTAGCCTATAGCCTATTATTCCTTATCCTACCCTACTCTAACCTATCCTAAATACTCTACCCTTACCTCACCTAGCCTAGGTTACTCTATCCTAACCTATTGTAGCCTAGCCTAACCTATCCTAATCTATTCTAGCCTGCTCTACTGTAGTTGACTCTCTCCTACCTACTCTATCTTAGCCTTACCCATCCTACTCTAGCCAAGCATACTCTAGCCTACTCTAGCCTAACCTAGCCTAGCCTACTCTAGCCTAACCTAGCCTAGCCTACTCTAGATTACCCTAATTTATCCTATTATACCCTACCCAAGCATATCCAAACCTATCATAACCTACTTTACCCTAACCTACTCTATCCTAGCCTAGCCTACTCTAGCCTAACCTACTCCCTCCAACTCTAGCCTAACCTAGCCTACAATAGCCTAGATTATCCTATCCTAATCTATCTTAACCTAACCTACTCTAGACTAGTCTCGACACCTCTCAAGTAGCCTAGTCTAACATATCCTAGCCTAACCTACTCTATACTAGCCTATTCTAGCTTAGCCTAATCACCTCTAGCCTACTCTAGCCTAGACTACTCTACTCTAGCCTAGATTAACCTACTCTCGGCTATCCTACTCTAGCCTAGCCTAGCCTACCCTTCCCTACTCCAGCGTGAGATACTCTAACCTATCCTACTCTAGCATAACATAGCCTAACATAATCTAGACTAGCCTACCCTACCCTACTCTACCTTGGAATACTCTAGCCTATCCTACTCTAACATAGCATAGCATAGCCTAACTTAATATAAGTTAGCCTAGCTTGTCCTTTCCAACTCTATATAGCATATCCTACTCTATCATATCCCATGCTAACATGGCCTACTCTAGCCTAGCCTAGTCTAACCTATCCTACGCTACCCTATTATATTTTAGCTTACTCTATCCTAGCTTAACCTACTCTAGGCTAGCCTAGCAAACTATAGATTATCCTACTCTGGCTTAACCTACTCTACAATATCTTACTCTATCCTACCCTACTCTAGCCTAACCTAGCCTAACCTACTCTATTATGTCCTTATATAGCGTTGTCTATCTTAGCCTAGCCTAGTCTAATCTAACCTACCCTATCCTACTTTATATTTTCCTACTCTAGCCTCATCTAACCTACTCTAGACTAGACTACTCTAGTCTATCCTACTCTAGGTTAGCCAAGTATAGTGTAGCCTATCCCAGCCTAACATAACCTAACCTAGCTAGTCTACAATATCCTATCCTAACCTACTTTAGAATCTCTTATTCTAGCCTAATCTAGAATATCCTATCCTAGCCTACTCTAGCTAGCCTACCCTACTCTAGGGTAGGCTATCCTACCGTACTATAACCTAGCTTAGCATAGCCTACTCTTGCCTAGCATACTCTATCGTACTCTGGCCTAGTCTAGCCTACTCTAGCCTATCCTCACCAAGCCTATCCTAACCTACTCTACCGTACCCTACCCTACCCTACCTTATTATAGAGTACGCTAGCCTATCCTAACTTACCCTAGTCTAGAGTAGCCTATCATACTATAGTTTAACCTAGCCTACCCTAGACTGACCTAGCCTACCTATCCTACTCTATCCTCGCTTACTCTATCCTACTTTATCCTAGCCTAATCAAACCTAGGATAACCTACCCTACTCTATCCTAGCATATTCAAACCTAGGATACCCTGCCCTACTCTATCCTAGCTTACCCTAGCCTAGCTTAACCTACTCTACCCTATCCTAACCAACCTAGACTTCCCTATTCTAGCCTAATCTAGCCTACCCTACTCTACCCTAGCCCACCCTACTCTAGGGTTGGCTACCCTGCCCTACTATATCTTACCCTAATATAGCCTAGCCTAGCATAGCCTACTCTTGCCTATCATACTATATCCTACTCTAGCCTAGCCTAGCCTACTCTAGCCTATCCTAGCCTAGCCTGTCCTAACCTACTCTACTCTAGCCTATCCTACTCTAGCCTAGCCTAGCTTATCCTATTCTAAACTAACCAATCATACTCTAGCTTAACCTAGCCTACTCTAGACTAACCTAGCCTAGCCTATGTGACTCTATCCTACTCTATCCTATCCAATTCCAACCTAGGATTCCCTAGCCTTCACTATCCTAGCTTACCCTAGCTTAGCTTAACCTACTCTACCGTAGCCTAACCAACCCTAGACTACCCTACTCTACCCTGACCTACCCTACTCTAGCCTACTCTAACCTTGTCTAGCCTGTCCTAATATATTCTAAACTACTCTAGGCTAACCTAACTTGGCCTACTCTAGCTAGATGGATAGGCTATCCTACCATACTATAACCTAGCTTAGCGTAGCCTACTCTCGCCTAGCCTACTCTAACTTATCCTTACCAATCCTATCCTAACCTACTCTACTCTACCCTACCCTACACTACTTTATCATAGATTACTCTAGCCTATCCTAACTTACCCTAGTCTAAACTAGCCTATCATACTATAGTTTAACCTAGCCTGTGCTAAACTGACCTAGCTTACCTTTCCTACTCTATCCTAGCTTACTCTATCCTACTTTATCGTAGCCTATTCAAACCTAGGATACCCTATGCTACTCTATCCTAGCCTAAGCAAACCTAGGATACCCTACCCTACTCTATGCTAGCCTACCCTAGCCTAGCTTAACCTACTCTACCCTAGCCTGACCAACCTAGACTTGCCTATTCTAGCCTACTGTAGCCTACCCTACTCTACCCTAGCCTACCCTACTCTAGGGTTGGATACCCTACCCTACTATAGCCTACCATAGCATAGCCTACTCTTACCTATCTTACTATATCCTACTCTAGCATAGCCTAGCCTACTCTAGCCTATCCTAGCCTAGACTATCCTAACCTACTCTACTATAGCCTATCCTACTATAGCCTAGCCTAGCTTATCCTATTCTAAACTAACCTATCCTACTCTAG
>LPNX010918199.1:114050-243874 GCA_001517045.1 Pseudotsuga menziesii | reverse complement strand
TACTTTATATAGCCTAGATTACTCTATCCTACTCTATCCTATCCTATTCCAACCTAGGAATAGGATAAGCTATCCTAGTCTATCCTAGCTTACCCTAGCTTAGCTTAACCTACCCTACTCTAGACTAACCTAACCTATCCTACCCTACTTTATATAGCCTAGATTACTCTATCCTACTCTATCCTATCCTATTCCAACCTAGGAATAGGATAAGCTATCCTAGTCTATCCTAGCTTACCCTAGCTTAGCTTAACTTACTCTACCGTAGCCTAACCAACCATAGACTACCCTATTCTACCCTGACCTACTCTACTCTAGCCTACTCTAGCCTAGCCTACTCTAACCACGTGTAGCCTATCCTAATATATTCTAAACTACTCTAGGCTAACCTAACCTGGCCTACTCTAGCTTATCCTAGCCTAGCCTAGACTACTCTATCCTAGCTTACTATATCCTACCTTAACCTACTATAGCCTAACCTAACCTACACTAAACTAGCCTACTCTATCATATCCTAGTCTACTGTAACCTACTTTACTCTACCTTAGCCTATCCTTCTCTAGCCTAGCATAGCCTACTCAACCTTAGCTTGGCCTACCTCGGCCAAGCCTAGCCTACTCTAGCTGAGCCTAGTTTAGGATACGCTACTATACTCTACTCTATCCTAGTCTTCTCTATCCTAGCCTACTCTAGCCTACTAAACTACTCTATTCTTTCCTACTCTAGCCTACCCTAACCTAGCCTATTTTAACCTATCTTAACCTAGGCTACTATAGTTTATCCTAGCCTATTCTAGCCTATCCTAGGCTACTCTATCCTAAGCTACTCTAACATAGACTACTCTAGCCTAGCTTAACCTACTCTAATCTAGCCTAACCTACTCTATCATAGCTTAACCTACTCTAATCTAGCCTAACCTACTCTATTCTACGCTACTCTAGCCTACTCTAGTCTATCCTACCGTGCCTACTCTATCTTAAGATACTCCTACCTAGCTTAACCTGCTTTAATCTAGCCTAACCTACTCTAGCCTAGATTAACCTACTCTATCCTACCCTACTCCAGCCTACCATACTCTATCCTAACCTATTCTATCCTAGCTTAAGCTACTCTAAGCTAGCCTAACCTAGTCTATCCTACCCTACTCTAGCCTACCCTACTCTGGCCTACTCTAGTCTAGCCTATCTTAGCCTACTTTATCCTAACATACTCTAACCTAGATCAACCTACTCTAATATATCCTAACCTAATCTAGCTTAGCTTAACCTACTCTAAGCTAGCCTAACCTACTCTAGCCTACCCTACTCTAGCCTACCCTACTCTAGCCTACCCTACACTAGCCTATCCTAGACTATCCTAACCTATCCTAACCCCCTCTAGTATTCTATATCTTAGCTCAACCTACTCTTTCCTAACCTAGCATATCCTAGACTACTCTAGCCTGGTCTAGTCTAACCTAGCCTACCCTTTCCTACTATATCCTAGCTTACTCTTGCCAAGATTAATGTACTCTATCCTATCGTAAACTGCTCTAGACTATCCAACTCTATTCTAGCCTACTATACTCGAGCCTAATATTGCATATCCAAATCTATCCTAACCTTTTGTAGCCTAGCATGCTATTTGCTAGCCTAGCATACTCTAAAATACTCTAGCCGAGGGTAACCTAGCCTACTCTATCCTAGCCTATTATACCCTTCATTAACCTATTCTACTCTAGCCTTACCTAGCTTAACCTACTCTATCCTAGCGTAGCTTAACCTACTCTAGCCTAGCCTATCTTAACCTACTCTAGCCTTTCCTAACCTACTATAGAACGTCCTACTCTAGCATAGCCTTCTCTAGCCTAACCTATTATGGCCCAGCATACTCTAACCTACTTTATCCTAGCCTAGCCTAGAGAAGCATACCCTATGTTAGCCTATCCTACTCTAGCATAACCTGGCCTACCTATCTTAGCCTACTCTGCCCTAGTCTAGCTTACCTGAGTCTAGTCTACCGTACTCTAGCCTTTTTAGCCTAGCATACTCTAGTCGTTTCTAGTGTAGCATACTCTACCCTACTGTACTCTAGCCTAGCACATTCTATCCTATCTTAGCATACTCCACTATAGGATAGCCTATCTTAGCCTAGCCTACTCTAGTCTATCCTAACCTACTCTACTCTACTCTAGCCTAGCCTAATCTAGCCTACACTATTCTAGCCGACTCTATCTTGGCCTAGTCTTTCCTAGCCTATCCCACTCTATCCTAACCTAGCCTAGTTTACTCTAGCTTAGCCTATCCTAGCGTAGCATGGCCTAGCCTACTCTAGCCTAGCCTAGTCTAACCTAGCCTACCCTAGCCTACTCTATCCTAGCTTACTCTAGCCTAGCTTTACCTCCTATAGCATAGCCTAACCTACTCACGACTAGCCTACTCTAGCTCAATTTACTCTAGTATATCATACTCTATCCTACTCTACTCTACTCTACTCTAGCCTACTCTACTACTCTAGCTTATTCTATGCTAACGTAGGATAAGCTAGCCTAATCTAACCTAGCCTAGGCTAACCTAGCCATAGTCTAGCCTAATTTAACCTAACCTTTAACACATTACGTTACCCTAGCATTCATTAACCAAAACTTCCTACATTTTCCTACTCTAAGCTAGTCTATCCTAGCTTACCCTAAGCAAGGATCGTAACCACAATCTTATCTTGAAGAGGTTGAACATGACAATTGTAATGATACTATGTCTATCTTAATGAAAATCCATTTTTTAATGTCAAATACCAAACCACATATCCATTATTGCATTTGAAATAAAAATTACATATTTTTAATAAAACATACAAATTATTAAATGTGCATTGCTAAATAAAAATTAGAAAAATCCACATAGAAAATAACTAACATAAATGGTAAATTTAAACAAAGAAATAGAAAATAAATTTTATACACATTGAAATAGCTTTTATATAAAAATATTCAATTTAGAATATAATGCATATCTTAGAATTCAATTTTAATTATAAATAGTTATTATATAATCCATATTTATTTTAATGTACATAAAATAAAATAGTGATATACAAATTTTCTATTTATTTAATAATTCATAAAAAGGAAACTATACACAAATAAACTAACAAATCTTTGATTCCTTGAAAAGAGACTAAATTGCTTGCCACCACTAACATATAGATTTTTATTGAGGAGTTAATTATAAAAAATCTTTTATTTTAATAAACTAAAATAATAAACCTTTGATTCCTGGAAAAAAAGTAATAATTAAATTTTATATCAAAATGAAATATTCTAGCAAGATAAAACTAATAAATCTTTGATTCCTCTGAAAACAAATTTTTATTGAGTAGTTTATTATGAGATGTAAATTTATTAAAATTTAATGTAAGAAAAGGTTAACTGTTAAACTATTCATAATATCTAAAAAAGATTCCTTATAATTAAAAAATTAAAACCATCGTTAGCCCGAATCTTTGAGATCATGTTGCTCTTTCAAACATAAAAATAAAAATCATCCTGCATGGAGGAATGCATTAGCCCGAATCTCTGAGATCATTTTGGTCTGTCAAACTTGGGGAGTATCTCTGAGTTCATATTGTTGTTTCCCGGTTAGTTCTTAAAAATTGGCAAAAATAACCCAAAAATATTGAGGACAAAAAAAACCAGAAAATGAGGACCAAATTGAGGACAAAAAAATCGAAAAATCCCGAAAATATTGGGTGGCTAAAATTCTCATACATGTAGCTCAACTTCTCTAACCATGGCTTCCTCACTTATTTTAAGGGCTTGAATAGTTACCTGGAGCGTTTTCCATAGGGCATGGCATGATGCTTAATATAATGAAAGAGAAGGAAACATAACCCGGAGCCATCAATAGCTGTAACCCATAGTTAAATCGTATCACATACTCGTTTTACCTGCTGCATGGAAGTTTGCAATAACATTTCAATAAAAATAAAATTGACATGTGAGATAAAATGGAGGCTATCGATAAGATTTGAGATAAACAGTGATGGGTTAATAATGCTCAATCAATTTACAGAAACGAATATTTCTAAGATTTCAAGAAAAGGGTTTCAAAGGGCTTGATATCATTCATATGGAAGATTGCATCCGAACAGAATAGAACAGAGACAACATAAAATATTTGCAATCTGAACAGAACCGAGCCAAACATAAAATACTTCAAATTGATAGAATCAAAGAAAATATATGCGTGAGATTTTAGATAACAAGAGATTAAGAATATTGAATGCACTGACCATGAAAAGTAGGGTTTTGTATAAGGGTTTTTGTACCTTTGAGTTGTTCAACCGACCTTCTCTTGAAGTTGTTTGAGACGATCCAATCCAAACCAGGCTTTTCCTCATGGAAAAGGCCTCATGGAAAGGCTTTTTTTGAGATCCTTTTACATAGCCATGGCATCATGGTTAAACTATTAAGAGAGAAGGTAACATAACCCAGAGCCAGAAAAATTGAGAGAGAAGGTAACATAACTCAAATTCGTTTGTAGAGAAGGGATTAAATCGTATCGGATAATCGTTTGCCCTGATCCATCAATTCTTCCAAAGAACAGGCGTCATCAAGCAAAAGCACAGACGTAATCATTTGCCCTGATCCATCAATTCTTCCAAAAAACAGGCGCAATCGTTTGCACTGATCCATTGAACAACCCGTCGCCGAGGCTCACGAAATTGGAGAAGTGGAACTTGAGCACTCGATCATAGACACGGTACGTTTGGAACAAAACCGATGGCAGCATGCCCAAAAGTAACCAACTCAGAGGACCCTTCACCTTTTGGAACATAATGGCATACAATGTAGACACAGTACCTTTCACGTTTCGAAACATTTAAGCCTGAGTCCTTATAAATTCACAAGGACTCGAAAGGAGGACAAGGATATATCTTTCTGCATCTCCTTTCAACTGATAGTTTTTAGTTTTCGTTCCTCCCTTCAACGGATAGTTTTTTTCTTTTTTCAAGATTTACTTTATTCAAGATTTGGGTATCATAGTTCTAAGATTTTGTGCTTTTTCCATTTACTTTGTGTTTTTTGTTTTTTAGGTTTTGATTTAGTATTTTATATGATTCAATATCCTACACTTCACTTAGATGTACCTTTTGTTTATTAAATACTTTTATTTATTAGATAATTGTATTGGAGAGCTTTTTAATTTATAAAAAAAGTTTTACTTTTAATATAGTTCAATTAATGTTTTAATAAAAATATAGTTTATTTCATAAACGGTGGAGGTAAAAATATTCCACTTTATTGACATTTTTTTCAACTATAATTCATGATTTGATTAAGAAATGGTTTAATTCATGAAAGTAAGGATACAAATATTTCACTTTATTGTCATATCCCTCAAAAACAATTTAGCTTCATATTACACAAAATCTCACAATGTCTTAATACCATAAAATTATCTATTATTAACTACATTAAAGATATTCGCTTCTAAAAATCATATTAGTTAATTTGTTTTGATACAATATTTACATTTTGGAATACCTACAAAGAGCATCATATTTTTCATAATAACCATGTCTATATCTATTTTGAATTTTATTTGTTTTTGTTATTACATGAAATTATTATCTATTTATTTATATTTGTATGAAATTACATTATAAGCTAATATATAATAATTGGATCACTTTGTAAGATAATGAATGAAAAAATATATTTTAGTTTCATTTTCTATGCATAAGGAAGATTAGAAGAAACTCTTCTTAACTCATTTACATTTGACACTTTTTTATTTGATGGAGGATTTGTAAATTATTCTTTGAAAAAAGAATTTGAATTGTATAACATATCATTTGCATGATCCATTTGGGTTTCTGGTGTTTAAGAAATTATTCCCTTTGCATTTTTTTGATATCTTATGATTCTATTCTTTTAAGGTTCGTAATACTTACAACATGGTTGAAGCATTTGAAGTTGCTTCAAATATCTACTAGATTTATTAAGGATTTAAATATCCCATTCAAATATATTTTTTTGCCGAAATTATAACTAGTTGGCCCATATTTTAAGTAACTTTTTTCAATTAATAGATTTTTAAAATTATTTTTAATATTTTAGCATATAAAATTTATTATCAATGTTTAGGTTACAATTATTAAATGAACTTTTACTTTAGAAGTAAATATTTATTATTATTATGGTGGTCATTCAAAGATTTGTAATCGGACAAATTCTTCTCATTCTTATGGCATGATTTTTAGTTGAAAGTGAGGGTCTAAGGCCATACCAATTTTCCCTATGGATCACGTTCAAATTGTGATTATGTCAACTACCACATAGGGCCTACAAACCTAGTCCACATTTTATTGACTAGCGTAGACACAATAAAACATCCTATAGGATCTATAGCTTGAGTTTTGATTCCCAAATCATGATAAAGGACATGAGGAACCATATGTTCTTCTTAAAACCTAGAAAGACTCACTTTACACGATGTTTGTGGTTGTTTTGGATGGTGTGCATGACCCATGACGTGCAAATCCCTCTTTTAGGCCCTAAGATGTGGTGCTCCTCCTCTCACAATTCCCACAACCCTAAGAATCATTGTGAATGATAAAAACATTTAAATGGAACCCACACAGTAATTATAGGCGAATTATTCTTTTGTAAAAATGGTGTGGTGATTCTCGATCATGTCCATAGTCCATAACCCATAAAATGATTTTTTAGTCCCTAAGGTTGTTGGGTTCTTCCTCAGACAATCTGCAAGGCCCCAAGAATCATCCACATTCCATAATGTAATACACCTTGAATTAACAATTACTATTAATTCTGTTGGAAAATACTTTATTGATTTTTTTATTATTTTTGACACAAAGGTAAAATAAAGAAAATAGTTTGTAATAAAATGAATTTTTATTTAATAAAATATGTTGAAGAGACACAAGAGTGGACATAGAAATTGAAGAGTGTCTATGGACCCACAAGAGGAAAAATACAAGTGGAAAAAACCACTATGTGAGAACTCAATATGCAAGAGGCATCATCCCTCAAAATGAGGTCTCCACTCCTAGTTTAGTGCTAAAGAGCACGAGTCTCATAAATGACCAAGTCATAGGAAAACTACTATATACTATTATGTCCATGAGCAGCAGGAGGATAGTATTAGATGGGGATTAATATTTATAAAATTAAATAGATGGAACATTGAAATATTTTTTTCTTGTGGGTCAACGAACAGGCTCAAGGGTTCTAGACCAAGTAATTTGGCTACTTTGGAACATGGTTGGGAGGAACAAATTCTTCACTTTTGTTTTCCCATAATTGGTGCGAGGTTCCTACTCTGATTTCTTATGATTGATTTTAGTTGCAGTGGAATGTGAATTTTAATGTTGAGTTGCAGTTATACTTCTAGGAAGTAGTGTTTATTCATTTTTGTAGAACAATTATCCATGCTTTTATGTTGTATTATCATTTAGTTATGAGCATAATTATTTAGGTATGACTGTTGCTATTCTGTTATGGTTTCGAATACAATACTTGAATGATTTATAATTGATGAGTCTGCATCTAATGGATTTAATCCTATGTTTTAAACTGTATCATCTATTCCTGCATTTTGCTACGTTTTTGTGTCTGTATCGATTCTGCTTAAATATTCTGTAATTCTTCTTCTCAAATTTAGAGTGATGATTGAAATCAAGATATTGGTTTATGGTATATATTCGTAATTTTCAACATTGTAATTGAAATCCAATTACATAGAGAAAACCTTTATTTATTGTTTAAATGCATAATCAACTTAGCATCTCTTAGATTCATGATTGTTAAATCCTGTACAAGGAAACATAATCAAGAACGGTTCATCGTAAAGATGATATTTAGATATAATTAACTTACACTGAACTAAAACCCTTTAAATCTACATTGTTAAAGAGTTGATCCGCACGCTTACTTGTTGATTCACAAAGGAAATAAGATTGAAAACTAATGTCTAAGACACAATGGATAAAAGAATCACATGAGTTGCGGAAGATGGATTTGTGGAGGAACAATTCCGAAAAGTTTAAAGGCAAACCACATTCCGCAATCGGCAAGGTTACTTGTTGATCTGCAAAGAAATTAGATCAACAATTGGGATTGAAGCCATAAGAAGATCAATGACTAATAGGAGTTGCAAAAGGTGGAAGGAGGAAGGATAATTTTGTAGGATAAAGTATAAAACCCACATTCCACAATCCGCATTGTGGAAGGTGTTGATCTGCATGGAAGTCATATAAATGGTAGAGATTAAATCAATAGGAATATCAATGGCTCACAAGAGTTGCAGAAGCTTCAGTACATAATGAAAAGTGAGTCAAATCGACAGTGGATATTGAAGCCACAAATGGGTTGACGGCTCACAAGAGTTGTGGAAGTTTGATTATGGAATGTGCAAGGAAGTCAAATTGACAGACAAGATCAAGGCCGCAAAGGGATAGACGGCTCAAAGAAGTTGCAAAATCTCCATTACAGAAGTTTATTTTCTCATAAGTTAAAATGTGTTTCCACAATCTGCAATCCACAATTTGTGAAAATCTAATTGTGGAAGGGTTAATTTTATAATGAATTAAAGGGTGATCCATGATCCGCAATACGCATTATGGAAAGGTTCTTATGGAGGGCATTTTCTATGGAAGGAAACTTGTGGAAAGTTCATTTTGGAGCGTAAAATACCCACAGAAAAAGATTTTTAAATTAGCAAAATAAGGGTAAACAATAAAGTATTTGGACAACTAATTGTTTCATAATTTGATTTTGTGTATGAGGAAAGGTTGATAAAACTTGTAATGAGAATAATGTTCATTAAACTCTCAAGGTTCAATAATTCCCTATTACATTTAGGAAGTTTAACAATATGTCTGTATTTACATGGTTATAGAATGTTATTTTTTTAATTTGAGGTATGTTACATATGGTAATTGAGCATGGTTAAAACACTAGGCCTGAATCGACTCAACACTAAAGTTGCTACAACAGAAAACTACAATTTTATTTTGGTTAAATTCTCTTATAAACAACAAAGAGAAAAATAACTATGTTTTGTAGGAGACATGCAATATGCAGAGATGTCTACAGAAGAGGAACATCGCCATGAAATCCCTTTAAATAATGAAAGGGGTAACTTAAGGGATGGGGAATTTTGGGTAGACTTAAATGACAGTTAGGATAAAAAATCTAAACTTAAACGAAATGTCCAAGCATTAAGGTCTGAATTGATAAAAGTTAAAGAAGATAATGAGTGAATACTAAAGTCTTGGGAAGATCTAAATGTTATTCTATTAGCTAAGATCCATAATGATGACAAAGGAAAAAGTAAACAATATGAACATCAAATGCCTACAACTACACTTTACAAATGTAAGCGAAACAAGATGGAATTTTCCAACCATAAATCTGAAAATTCAAGTGAATATTGAGTCAAAAACCATAAGAAACAACAAGATTCAAAAGGAATCCATGATGAGAATAAAAAGAAAAATAAATACGGACCCTATGAGGAAATATCTCAGGATTTTAAGAAAATTGAACCAGCCATGTTTAATGGGGAAATTGGGAAGGGAGAAGAGGTAGAGGCATGGTTGTGTGCAATGAAAAAGTGTTTTCAAATACATAACTACTTAGATGAGTTAAAGGATAAAATGGCTATCTATAATTTGACTAGAAAATAAGATATATGGTGGAAAGACATAAACAAGGTTAAAGGGAAAAAAGAGAGAAATGTAACTTGGAAAAAATTTAAGAAACTCTTTAAAATAATGTGCTTGTCACAACAATATTATGAATAAAAAGAAAAATAATTTTATGAACTAAGATTAGGAGCCATGACGATGAAATAAGTCTATAGTAATTTCTTAAGCCTACTTCCTTATGTTCCCTATATAATTGATGAGAAACCTAAAATACAATGGTTCCTGAGTTGTTTTCCCATAATGTCATAGAAACGGATTGAGTACGTCAATCCAAAAACAATAGAGGAAACAACGAGGAAGGAAAACTTATGCTATGACCAAAACAAGAATAAAAGGGAAAGTATACTAGCTTGGAAAAATAAAAGGAAAAATAATTTTTATTCGAGGAAAAAGAAGAATAACTTCCATAAACACATGAGAAATAACTCTAGAGAGTATCACGGTAATAATTACAAAATATTTAAACCCCAAGACTCTACAATAAAAGACCCTGCAACTCTTCTTAAAAAAAAAACAGCACAAAAAGAACTCTTAAAATGTTGGGAGTTTGGAGTGACATGCTTATTTAAAGATTGTCCAAGAAGGAAAATGAATTTTAATGTTCACTCTATCCAAGAAGTAGTCACAGATTGGTACATGGATAGGAGCATGCCCCAGATCTATGTTGCATTGGAAAATCAACAAGAGGAGCATGAGACTTCTATGGTTGAAATTGAAGGTGTGATAAACAATCAACCTATCTCTATTTTAATTGGTCTAAGTGCAAGCCTTAGCTATATATCACCTAGAATAGTTTATTTATGCAATTTGGTACCTCAAAATTTTCACAAAGCATGGATAGTACAATTAGCCACAAGTACAAAAAAAAAGTTAGTAGACTTATTAGAAATTGTAAAGTGATGATGAATGATTTTCTTACGCATGTTAATGTAAATATTATGCCGTTAGGATCCTATGACTTATTAATTGGAATGGATTGGCTAGAGTAACATAAAGTGGTGTTAAATTGCTTTGATAAAACCTTTAATTTTATTGATGATAATGGAAATGATATAAAAGTTAAAGGGGTCCTTAGGAAGGTGACCCTCCGAGAAATATTTGCATTAAAAATGAAAATATCAGTAAGAAAAATATGTAAAATGTTTTATTCTATATAATGAATGGTAAATAAAATGGTAACAAACTTCAACTAGAAGACATACCAATCTTGAAAGAGTTTGAAGACATCTTTTCAGAAGAAGTCCCTTGAATTTCTTTGAAAAGAGATATTGACTTCACAATTGATCTCATACCCAGAGTGGTACCAATAGTGAAAGCTCCATATTGAATGAATAGAATAGAACTTACAAAACATAAATCACAACTACAAGAACTAATCGATAAAAAGTACATTAAACCAAGTGTCTCTCCCTGGGGAGCATCGATCTTGTTTTTGAAAAATAAGGACAAAAGACTAAGATTATGCATAGATTGTTGACAATTAAATAAGATGAATTTTGAGAACCAATACCAAATCCCCCAGATACATGATATGTTCGATCAATTCCATGGATCAATTATCTTTTCGAAGGTATATTTAAGGTCACGTTATCATCAAGTACGAATAAAAGATGAGAACATATTTAGAACAACATTTATGACCCGTTACAGTGATTATGAGTTTGTCGTAATGCCTTTTGGGTTCAAAAACACACTTGCTGCATTTATGTTTTTAATGAACATTATCTTTAACAACTACTTAGACAAGTTTTTGGTTGTATTCATCAACGACGTACTAGTCTACTCTAAGAATGAACAAGAACATAAAGAACATTTTAGAATAGTTTTGTAAATAATAAGACAAGAACAACTTTATGCAAATTCAGTAAATGTAAGTTCTTTAAAGATAAGATTCAGTACCTACGACATGTAGTGTCCAAGGATGGAATCATAATTGATCCATATAAGGTAAAGGCCATCATGGAATGGCTGATTCCTAAAAATGTATTTGGCATCATATCATTTATGGGAATTACTGGATACTACAAGAAGTTCAAAGAAGTATTTTCTAAGATTTCCTACCCCATAAATTCCTTACAAAAGAAAGGAAAAAGGTTCGAATGGACTGAAAAATGGATGGAAAAATTTAACAAACTAAAATACCTATTAACTACCTCCCCAGTCTTAAATATTGTTGATCCATTCAATGACTTTTTCGTATGTACCGACGCTTGCAAATAAGGGTTAGGCAGAGTTTTATTACAAGAAAATTATGTTGTGGCTTATGAATCCAGGAAATTAAAAGAACATAAAAAAATATGCAACACATGATTTAGAACGTGCTGCTATAATTCACACCTTGAAAATGTGACGACATTACCTAATTGGAAGAAAAGTTACACTTATGTCATATAACATAAGTCTTAAATATTTATTTGACCAACAAAATTATAATGCAAGACATGCTGGATGGTTTTCCTTTTTAAGTGAATATGATTTTGAAATCAAACACATAAATGGAAAATAAAATAAAGTAGCAAATTCTCTAAGTCATCATTAGAATTTACTATTTGCAAGTAGCGACTATGAATCTGATCTAGAAAATCATATTTTAAGTGCTGAAAATTCTGATAGGGAATGTTAACCCAAAAATCCTCCACTTAGCTCTCAATGGCCTACAACACCCAAGGACACCATCTCACTACTCTCATATCACTCCATTAGACCCCCACACCCTCAAAATAGCTAAAGGATGAAGAAAAGGACTTAAAACCCCAAAAAGGAGCCCAAAATAGTCTCCTAGAAGATAAAACCCCCAAAAAGGGTTTAAAACCCCAAAAGGAGCTAAAATTAGGGAAGAAGGGGCTAAAAGTCCAAAAAGGGGGCTAAATCCCTGACCAAGGGCTTAAAACCCTAAAAACCCTTGAAAAAGCTATAAAATAAGGGTGGGGGGTCACTCTCAAAGAACTTCTCCCTTGCATATTGTTATGCTGCCTGTGGATGCCTTGAGACACCTTTGCCTCTCAAGCCACACAATCCCTTTCCTCCATTTCCATTGATCCAAAGCTCCCCATCCAAGACAGGTGCTTCCACAAGATAGGGAATTAAGGCCCATTTCCACCAGAGAAGATATAGCTTGCCTTTCATGTCTTGTTTATTTGTTTTCTTTGCTTTCTAACCCTTGCTTCCATTTGTAGGTTTTGTGTTTAACATTGTTTTACGGGTTTTACTATAGCTTAGGATTTGCTTGCTAGTATTTGGAGGAGGAAACCTAACATGTGTTTGCAGAAGGGTTCACCATTGCTTCTCTCTTCTTTCTGTTCATACCTTAGTTTATTGTTCTATCCATTTCCATTTCTGTTTGTATTTTTTGCATTTACTGACTAGCGGGAACCTACCATTCTGTCCTATAGACACAAGAGAGCCATTCCTGCCCCTGTAGTAAGGAGAAATCCCTGCTATAGAACTGGCGACCATACCAGGTTGATCCCATAGGATCCCTGGTCCAAATTTTTAATTTTCAAGTTCTTTAATTTTTTTCCCTAGTTTTTACAAAAATCCTATTAAATTCACTTTAAATCCATTTGATTTTCAGTTTCCAGTACTGTCTAAGCCTCTGCTAGGAAAAATCGAGTCAATTTTTCCACAGTACAAGTTGTTGTTGGTCAGATCTAACTCTGCCTCACAAAAAACCCCAAATCCAGGGCAGGGCACTCTTATCGGGCCCAAAAGTGAGGTGAGGGTGCACTTAATGGCCAAATAGGTGTGCCCAGTGTGCACTTAATCCCCCAATAAGTGCGACTTCAGCCCATAAACATAGATCATGACTGTTTCTACATTTTGTGCAACGCCCTCGCCTATTTCTAAAAAAATATTGTGGCCCCCTTGCCAGATTTGATCATAAATGTGCAGCCTGTCAAACAAGAATTCAATTTTAGTTTGATAGAGATTAAATTTCCATTTTATAGGACTGTTAGTGTGAGTTAGCTGCCTCTGTCCAGTACACCAGTTCAATTTCAAGTTTCTATTTTTGTTTTCTGCAATTTCTTTCACAAACAATGTGTAAATTCCAAGTAAATATTAATGCCTTAGTCAAATGAATGTAGCCTAATTAAAATCAACCTAAAACAAATTGTCTTTCTTACCCTTCCTTCTCTACCCAGTCATCACCCTCCGGGGTATTATGGCATACAACGAAGGGCAAGCTCGTATAGATCTAGGCACTCCACTAATATTGTTCCAAACCACTAAAACTGAATGACCTGGAAGGTAGAGGGGGTAGAGAAGGAGGGCTTCTAACGGCGCTAAGCATCCTCCCTATTGACCAATCTTGCATCTGGGAGGTGAACTGAGTATCTACGGATGGGATTAGTCCCATTGTGTTGAGATCCCAACACCTTCTCTTGGTTGAAGAGGAATATCAGGGTGAGGTAGACATCTAGTTAGGCCATACACATTCACGGTTAAAAATTGTATTTGTTCACAATTTCTGATTATTCAAATACATGCATACACAATGACATGAACTCTACCATTATGAATTCATAAAGCATTTGCTGCAACCAAATACTAGAAAAACAAACAAACAAATACACCATACCAACGCTGAGTGAGCCTTAAAATTTACCAATTTACACTAAGTACAACCAATCTGTGGTCTTTGAGGACATAAGTCCCTGATTTCTTCAACTGTGGGAAGTACTTGGGCTCTACCCAAAAAATCATTGTGAGGAGTACCACAGGAACCTCAAAGTAGCTGGTGGTTGAGAGGAATTGCCAAGCAAAACAGACAATGACCCCTTCTCATTGAGTAGAAACACCTGTGAGGAACAATCCAAGTGCTATATTCTGGTAGTCTCGGTGGCTGAGTGACCACCTACAGCTAATAGGAAGCCACTGAAACCAGAGTCCAAACATCATTCCCACCAATTTCATACATAAAAACACAATTGATCCTCCATGCTCTTCCTCACGCCTAGGAGGAAAACCACCACCATTTTGAACACTCAATTGACACCATTGAAACCGTTCTCAGCGATCTCCCACACAATCAGAAGGCCACACAACCTCTAATTCTAATTTAGACACATATCAGTATGAACCAGACCTCCATACTGCACCATCAAGCCCCATGGCTAGTGCAAATATGAATCCATTTTTCGGCATAGCCATAGCAAGTAGACCCATGTCCACATCACAACCTCTCACCCACAACCTAGAAAGTGGCCCAAGCATAGTTATACAGACTGTCATTAGTTAGCTACCACCACCCATAGTGACCATCCAAGCTGGCCCAGTTATAACACAAGGGGTCGGTGGCCCCTCCACATACACTGCCCCTCCTTCCACATAGGGGGGCAGTGGACCATCCACTTATGTTGCCCCTACTGTCATGCATGGGGGAAATGTCCCTTCCACCCACACTATCCCTCCGAAAACATTTGGGGGTATTGGCCCATCCGCAACGGTGCCACCAAAGGCGCCCCCAGCCGTTCATATGCATTGTGCACCTACAAACCCCACCACCATCGCAGCCCCATCCCACATCGAACTGGGGTCAAATTTTCCATTCATGGCTCACCTTAACTTGCCTGAATTGGCTATATTAACAAATGACCCCATTCGTGATCAATCCTTTTGCCCTCCAATGCCAACTAAGCTGCCATCAGACATCCCCAAGTTTGAAGGAAAAGAAGGGGAATGTCCCCAAAACCACATAATGACATTCCATATGTGGTGCTCATCCAATAGCATCATAGATTGGTCCATCAGGCTAAGGCTATTCCAATGCACCCTTATAGGTGTTGCAGCCAAATGTTACATTGAGCTACCGCAGACCAAGTACTCGGAGTTCAACTCCCTAGCCTTCATGCTCCTACAGTATTTCCAACTTCCTGTCAGATATGATGAGGGGGTGGAGATCCTATTATCCTGCTATCAAAAAAGTGCCACTCATATAACTGACCATATCCATGAGTGGTGGAGACGTTGTAGCCTATGCAAAATTCAGCTTGACGATAGGATCTTCTTGGATTAGTTCCTTAAGACCTTGCTCCTACACATAGGAAAAGACGTCGCATATGAACATCCCCAATCCAAAGAAGAGGACATACTGAAGTCCCAATAGTTTGACCTTATCTATTCTCAGTATGGATACCTGTACACCATAATTCCAGATGCTCCCCGTCCGAGTACCTCATATCGTGATGCACCGGGGGCATCCCATGCTACGAACGACAACACATGATCGGTCTCCCAACATCCATAGCCTCGAATGACGCCATCTATTGTTACACCACATTCAAGAAACATTTATAATGTTTCTTACCAAAACCAAGCCCCGGACTATGCTAGAATGATGTCCCAGTTTGGAGCAACAACTTCCTATGCACAGCCTACGCCACCGCAGTAGGCCCAGGCCATGGCTTGGAAAACATAGCGGTATGTGGGGAAAATTCCCACATTTGTAGCACCACCACCCCCACAAATATACTATGCACTGCTAGTGCAACCAGTTCAAGCCCCCACCCCCACTCCACCCACTCCGTTGGGACAAGTGTTCGCACAACAAAACTAACCCAACCAGCTTTCCCCCAGTAATTAACAAGGGAAAGCTCAAAATAATAGGCCCTGCAACCAAGGCAATAACCAACCATAGGGAGGTGGTCAACAACCAAACCCTCCCAACAATGACGCGACAAATCGGACAGCCCAAAACCCCCCACAATAGAATGCACCAAGACGCAATTCTCCGTTGTGCACAAACCAACCATGCACACTCTGTGAAATTTATGGGCAATACACATTTGAGTGTCCCATCATGGCTTGTGCTAAGAAGGCCATTCAAAACGAGGCCCAACAGGCTGCCAAACAAGCCCAACCCAACCCGCCACCACAAGGACCTCCCCGCACAGTGCATCAAAACCCACTACCAGTCCAAGGATTGGTGCCGGGTGAATCCATGAAGATGGGTGTCTATTTTGAAGGGTCTTATGAGAAAATAAATCTATTTTTTTCATGTTTTTTAACTTTGGGTGAACAAAAGTGATATTTTTGTTTAGAATTTCAATTTTAAGTAAAAACAAAACTTTCATAGAATTATGTTAGCTTTCTATTCATAATTTTTTCAATTTTTTTTATTGAGATTTGATATGTATTTTTGGCAAATGTTTGATAGCGTGTCCTTATAAAATGAAAGGACTAAAAAATAGTCATGTTTGGTTGCGCCCCTAAAATCATTGTTACACTTGTGTTTTTCAAAAGAAAAATATGCTACAACAATATAAACACAATACACTAGAGGATGATGATAAGTTTGTAACCAATGGATCTATATAAAAATTATAATATTTTTTTGAATTCGATCAATGGGGAAACCTTGTCGATTTTCAACATGTTTTTGGTTGCGCTACTTTTATCTTAGTTGACTATAAAACTTTAAAATCTACGAACACCCTTTTGAAGTAGACACTCCAATTAATGACACCATATTTGTTTCAATTTTTTTGGTGGTATATTTTTGAAGTTATATATTTTTCATTTCACCACATTTTGAAAGAGATGAACGAAACTCGACACATGTTAAGAAACAAAAAAATTAAAAATATCAGATCTCACCTATACACAACAAAATCTATACCTACGAAAATTAGATTCAATGATGAAACTAATTGTATCAAGTTCGAAAATCGATTTGTAGTGTAAGACATTCATTTTACCTTCCGAAAATGGAGAAACCTGAAAACTGTGCAGGTTTCAGGTCTCAAAGGTTATTCAGCCGAATAATTATTTGGCCAAATAATTATTTGGCCAAACAATTATTCAACCGAATAATTGTTTTATCGAATAATAATTTTTTGTTACGAAACTGTTACTTACAACAAAGGTTGTTCATCCGAAAAACCAAACGCAAAAAAAAAAATCGATGTCTCCATCAATTTTAACGGTTCATTGTTAAACATTATTCGGCTGAATAAAGGATCGATTATTCAGCCAAATAACTATAGTTATTTGGCTGAATAAAATTGTTATTCGGTTGAATAAATATAGTTATTCATCTGAATAACTTTCGCTATGTTTCTCAGGAACTGGAGATTCTCACGGAAGTGTTACCCAACTTCGTGTTTTCACCACCCAGTCCTGAACTAAGTTGGCAGGGTATTCATGTTTGTCTTATTTTCCAGAAGCAATGTTGCAGGTCATTATTGCTTCTAACAATGTCTAGATCTTAAATTTTCCATTCAGGTAATTGGACCCATCGAGCTTATTTGATTCATTCATGTATGAATCCACCAAATTTTTTTTCATTGTGAACACAAAAAATAATTCCTTCCAAGATATTAAAAAGAAAATGTGTTTAGTTGCTTCAATTCTACAATTTAATCATGAGATAAAAAAAATACCTCCTCTTTTTACATCTTTGGGATTATACCTTCAATCATGCCACCTTTATTCTCTGCACATAGAATGCAGTATTCTCCAGCCTTCAATCACATGCAACAACACTACTTTATCAGTAGCACATGACCCACCATTTCACTGATAGATGGGATATTCTATTTGAGATCGCAGTGCTTAAAAATAGTTAAACAATAACCTTGACTCTTCAACTAATTAGGGGAATCTTGTTTTACAAATATGTGACTTTTCATATTGTTGTACACAATAGCTATTCACCAACAATTAATCTAAACGCCATTGCAGCCTATTCCGTTGGTGACATCTATTAACACATCAAACAAACAAGTTTATTCATGGTAATGCTGGCTCCATATAGACATGGTGGTAGAAGCTCCTTCATAATGTCTCTATCGAATAGGAATCCCACAAAATATTTCTTCTTGTGGTCTTCTATAGTGGCTCTATCTACTGATACTTTGGAACGAAAAAATAAGACTTGTGCAAGAAGTTCATTCCTTTACACAATGCAAAGGACAACAATATGTAGAACTTGAATCTCCACCATAGAACGGATTGGGATCACCCACAACACAGGTGCAGTGTAATAGCAATTAAAAAAAAAATCACACAACACCAAAGGTTCATGGACGCCAAAACCACTCGACCATGGCGCAGAAAAATGCTGGCCATGATCACCTAATAATAATACCACAAGCAACAAAGCACCCCCTTAAACTTATAGTTCAAGGTTACGATGAGAATATACAACAATAAAAATCACAGACATCGTCTCTCTCCTATAGTGGGTGAATCATCTGAACCAAGCCTCCACTAATAATGACAACAATCTTCAATGGAATTTTTCAGGAGATTCTACAATCTTAACTTCCATGGAATAATGTTGGAGGCTCCCTCCAACAAGTGACTCCTACATACTGAGAGATGCCATTATTGCAACTTCTTCAAACAAGCTACACTCTACATTTATTGCATCAATAAGGGCTTGTCATCCTACAACCTTTATCAGGTCCATGTGCCAATCACTAGCACAATTCTACTTCTATCAGTGAAGCTTGGACATACTGCACTGAAACCTCCTGACACTTCTCTACCCCCAGCAACTTTCCTCTCCAAAATATGGCTTTGATACCTTGTTGATTTTATTAGACCATGGTAAGCATAATTTGCATGGTAAGAATCTCTAACCTACAATATAGTTGAACATGAAAAATGTTGCTCTAATAATGCTAAAACCTGCTAAAACATACTATAGACTATATAACTAACATTTGCAGGTCTGTCCTAAATCACATCACTTTTATTAAGTAGGAAAACAAAAGTACAACATACTTGATAATTCACTGTTAAAATCAAAACAAAAACTGAGTGCATTGACTGCAAAACCTGTTACTGCTTTTACATTAGTTCTAAACTAAAATCTGCTACAAGAAAATACAGTAAACTTTTCCCTGCATTTGTACAGTTTGTATAATGAGTAATACAACAACTAAATTGAATTTCAAAGTATGTACATACAACTTGTTTTCAAAAATTGAAGAAACAGTACAGTCTACAA
Source organism: Pseudotsuga menziesii (assembly GCA_001517045.1). NCBI lineage: Eukaryota > Viridiplantae > Streptophyta > Pinopsida > Pinales > Pinaceae > Pseudotsuga > Pseudotsuga menziesii. The sequence continues at coordinate 224,205 of LPNX010918199.1, read as the reverse complement.
GCTCGATTTCCTTGCCTAATGCCATCATATAGCCAATATAGGTTCCTTAGTTGCACTTGCTACATTAAATATTTTTTTTAGCAGATCAAATAAATATATCAGTGTCTTGATTATAATGGAAAATTTTTATCATGCATGTTTGTGTTATTAGAATGAAATGCCAGGTTTTCAGTGTACTTGACAAACCCAGTAGTAGATTTATGCATTTCTTGCATGCGAGTGGAAAAATAGTATATGGGCAGTGATCAAATTTGAAGGGTGAGTCTTGATTTCAATTGGAAGGGCATTTATTCTTGGAGATGAAGGGAAATATAAATAATTTTACTTCAATTCAAAAGTATAAATTAACAAAACCTTTTCACAAAAAAAAACGCAAAAAAAAATATTGCTCGTCCATTGTTTTACAATTTTAAACAATTGAGCATTCTTTAATAACTACATGAAAAAATTATATATTTTCAATAAAATTGATTTTGAACACATTAATTTGTCATATATGTGGCATTAATTTTACAGTTAAGTAACATACGAATTATTCTATTCTATTGTATTTTTTTGAGTTAGAGCACACTTCATTATACAGAAAAACTACTTGGACTATGTGATAACCATATTGGGGCATCCACGTGATCTTATGCATAGTGTAGGATGTAGTAACTAGATATAGTCTTGAAGAAAAACTGGAAGCATGAGAGAATTACTTATTGTTATATGCCCAAAAGGAAGCCACTAAGCAAAACGACGCTATACTAAACCTACAACCATATATATATATATATATAACCAACCAATAACTCAATTCAATCAGAGAGAGGGAAACAATCCAAGCTTGAGAGATGTAAGAATGATGGGGATTGGGAACCTAAGAAAAAATAATACACAACTCAGAAAACATTAAAAAAAAAATCCTACATACCAAGCAAGTTAGAAATGCTACCATAACCAGGGTCCTAGCATCAAATTTTGTTGTTCAACACTTGTCATGATAGCATACAAGTATTGGATGGAGGGGCAATGGAATCAAGCCTAAGTCAACTGAAGCCTTGAAACTCACTCCATGTCTAAGTCTCAACAATCTGCATTTTAAATTGAACCAAAACACCAAAAGAAGTTTATCAATGGCTATATTTGAGAAAGTTCTAGGTTAGAGTAATTAAGGTCTCGAGGCTCTAGAATTTGTTATGTTTTGTACTAGTCCATAATTCAGTGAATAGGTAGTCACACATAGGAAATTTAAGTAATTTAATGAAAACAATTAATGTGTATTAGTTATAAATTCTAGGCATTGAATTAAGGTTGGGATGGGGTACCGTTCCAGATGAGGATAATTTATGATCAGATCAACAAGAATACTGATGTCTGATTTGTTCTAGATGTTCAGAATGAAAATGGTTTACCTGAAGATTATCTAAGCCTTTTCAAGCTAACATTTCATACTTCTGATTGAGATTTCAATATTAAATTATTGGGATAAAAATTGAAATTAAATCTACCTTCAATACATTCTTTCCTTGACAACAAAGTCAATTCAATTATATTACACGTTTTGCTCGATTGCAATGTATTCTATGCTAGTGACAGTGTACACAGATGGCTAGTCTTGGCCTTATTTGTGAGAAATATGATGATGAATGTGCATAGACTTGTTAGGATTTTGAAGGAAAGAAGTGGAACTAACTTGGTGTACAAACCTATGCATGTTTATATTTACGCAAATAATCTTGTTATTTTGTTTCAATACATTCTATGAAAGCCTTTCTTATTTTAAAAATTACTTTTATTTTTCCATTTTAAGGGGTGAGGGGTGGAGCTAGGCAAGGCTATTCATTTCTTACGTTCTCTTAGATGTAGAGTTGAAGTAATAGAGATCAATGTGAGAAGGTTAGATATTAAATATTGTATTTTTTCTATTATGATTGATCTTCTTCTCATTGTACATGTTGGTAGGATTTTATCCTCCAAAATGCTTATTAACCAATGTATTACTATTTAAACTTCTCAAGACAATCCTGCAAAGAGAAAATTTGAAAATGAAATGGGTGAGTGGAATAACTCTACAATATTAATTACACAGTCCCTTTGCTATACATTTCCTTGAATTGGTCAGATTCTGATCGTGCAACAACACCATTGCAAAGAAGTTGGATGGAAGGAAACTGTGTATTCTTGTTGGTCTCTTCATTTCAATAATATTATACAAAGATTACTATAAGTACTCAATTGTTCTATCTTTTTTGGAACATTAATCATCCATACAGTATTTTGTGCTTTTATTAGAATATCTGTAACTTTTTTAAAAAGACCAGTTTTACAAGGCAATGGGAATAATCTGGGAATGACTGGGAACCATCTGATATGCATTAAGGTATCTAGTATTTGCAGCCATGCATATAGAATGTGAAATACCAGTTCTATTTTTAGTTAGATGAAGATGTAGAACATGTAACTTTTCCAAGATTCCACTAGGGTTGTGCTAGTTTAGGCTAGGTTTAGGGAATATGAAGGTTGCTTGGTTGTGCATAAAAGTTGTGGTAAAGGTTACCCAGATCATGCATACTAGGAATCTGCAGATGTATACAAATTTTTATTTGTGCTAGGAGTTGTGATTCAGAATTTGTGAAGTTTTCTTATTTAACAAGTCCAAATGTGGCAATTTGACAATAACTAGTCTAGAGAGTAAAGACATCAACATAATTCCTGTTGCCATTTTCAATTGATTGGACATATATAATGTAATGTGTCTATGATTCCAGAGAATGATAGGGTTGTAGTAGACAGTAATATTGAAAGTAATTTAGCTTCATCCCTATTGGATTCTATTTACTGAACACTTCAAAGTGGGTGACCAATAAATCGTTTTAGTAGATGGGTTGATGATAGTCAACAACTTAGAGGAATGAGTAGCACTACAATATAATTAGGAATTGAGGTGATTTTGTTTCTCGGTTATATAGGGCTCAACCAATTGATGACACTCGATCATATTAGGCCCATGATACCACCTGACCAAAGGAAAAAGGCAATGTTACTACCTCACAAGCTGTAGATGTTGGTACTGTAATGGTAGAAAATTTACAATCATAGGAAAATGATATACAGAGAACCAAGGAACGTAATCAATCCCATGTTGAAGATAATACAATCTATCATCCTTTTTCGACCATTAGATAGTCAAAGTTGTGTATTAATACTTTTTACTATTATAGAGGACTCTGCAAGTTAGGTTCCCAAATTATTAAAGGGTTCTAGCTCAATGAAAGAGCATCTGCCTTACAAGCAGGAGGTTGGTGGTTTGATTCCTCCATGCCTTGATGATATTATAATATCAGTTAAATACTATAAACCACTAAATTAGTGACCAAAACATGAGAGACGTGAAACTAGGCATTAAAAAGGATGCAACACATGGTGCTAATGATGAACCAAACATGGTGTTGATATGGTAGCAAAATAAGATGTTACTTTAGATGCAAAACATGGCACTACATAGGAAGAAAAATTTGGTGCAACAATAGAATAAATATTTGGGCGTCATTTTGGTAGCAAAACATGATTTAAAAATTGGTGTGAATTTGGAAGCAACAACTGGCACATGTTTGGAAGTAAACCATGGTGCAAAATGAGATGCTAAAGTGGTAGACAAAATGGATGAAATATTGGATGCTAATTTGGATGCTAACATGGTGCTATTAAGGATGCAAATATGGAACTAATGGGGCTGTCATTTAAGAAGTAAAAGTGGACACTTGCTAGGAAGAAAAGTAGGACGTTATTTAGGAAGCAAACCTTGACATTGTTTAGGAATAAAAGTTTGATGCTATTCTAGAAGCAAACCTTGACGTTGTTTAGGAAGCAAAGTTGGATTCTATTCTGGAGCAAAAAAAGAGACGCTATTTTGGACATCATAAAGGATGATATTTAGGAAGCAAAAAAATATTTTTTTGAGACACTTTAAGTTTTTTCCATGATGCGTCCCATTTAGCGTCTAGTTTTACCACTCAATGTAAAAAAAATTACAGTAAAAAGGGACACTAAATGGGATGCTAATTTCAGGATTTGTTGTAGTGAAAGACTCCTCCCATCTCTAGGCCTGCACCTCTTACTCCAATAGAGTTTGGGGGAAAGGCCACCAGAACCACAACCAATACCATTTACATCATCGCAAACACCAGTTTCCCTTTCGTCTTGTTAGCTGTGGAAGATCCACTTGATCTATCTCAGCACCACTTACGTGATGATGGAGAGATTTGTAAGACTACCTCCGATTTTACCCCATTTCCTTTAAACCAAAGTGTGGAATCAGTTATTCCCATGAAATACCACATTTGGTCACCCCGCCTTGCCAACAACCTTCGTCTTGGCAAGGGGGCATACCTTTTCATTGTCTCAGATGGTCACCTCTTGAAGAACTACATAACGGGATCTACCTCAAGAGAGTCTATGCCTGATACCACCACTATGAGTCCCTTAAAGCATATTTTTTTCTTTTTTAGAAGCCCCAGCCATGATTCTATATATATTTATGATTGATGTAGCATAATTGTACCACAAAGACTCTGACTCTCTCTCAGTAAACTATGTGTCATTCCAAATCTAGTAGACCATCCGTCATGAAGATATAGCGTTCCATGAGAATTCCATGGGTCCAATGTAGCAGTTATTCACATCAGTATTGTATTTAGCCTCTCATTGAGGCAACCACTATTGTAACAACAATTGTACATGACCAGCTCTTGTATTATAGAGCTTAGATCACATTATCCTTTTGACATCATTATGAGCATGGGGATTCCCGCCTCATCCATATACATGTCACACATTATTTGTATCTCGCACATTGATGGGAACCATATTAATACAAAAACAAAAATCCACCATGCCCCAGCCCAAGAAGCACCACTTGTCTGAAGAAAATCCTATGATGTTCGTTGGCCATACGATGAGATCCTTCCCTCACACATCAGGGGGAAATATGTTAACCCAATAAATCCCATAATGAGATCTACATGACCTACACCACCTAAACACATCTATGTATGACCCTCATTTGACCCCCACACCCTTAAGAATGTTTAAAAATATGAGAGAGGGCTTAAACACCCCTAAAAAGAGCCAAAATAGCTCTCATAGGGGCTAAAGCCTCCAAAAAGGGTCTAAAACCCCTCAAAGTAGCTTAAAACCCCCAAACAAGCTGAATATTGAGTGAAAGGGGCTAAATTCCCCAAAAAGGGTTTAAATCCCCAACCCAAGGCTTAAAACCCTAAAAATCTTGAGAAAAAGTATAAGTAAAGGGGTTGGGGTCACTCTCAAATGACTCCTTCACTCCCTATCATTATGCTACCTGCGTGACTGCCTTGAGACCATTTGAATCTCAAGCCATTGACCCTCCCTCTCCTACATTCCTCGCTTGAGCCATAGCTCCCCATTCCTAAGAGAGGTGCTGTCCCAAGCTAGGGCATGGTGGACCATTCCAACCAGAAGGTATAGTTGTCTTTTCATGTTTTTGCTTTGGTAGATTGTAGTTTTCTAACATTTTTTGTTTGTGGGTTTATTTCTTAATACTGTCTTGCAGGTTTCCATTGATTACTTGCAGGTCTTTTGGGTTCCTAATAGTTGTATGCAGAGTTATGGAGATTATGTGCAATGGGGTTTTTCATTTTGTTTTCTATTTATTTATTTCTTTTCTTCCATTCTCATAGGAACCCTACCCTTTTGTCCTATAGATGGAAGGGATCCATTCCTGGTCTATAGCTAGGGTGAAAGCCCTAATACAAGGGTCTTGCATCACAGCTTGCTCTTTTTTCACAATAGGGAGCAAAGGCCTCTGTATTTTTTTTGTGGGATCTTCCTGCATATTAGTTTGTTCAAATCTCACTTGAAACTTTTGTTTCTTAAGCTGCGTTCTAGCCGTATCTGTATGAGTTTGCAGTTGGGAATTGATTTTTTCAAGAATCCTCTTGAATTCTACCCCTTTTTGCAATGTGTCTTCCATTGAACCAGGACGAAGAATGGATGGGCCATCAAGTATACCTTTACCTTTGTCCTTGGGTTGAGCAGCAATGACAATAGCAAAGCTTACTTCCTGTTCTCTACCTTCCTTTTATTTTTCCTTCTTCTAAATATTTTGTTTTATCCTAAGTTTATCTTTCCTTTCACAAAGAGTTCTTATCATAAGATCATTTTGGTACTTGTACAAATGAGACTTGACATTCAGATCCATTGTATTTTTCATGGCTTCCTGAAAATCTATGGCTTCTCAGAACATGGAATCACATGGTCATTTTAATGAACGTAATGCAATATAACATGCTCATGTGTAAAGAGGTTTTCCAAATAAGACAATGGGTCTTGCATTCTCTTGGATTCCTCTCCCAAGTTCATAATAGAAATTTCATTACCCAACAGAGTTGTGTGGCCAGTTTTATGTAGCACAAGTGAGTCGAGAGAAAGAGGAAATTTGGTCCAAGCCCTTTTCTTGTTCTTAATCAACTTGGGAAAAACCCCATCAATGATAGTTTGATAGAAAAATTCCTATAGTGCCATGTTGTCGGGAACTATCTTGGGAAGTAGGTGAACTGTATTTTTGCCACAATTTTTTATGTAATAGAAATATTCTCCTACGTACCAGTCACCATACAATGAAATTAATTCCCTATAACCTTTAGAGAATGCAGGAGCATCAACCTTGAAAAATTTAAAATACATTGACCTGATAAATAGGTCATAAAGCTCATAAGCCTGAGGGATGAATTTATTTTCCCACATATTGGATAAATAGATATTTATAGGTGGAGATTCCTCTTTTCGAAACCAATTTAAATTCAAGAAAGGAGAATACACGTAGAATGCATCCATAAAAAACCTAGACATATAAAATTTTGGATTCATGCTGGACGAGGTTTTATGATACTTCTCAATTTCATCTCGCAAATTACAGGACACAATTTTCACCCAATTGAATGAATCACCTATAAGTAAAATATTGTGTTCCATAGGAAACCATTGTCTTTGAATGAGGAACAGTTTGGTAACCCATATAATGGAAAAATCATGGCTTCCAATAATGCAGAAGGTTCTTTGAACCATGAAATTGGATATGCCAAAATTGAGGCAGGAATGACTAATTTTGGATCTTCCAACCAGGATTTGACTACCTCTTCGTAAATGAACCTGGAGAGAGATTCATTAAAAAAATTTGACGTGAGAATTTATTTGGGTGGTCCCAAAGAATAATCCCTAGAAAATACATCAGGATGGAAATAATCAACAAGCATATTCTCTGTGTCATGAAAGGTGTGCCCCTTAGGGTCGGCATGGTCCAATGCCCACTTGACAGGATCTGTATAGGGAATGAAAGGAGGCTTTGAAGCAATGTAATGAATATGATAACTACAAATATTGGAAAAATCAGGCTAGTCGTGGGTAACAGAGGAAAGATAATCATTGTAAAGAAAAGAGTAAATTTTGGACCCATCTAGATATAGGGTATTAGATACGCACCCACTAGTGTTAGTGAAAACACCAATGTTAGGGTATTTTTTCTTCTGCTCTTGAAGACTTTTTTTGGACTTGGAGTTCGTAGACGTTGCGAGTGCCTTTTCTGATTGGATCTTGGAAACCATGTCTGATAATGATGTGAGTTCAAACATAACAGGAAAAATGGTCAGGCAGTGAAAATGTTCACAATACTGCAAATCCATGCTCTAGGACAAAGAGAAAATGCACATTAAAAAACCCAACCACAGTGAAAAATAACAGGTAAAAATAGTAAAACAACACTTGTAACTTTGAACTTTAAAAACCCAAAACCAAATGGCTAAAAGAACCTTGGCTATAGATTTCGTATGCATGGGAGACTAAGATCTAGGCAGCGAAACAATATACATGATTTGAAAAGATTCACTCTTCATGGTCTCTCATGTCCGATTTTTTAAAATCGAGAATCGAGAAATGAATAATCAATCTAGAAATCATGTGGGGATTCCATTTTCCGAAAGGAAAAGTCAGAATTCAGAAAGGAGAATAGTATTATAAATTAAAATGATGTTACCAAAATACAATATCTGAAATGTCAAAAATTAGAAATCGGGAACTAATGAAATAATCTTAATGAAATTAGAGTTTCCAGTTTCCAATATCCAAAAATAAAAAAAATGAAATGTTCTTTATTTGAAAGGATAAGGTTTCCAAGATCCAAAATGTCGAAAATCAAAAATCACAAAACGGACTTCAACTTACCTCCAAAAAATGGATTTCTTCGTTCTAATTTCAGAAAGCAGGGATCAAAAACTCTAAAAAGTTTGGAAATAAATAAAAATGTCCAGAAATCCAAAAAAAATCCAAAAAAACAAGGTTTACTGAAGGAATTTATTCAACCCACACAAAATAACAAAGAACTTACAACTTCATAACTTCCCAGAGTGAACTATGGCTATAAAACTATTCAACAGGGGGGCCTATTTTGATGACCCAAAATAAGGATCTCTTGCAGGAAGCAACAAGGCCTTACTATTGTGATTGATTTGGAAACAGAGCTGTAAGGCCTCTATCAAAATATATTGAGTGTTATTAATTTCTACCAATGTTGTGAGGGTTTTGCTTCTAACTTGATTTTATAGTTCATTTTTTTTTGCAATATTGCACTGTGGCCACGAGGCCCTTTTCCTCAATTTGATGGTATTTACAATATTTCCTAGGTATTTGGGTCAGTTTTGGAATTAAATGAGACACCAACTCAGTTCCCCCTTTGAGGGAACAAGAGCACAATTTTAGGGATTATGCTTCCTACAACAACTAGAAAGTGAAATGCTAATACTACCACTTGTAAACCAGCCTTCTAAAACTACTCAGTCCTCCTAGTGGGTCAGTGAACACTCATTTAACAGTCTCCCTTGGATAGGTGTCTCTTCTATTTAATTGTTAAAATAAATCATTATTCAATTACAGTCATCCTTCACCAAATTGGTCATAAAACCTTACAATAAATTTAACATAATGTTTTTTTAAATAAATAATAAATATTGATTTTTCAGTTCTAGGTGTGTTACAAAAATGAAGGAAAAACTAAATTACATGCCACTACTAAAATATATTTTTATTGAGTAGCTTATTATTAGATGTAAATTTATTAAAACTTTAATGTAAATAAATTTCTTTCATAGTAAACAATAAACCATAAAAATCATGGGTTGTTTGTTTAAAAAATATAAATATGTCTAATGAATCTCATAACACATGGAAGAATAAGAAAATGCTAAATGATGTAAGAAAAGGTCAACTGTTAAACTATTCATAGTATATATAAAAAAAATCCATCAAATTCTAGAATGGAGGAATGAATTAGCCCAAATCTATGAGATTATGTTGCTCTTTAAAACTTGGGGCTTATCTTTGAGATCATGTTGTTCTGTCACTGTTCACTCTAAAAAGTAAACATATTCCAAAAATATTGAGTGGAAAGAAAACCCAAAGCCCTACATATGTGCAGTTGTTCGATGACTTATTTTAAGGGCTTGAACCATTATGTGGAGCCTTTTCCATAGCCATGGTGCCATGCTTAAAATAATGAGAGAGAAGGAAAACAAAACCGGGAGCCATACATGTAACTCAAGTAAATCAATGTCAGTATAACACTCTTTGGCTTGTAAACACCACATATGCATAGAATATGCCAAAATGATTAATGAAATTGATCACTACACAAAAAGACATGTCTCGGAGGCCATTAAGATAGAAAAACCCCTAATAAATTCTAACTAGGATGATGGTTGGAACCTTAGTCGGTCATTGGTTCCTACCATCAAGATAGAAAGGAAAAAAATTAAGTAATAATCATTAATTAGATTACAAAATTAACATACTATAATTGAATATAATTTTAATAATCAAATCAACCCTAAAATATTAATTTATCGACCACTTATTATTTATTCAATAAAAAATTATTTTTTAATAATTTAATTAATGTTTTGGTTATAAAAAAATAGTTTTTTTATGTCCTCTCATCTTTTCTTGAAGTTGAAATCATCAAATTAGTATTTGTTTTCTATTCTTGAATATATATTATTAATAGAACTCAAGTGAACATGATTCTCTCAAGAGTTTTTTGGATCTCTTCTCTTGACAATCGGCTACACTAGTTAGTATGAAATGTGGAGTTAAACAATATTACATATGGATTCCATTCTACATCAAACTAAATATAATTTTAAGTTTTTTCAATTCCATCATTTAAACCATTTATACTATGAAACGAGAACTTGTTAGAGTTCTCATTTTTCTATCTCCTAATTTTTGTAGCTATTATTCCCTTTGTTTCAAAAATGGTTGATATGGGTATCACACATTTTCATTTTGAGGAATTTCTTTTGGGCCTTTGAATCATCTTTGTCATAAATTATTTTTAATTTCTATTTTCAGGTCTTCTTTCTAGAAAATTAACAAAATAGCATACATTTAGAAGCAAGTTATAATGAAAAACATATATACTTTGCAATTTTTTCTTTAAATTGAGACATTTTTATGGACGAAATAATAATTTTTTATTGAAAAAATTGTATTAAAATTAATAAAATACACACATTTAAAAACATTTTCAATGGATTTTTATAGATATTTTGTAAAAAAATGATATTGTTTTATATTATTTTCCACAGTAACAATTCATAAAATTTGAAGATAAAATATACCATATATTTGTAAGTAACATATTAAAAACATTATATATAGAAATTTTATTTCTAAAACAAAGTTTGAAAGTAAAAACATTACTAATATATCTTATCAAAAAGTTGTCAAATTTAACATTTTTTTCAATACATGAAACTAATCAAAATATCATGAAATCCAAATTCTTCATTGAAATTGGAATTTTTTGAGCTTGTCATTCTTCATGGAAATCAATGCCCTCTTCCATTGGGTATTCTATTTCTATAAGATTCCCAAACTGCTCTTTTTCCAAACATCCCTCTTAATGGGGGTTGAGGCCCTTTTGACATATCTACCAAAAGTGTTTCACTAAAATTTTAAAAAAATTACATCGATATTACATTAAAAAAAAATTAAACCTCCCCTAACCTCCTGAATCCCCCACAACATTATATTAAAGATAATTACATTAAAAAAAATCCCCTTGATTAACCAGCTAACCCCCCCCCCTGCATGTCATATTCAAAAATAATTTGAAAAAAAATTATACTCCCTAAACCCTAAACTCTGCCCCACACACAACATTACATTAAAAAAATATAAATATGTTTTTTTTATAAACCATCCCTCTAACTCCCACAACATCAAATTTAAAAAAATATTTAAAAATATTTTTTTTAAACCTACACTACGTATCCTACACTACTCTATTCTAGCCTAGCATAGCATATTCTAGCTTATCCTACCCTTATGTGTCTTAGAATACCCTAACCTACTCTACTTTAGCCTGTAGCCTACTAGTCCTTATCCTAGCCTACTCTAACTTATCCTAGATACTCTACCCTTACCTCACCTAGCCTAGGTTACTCTATCCTAATCTATTGTAGCCTAGCCTAACCTATCCTACTCTATTCTAGCCTGCTCTATTGTAGCCTACTCTCTCCTACCTACTCTATCTTAGCCTTACCCATCCTACTCTAGCCAAGCCTACTATAACCTACTCTAGCCTAACCTAGACTAGCCTACTCTAGACTAACCTAGCCTAGCCTACTCTAGCTTAGCCTACTTTAGCTTATTATACCCTACCCAAGCATATACAAACCTAGCCTAACCTACTCTATCCTAGCCTAGCCTACTCTAGCCTAACCTACTCCCTCCAACTCTATCCTAACCTAGCCTACAATAGCCTAGATTATCCTATCCTAATATATCTTAACCTAACCTACTCTAGACTAGTCTAGACAACTCTCAAGTAGCCTAGTCTAACATGTCCTAGCCTAACCTACTCTATACAAGCCTACTCTAGCCTAGCCTAATCTACTCTAGCCTACTCTAGCCTAGACTACTCTACTCTAGCCTAGATTAACCTACTCTCGGCTATCCTACTCTAGCCTAGCCTAGCCTACCCTTCCCTACTCTATCCTGAGATACTCTAACCTAACCTACTCTAGCATAACATAGCCTAACATAATCTAGACTAGCCTACCCTGCCCTACTCTACCTTGGAATACTCTAGTCTATCCTACTCTAACATAGCATAGCATAGCCTAAATTAATATCACTTAGCCTAGCCTATCCTTTCCAACTCTATATATCATATCCTACTCTATCCTATCCTAGGCTAACATGGCCTACTCTAGCCTAGCCTAGTCTAACCTATCCTACACTACCCTATTATATTTTAGCTTACTCTATCCTAGCTTAACCTACTCTAGGCTAGTCTAGGAAACTATAGATTATGCTACTCAAGCTTAACCTACTCTACAATATCTTACTCTATCCTACCCTACTCTAGCCTAACCTAGTCTAACCTACTCTAGTCTCTCCTTATATAGCATTGTCTATCTTAGCCTAGCCTAGTCTAATCTAACCTACCCTATCCTACTTTATCTTTTCCTACTCTAGCCTAACTTAACCTACTCTAGCCTCATCTAATCTACTCTAGACTAGACTACTCTAGTCTATCCTATTCTAGGTTTCCCAAGTATAGCCTAGCCTATTCGAGCCTAACGTAACCTAGCCTAGCGAGTCTAGAATATCCTATCCTAACCTACTCTAGAATCTCCTATTCTAGCCTACTCTAGAATATCCTATCCTAGCCTACTCTAGAATATCCTACCCTACTCTAGGGTAGGCTATCCTACCATACTATAACCTAGCTTAGCATAGACTACTCTCACCTAACGTACTCTAGCATACTCTGGCCTAGTCTATCCTTCTCTAGCTTATCCTCACCAAGCCTATCCTGACCTACTCTACTCTACCCTACCCTACCCTACTTTATCATAGAGCACTCTAGCCTATCCTAACTTACCCTAGTCTAGACTAGCCTATCATACTATAGTTTAACCTAGGCTACCCTAGACTGACCCACCCTACCTATCCTACTCTATCCTAGCTTACTCCATCCTACTTTATCCTAGCCTATTCAAACCTAAGATACCCTACCCTACTCTATCCTAGCCTATTCAAACCTAGGATACCCTACCCTACTCTATCCTAGCTTACCCTAGCCTAGCTTAACCTACTCTACCCTAGCCTGACCAACCCAGACTTCGCAATTTTAGACTACTCTATCCTACCGTACTCTACCCTAGCCTACCCTACTCTAGGATTGGCTACCCTACCCTACTATATCTTACCCTACTATAACCTAGGCTAGCATAGCCTACTCTTGCATATCATACTATATCCTACTCTAGCCTAGCCTAGCCTACTCTGGCCAATCCTAGCCTAGCCTGTCCTAACCTACTCTACTCTAGCCTATCCTACTCTAGCCTAGCCTAGCTTATCCTATTCTACACTAACCCATCCTACTCTAGCATAACCTAGCCTACTCTAGACTAACCTAGCCTAGCCTACCCTACTCTATATAGCCTAGCTTACTCTATCCTACTCTATCCTATCCTATTCCAACCTAGGATTCCCTAGCCTACTCTATCCTAGCTTACCCTCGCTTAGGTTAACCTAGTCTACCGTAGCCTAACCAACCTTAGACTATTGTATTCTACCGTGACCTACTCTACTCTAGCCTACTCTAGCCTAGTCTACTCTAACCTCCTGTATCCTATCCTGATATATTCTAAACTATTCTAGCGTAACCTAACCTAGCCTACTCTAGCTTATCCTAGCCTAGCCTAGACTACTCTATCCTAGCTTACTATATCCTACCTTAACCTACTCTAGCCTAACCTAACCTACACTAAACTAGCCTACTCTATCATATCCTAGTCTACTGTAACCTACTTTACTCTACCTTAGCCTATCCTTCTCTAGCCTAGCATAGCCTACTCAACCTTAGCATGGCCTACCTCATCCAAGCCTAGCCTACTCTAGTTGAGCCTAGTTTAGGCTAAGCTACTATACTCTACTCTATCCTAGCCTACTCTAGCCTAACTTACACTATGCTAGCTTAACTTACTCTACCCTAGCCTAATGAGCTGTATACTATCCTAATCTAGCCTAAACTACTCTATTCTTTGCTACTCTAGCCTACCCTAACCTAGCCTATTTTAACCTATGCTAACCTAGGCTACTATAGTTTATCCTAGCCTATTCTAGCCTATCCTAACCTACTCTATCCTACCTTATCCTACTCTATCCTAACCTACTCTAACCTAGACTACTCTAGCCTAGCTTAACGTACTCTAATCTAGCCTAACCTACTCTAGCATGGCTTAACCTACTCTAAGCTAGCCTAACCTACTCTATCCTACCCTACTCTAGCCTACTCTAGTCTATCCTACCATGCCTACTCTATCTTAACATACTCCTGCCTACCTTAACCTACTTTAATCTAGCCTAACCTACTCTATCCTACCCTACTCCAGCCTACCATACTCTACCCTAACCTACTCTAGCCTAGCTTAAGCTAGTCTAAGCTAGCCTAACCTAGTCTATCCTACCCTACTCTAGCCTACCCTACTCTAGCGTACTCTAGTCTAGCCTATCCTAGCCTACTTTATCCTAACATACTCTAACCTAGATCAACCTACTCTAATCTAGCCTAACCTAATCTAGCTTAGTTTAACCTACTCTAAGCTAGCCTAACCTAGTCTAGCCTACCCTGCTCTAGCCTACCCTACTCTAGCCTACTCTAGTCTAGCCTACTCTAATCTAGCCTAACCTACACTAGCCTATCCTAGATTATCCTAACCTATCTTAACCCCCTCTAGTATTCTATATCTTAGCCCAACCTACTCTTTCCTAACCTAGCATATCCTAGACTACTCTAGCCTAGTCTAGTCTAACCTAGCCTACCTTTTCCTACTATATCCTAGCTTACTCTTGCCAAGATTAATGTACTCTAGCCTATCCTAAACTACTCTAGACTATCCTACTCTATTCTAGCCTACTATACTCGAGCCTAATATTGCATATCCAAATCTATCCTAACCTTTTGTAGCCTAGCCTGCTATCTGCTAGCCTAGCATGCTCTAACCTTACCTAGCTTAACCTACTTTATCCTAGTGTAGCTTAACCTACTCTAACCTAGCCTATCTTAACCTACTCTAGCCTTTCCTAACCTACTATAGAATGTCTTATTCTAGCATAGCCTACTCTAGCCTAACCTATTATGGCCTAGCATACTCTAACCTACTTTATCCTATCCTAGCCTAGATAAGCATACCCTATGTTAGCCTATACTACTCTAGCATAACCTAGCCTACCTATCTTAGCCTACTCTGCCCTAGTCTAGCTTACCCGAGTCTAGTCTACCGTACTCTAGCCTATTTTAGCCTAGCATACTCTAGTCGTTCCTAATGTATCATACTCTACCCTACTGTACTCTAGCCTAGCACATTCTATCCTATCTTAGCCTAGCCTACTCTAGTCTATCCTAACCTACTCTACTCTACTCTAGCTTAGCCTAATCTAGCCTACCCTTTCTAGCCAACTCTATCTTGGCCTAGTCTTTCCTGGCCTAGCCTAGCCTAGCGTGGCCTAGCCTACTCTAGCCTAGCCTAGTCTAACCTAGCCTACCGTAGCCTACTCTATCCTAGCTTACTCTAGCCTACCTTTACCTCCTATAGCATAGCCTAACCTACTCACGACTAGCCTACTCTAGCTCAACCTACTCTAGTATGTCATACTCTATCCTACTCTACTCTACTCTACTCTAGCCTACTCTACTACTCTAGCTTATTCTATGCTAACGTAGGATAAGATAGCCTAATCTAACCTAGCCTAGGCTAACCTATCCATAGTCTAGCCTAGTTTAACCTAACCTTTAACAGATTACGTTACCCTAGCATTCATTAAGCAAAACTTCCTACATTTTCCTACTCTAAGCTAGTCTATCCTATCTTATCTTATTATATCTTAGCTTACCCTAAGCAAGGATCCTAACCATAATCTTATCTTGAAGAGGTTGAACATGACAATTGTAACAATACTATGTCTAACTTAATGAAAATCCATTTTTTAATGTCAAATACCAAACCACATATCCATTATTGCATTTGAAATAAAAATTACATATTTTTAATAAGACATACAAAATATTAAATGTACATTGCTAAATAAAAATTAGAAAAATCCACATAGAAAATAACTAACATAAATGGTAAATTTAAACAAAGAAATAGAAAATAAATTTTATACACATTGAAATAGCTTTTATATAAAAATATTCAATTTAGAATATAATGCATATCTTACAATTCAATTTTAATGATAAATAGTTATTATATAATCCATATTTATTTTAATGTACATAAAATAAAATAGCGATATACAAATTTTCTATTTATTTAATAATTCATAAAAAGGAAACTGTACACAAATAAATGAATAAATCTTTGATTCCTTGAAAAGAGACTAAATTGCTTGCCACCACTAACATATAGATTTTTATTGAGCAGTTAATTATAATAAATCTTTTATTTTAATAAACTAAAACTAATAAACCTTTGATTCCTGGGAAAAAAGTAATAATTAAATTTTATATCAAAATAAAATACTCTAACAAGATAAAACTAATAAATCTTTGATTCCTCTGAAAACAAATTTTTATTGAGTAGTTTATTATGAGATGTAAATTTATTAAAATTTAATGTAAGAAAATGTCAACTGTTAAACTATTCATAATATCTATAAAAAGATTCCTTATAATTAAAAAATTAAAACCATCCTTAGCCGAATCTTTGAGATCACGTTGCTCTTTCAAACATAAAAATAAAAATCATCCTGCATGGAGGAATGCATTAGCCCGAATCTCTGAGATCATTTTGGTCTGTCAAACTTGGGGAGTATCTCTGAGTTCATATTGTTGTTTCCCCATTAGTTCTTAAAAATTGGCTAAAAAAACCCAAAAATATTGAGGAAAAAAAAACCAGAAAATGAGAACCAAATTGAGGACAAAAAAATCGAAAAAATCCCGAAAGTATTGGGTGGCTCAAATTCTCGTACATGTAGCTCAACTTCTCTAACCATGGCTTCCTCACTTATTTTAAAGGCTTGAATCATTACCTGGAGCGTTTTCCATAGGGCATGGCATCATGCTTAAAATAATGAAAGAGAAGGAAACATAACCCGGAGCCATACATAGCTGTAACCCGGAGAAGGCAAAATATAGTTAAATCGTATCACATACTCGTTTTACCTGCTCCATCAAGCTCTTCTTCTCGATGGAAGCTTGCAATAACATTTCAATAAAAATAAAATTGAGATGTGAGATAAAATGGAGGCTATGGATAAGATTTGAGATAAACAGTGATGGGTTAATAATGCTCAATCAATTTACAGAAATGAATATTTCTAAGATTTCAAGAAAAGGGTTTCAAAGGGCTTGATATCATTCAAATGGAAGATTGCATCCGAACAGAATAGAACAGAGACAACATAAAATATTTGCAATCTGAACAGAACCGAGCCAAACATAAAATACTTCAAATTGATAGAATCAAAGAAAATATATGCGTGAGATTTTAGATAACAAGAGATTAAGAATGTTGAATGCACTGACCATGAAAAGTAGGGTTTTGTAGAAGGGTTTTTGTACCTTTGAGTTGTTCAACCGACCTTCTCTTGAAGTTGTTTGAGACGATCCAATCCAAACCAGGCTTTTCCATGAGGCCTTTTCCCTAGCCATGGCAACATGTACCTTTGAGTTGTTCAACCGACCTTTTCTTGAGATCCTTTTCCATAGCCATGGCATCATGGTTAAAATATTGATAGAGAAGGTAACATAACCCAGAGCCAGAAAAATTGAGAGAGAAGGTAACATAACTCAAATTCGTTTGTAGAGAAGGGATTAAATCGTATCGGATAATCGTTTGCCCTGATCCATCAATTCTTCCAAAGAACAGGCGTCATCAAGCAAAAGCACAGACGTAATCATTTGCCCTGATCCATCAATTCTTCCAAAAAAATAGGCGCAATCGTTTGCACTGATCCATCAATTCTTCGGAAGAAGGTTGGCTGTTCGGCGTCCGCGTTGAAGAACCCGCCGCCGAGGCTCACGAAATTGGAGAAGCAGAAATTGAGCAATAGATCGTAGACACGGTACGTTTGGAATAAAACCGACAGCAGCATGCCCAAAAGTAACCAAATCAGAGGACCCTTCACCTTTCGGAACATAATGGCATACAATGTAGACACAGTACCCTTCACATTTCGGAACATTTAAGCCTATATATCTTTCTGCGTCTCCCTTCAACGGATAGTTTTTAGTTTTCGTTCCTCCCTAGTTTTTTTCTTTTTTCAAGATTTACTTTATTCAAGATTTGGGTATCATTGTTCTAAGATTTTGTGCTTTTTCTGTTAACTTTGTTTTTTTGGTTTTTTAGGTTTTGATTTAGTATTTTATATGATTCAATATCTCACATTTCAGTTAGATGTTCCTTTTGTTTATTAAATACTTTTATTTATTAGATAATTGTATTGGAGAGTTTTTGTATTTATAATTTTTTTTAACTTTTAATATAGTTTAATTAATGTTTTAATAAAAATATAGTTTAATTCATCAAGGGTGGAGATAAAAATATTCCACTTTATGGTCATTTTTTTCTACTTTAATTCATGATTTGATAAAGAAATGGTTTAATTCATGAAAGTAAGGATACAAATATTTCACTTTATTGTCATATCCCTCAAAAACAATTTAGCTTCATATTACACAAAATCTCACAATGTCTTAATACCATAAAATTATCTATTATTAACTACATTAAAGATATTTGATTCTAAAAATCATATTAGTTTAATTGTTTTGATACAATATTTACATTTTAGAATACCTACAAAGAGCATCATATTTTTCATAATAACCATGTCTATATCTATTTTGAATTTTATTTGTTTTTGTTATTACATGAAATTATTATCTATTTATTTATATTTGTATGAAATTACATTATAAGCTAATATATAATAATTGGATCACTTTGTAAGATAATGAATGAAAAAATATATTTTAGTTTCATTTTCTATGCATAAGGAAGATTAGAAGAAAATCTTCTTAACTCATTTATATTTGACACGTTGTTATTTGATGAAGGATTTGTAAATTATTCTTTGAAAAGAGAATTTGAATTGTATAACATATCATTTGCATGATCCATTTGGGTTTCTGGTGTTTAAGAAAAAGAAATTATTCCCTTTGCATGTTTTTGATATCTTATGATTCTATTCTTTTAAGGTTCTTAATACTTACAAAATGGTTGAAGCATTTGAAGTTGCTTCAAATATCTACTAGATTTTATTAAGGATTTAAATATCCCTTTCAAATATTTTTTTGGGGGGAAATTATAACTAGTTGGCCCATATTTTAAGTAACTTTTTTCAATTATTAGATTTTTAAAATTATTTTTAATATTTTAGCATATAAAATTTATTATGAATGTTTAGGTTACAATTATTAAATGAACTTTTACTTTAAAAGTAAATATTTATTATTATTATGGTGGTAATTCAAAGATTTCTAATCACACAAATTCTTCTCATTCTTATGCTATCATTTTTAGTTGAAAGTGAGGGTCTGAGGCCATACCAATTTTCCCTATGGATCATGTTCAAAGTGTGATTATGTCGACTACCACATAGTGCCTACAAACCTAGTCCACATTTTATTGACTAGCATAGACACAATAAAACATCCTATAGGATCTATAGCTTGAGTTTTGATTCCCAAATCATGATAAAGGACGTGAGGAACCATATGTTCTTCTTAAAACCTAGAAAGACTCGCTTTACATGATGTTTGTGGTTGTTTTGGATGGTGTGCATGACCCATGACTTGTAAATCCCTCTTTTAGGCCCTAAGATGTGGTGCTCCTCCTCTTACAATTCTCACAACCCTAAGAATCATTGTGAATGATAAAAACATTTAAATGGAACCCACTAAGTAATTATAGGTGAATTATTCCTTTGTAAAAATGGTGTAGTGATTCTCGATCATGTCCATAGTCCATAACCCGTAAAATGATTTTTTAGTCCCTAAGATTGTTGGGTTCTTCCTCAGACAATCTGCAAGGCCCCAAGAATCATCCACATTCCATAATGTAATACACCTTGAATTAACAATTACTATTAATTCTGTTGTAAAATACTTTATTGATTTTTTATTATTATTTTTGACACAAAGGTAAAAAAAATAAAACAGTTTGTAATAAAACACATTTTTATTTAATAAAATATGTTGAAGAGAGAAAAGTGTGGATATAGAAATTGAAGAGTGCCTATTGACCCACAAGAGGAAAAATACAAGTAGAAAAAATCACTATGTGAGAACTCAATATGCAAGAGGCATCATCCCCCAAAGTGACATTTGCACTCCTAGTTTAGTGCTAAAGAGCACGAGTCTCATAAATGACCAAGTCATAGGAAAACTACTATATACTATTATGTCCATGAGGAGCAGGAGGATAGTATTAGATGGGGATTAATATATCTAAAATGAAAGATATGGAACATTGAAATATTTTTTCTTGTGGGTCAACGAACGGGCTCAAGGGTTTTAGATCAAGTAATTTGGCTACTTTGGAACTTGGTTGGGAGGAACAAATTCTTCACTTTTGTTTTCCCATAATTGGTGCGAGGTTCCTACTCTGTTTTCTTATGATTTATTTTAGTTGCAGTGGAATGTGAATTTTAATGTTGAGTTGCAGTTATACTTCTAGGAAGTAGTGTTTATGCATTTTTGTAGAACAATTATCCATGCTTTTATGTAGTATTATCATTTAGTTATGAGCATAATTATTTAGGTATGACTATTGTTGTTCTGTTATGGTTTCGAATACAATACTTGAATGATTTATAATTGATGAGTCTGCATCTAATGGATTTAATCCTCTGTTTTAAACTGTATCATGTATTCCTGCATTTCGCTACGTTTTCGTGTCTATATCGATTCTGCTTAAATATTCTCTAATTATTCTTCTCAAATTTAGAGCAACGATTGAAATCATGATATTGGTTTATGGTATATATTCATAATTTTCAACATTGTAATTGAAATCCAATTACATAGAGAAAACCTTTATTTATTGTTTAAATGCATAATCAACTTAGCGTCGCTTAGATTCATGAATGTTAAATCATGTACAAGGAAACATAATCAAGAATGGTTCATCATAAAGATGATATTTAGATCTAATTAACTTACATTGAACTAAAACCCTTTGAATATACTTTGTTAAAGAGTTGATCCACATGATTACTTGTTGATTCACAAAGGAAATAAGATCGACTACTAATGTCTAAGACATAAGGATATAAAAGTATCACATGAGTTGTGGAAGATGGATTTGTGGAGGAACAATTCTGAAAAGTTTAAAGGCAACCCGCAATCCGCAATCCATAAGCTTAATTGTTGATATGCAAATAAATTAGATAAATGATTGGGATTGAAGCCACAAGAAGATCAATGACTAATAGGAGTTGCAAAAGGTGGAAGGAGGAAGGATAATTTTGTAGGCTAAAGTAAAAAACCCACATTCCACAATCCGCATTGTGGAAGGTGTTGATCTGCAAGGAATTCATATCAATGGTAGAGATTAAATACGTAGGGATATCAATGGCTCACAAGAGTTGCAGAAGCTTCAGTACATAATGAAAAGGGAGTCAGATCGACAATGGATATTGAAGCCACAAATGGGTCGACGCCTCACAAGAGTTGTGGAAGTTTGATTATGGAATGTGAAAGGAAGTCAAATCGACAGACGAGATCAAGGCTGCAAAGGGATAGATGGCTCAAAGAAGTTGCAAAAGCTCCATTACAGAAGTTTATTTTCTCATAAGTTAAAATGTGTTTCCACAATCTGCAATCCAAAATTTGTGAAAATCTAATTGCGGAAGGGTTAATTTTATAATGAATTAAAGGGTGATCCATGATCCGCAATACGCATTGTGGAAAGGTTCCTGTGGAGGGCATTTTCTATGGAAGGAAACTTGTGGAAAGTTCATTTTGGAGGGTTAAATACCCACAAAAAAAGATTGTTAAATTAGTAAAATAAGGGTAAACAATAAAGTATTTGGACAACTAGTTGTTTCAGAATTTGATTTTGTCCATGAGGAAAGGTTGATAAAACTTGTAATGAGAATAATGTTCATTAAACTCTCAAGTTTCAATAATTCCCTATTACAGTTAGGAACTTTAAAAATATGTTTGTATTTACATGGTTATAGAATGTTTTTTTTTAAATTTGAGGTATGTTACATATGGTAACCGAGCACGGTTAAAACACTAGGCCTAAATTGACTCAACACTAAAGTTGCTACAACAGAAAACTAACTTCAATTTTATTTTGGTTAAATTCTCTTATAAACAAAAAAGAGAAGAATAACTACATTTTGCAGGAGACATGGACTCTGCAGAGATGTCTACAGAAGAAGAACATCGCCATGAAATCCCTTTAAATAATGAAAGGGGTAACTTAAGGGATGGGGAATTTTGGGTAGACTTAAATGAAAGTTAAGATAAAAAATATGAACTTAAATTAAATGTCCAAGCATTAAGGTCTGAATTGATAAAAGTTTATTAATTCTTGCGCATGATCTAGGAAGTAGGAATCAAAATCATCAAAGAATAATTAACAAATACTCATGAATTGGAAATAATCGGGACCAGAAATGGTTTCCTCTCTATATATTTAATAAACAATAATGGGTTACAATTCCAATGTCAAGCAATAGCTTAACTCCATGAAGAATTTGAATACCTAAGGAGACAATTCAAATTCAGTGAGTGAGTCTAGCTTAACTGACTCTCATTCATTCAATGACACTTAGTTAACCACTTGACCAAAACCCTAATTGACTCACCAAACCCTAACTAAAGTCAGAGTGCAATAAATGATTGAATCTCAACTGAAGGAGATCAAACACATGTCATAGCAATCCAACCATCAAGTGCTAGTGCTCCATGACTTCAATGAACCCCGATGAGGTTAGCTGAAGCTGAACTGGCCATCAAAAGTTGGTGGAGGCGCCCTGTTGACTCCAGATCATTAAATAATGATAAATAACCATTGAATAATCATTAAATAATATATTTAATGAGAGGAGGCACCCTAACTAACTGGTTGAACTGATTGTAACCACCAGTTAGCAATTAGGTGCATTAATATCACTCAGATCACCCCCGGAGTGCTCTAGTTATCCTACTTGACTATAGGTAGGCATGGGTGTGACTGGATGATGGAAATTAATGCTCCACTCATGTCAATTAATGTCAATTATACTTAGGATAGTGGTTTAACTAGGCCAATTTGACCAAAAATAGTGTGTATGATGGTAAATGTCTCCAACACCCCCCCTTAAGCTATACTCAGGAAGAGTTAGAAAACATAGATGCATAAAAATGCTAGGGCACTGGCAAAAAGGGCCATAGGTCACCCTGTATAATAAATTAATTGCTTAATATAACCAAGAAAATAGGGAAAACCTCATGGGCAAAATACCCCCCCTCAAACTAAGCAGTAAATCAAGAATTGGTTCTTCTATGCAGCAACATCCTGAGACTGTGCATGTGAACCTTTGAATCCAAACTAAATAAATATGTCTAGAGGAATCTTCCACTTTGGAAGAAGAACAATGCACTCAACTGAATCAAAAATATAAGCAGCTGCACGGTGAAAACTGGACCCATGTAGAGTAGCTAAAATCATCTAAAGAGAGAGGAAAGGTTCTTGAGGATTCAAACCATGTGTGGAAAACTCAAGAAACTGATATGTTGAAGACTTGAACAGCAAACCATGAGTGGTAAAATCAGCCCCAAATATTAGGAGCAAGTGTCCATGCAGATGCAGAATGTCTTCCTCTTTACTAGTTCTATGAGGACATGAGCTTGTGACCAAAGGTAGAGAATCCCTGGGACTCTGGAGAGTGAATGCTTGAGCTCCATAATCTGATATAGCTTCAGAAATATCTAATGATTCATAAAATAAAAATATCAGAAAACTCATAAGAGGAAACTAACACCAAATCCCCAACATCAAAATTGAAGAAGAACTGCGGTACTTGATTTTTAACACCGGAATTGGTGAGAGCAGCTACAAGCATGACTGAAAGCTCTTGGATTTTAAAATATGAAAAAAATAATATCAGATCAGAATGTAAATCAGATATAAATAAGTTCACAACAGATCCAAAACTATGAAATGAAATCAAATCCCCAGCAGCATTTTTGTAGGAGAATTGCGGTACTTGTTTCTTCACACCGTTGATGAGAACAGCTACAAGCAGTACTAAAGGTTTATGAACTTGAAATTTTGAAACAAGAAATATCAGATCAGATCCAAATAATATCATATCAGATCCAATAAGGTTCATATTAGATCCAAAATTATGGTCAACCGAGACGGTAGATACACAGTTTTCTTCTTCTTCAAAATTCTGAATTTTGGTGCACGCAATCCTACATGAATTTGCTGGAAGATCTAGATCATGGGGAGTGAATGGATCACTATGGAAATATGATATTTATTCCAAATTATCCAAGGTATCACATATTTTCACACCAACAGCAACATTAGAGGGAGAAAAATCAAATTTCTCTTCACTTTCGGAAGCAATTACTTGTAAATTTTGCACAGAATTCAAAGGAAAATCACCGGTGAATGTTTGCATGGAAGTACAGCAATGTTTTTCTTCAATATCAGAGATTTGAATGTCTTCTTCTATTTTATCAATATGATAATATGAGATATCAGAGATCTCATGAACTTCCAGAGCATCACGAGAAGGAGTCACTTCATGGAGACTTTCTTCAATTCGAATTGAATGTGTAGAAGATTCTGCTTTATCTTCATCTTGAACAACTTCATCAGAGAGAGTAGAGGCCAAGAATTTTGAGTAAATAACTCTTGTGGTGTTGGATGTGATATCCAAAGTACTATTATGATCCTCATTGTGCTTGCCAAAGGTTTTGTCCAATATTGTCCAGACTTCCTTTGGGTATTCAGTAGAACAAATAAGGTAGTACAATAGAGGTGAAAGGACCAGACCTATTGCTCCATAAGCTCTATCACTGTGATTTAGCCAGTCATTCTCATTCTCATAAGACTCTTTTCCAAGTCCAATAGACACCTCATAGAGACCTCGTCTCTTCAGAGATGCAATCATCTTCAACTTCCATTCTGAATAGCTTTTGAATGGGGTGAAAAGAGAGATTGATGAGTCCATTCAAAGTTGTACCTGATAAAACCTGCAAATCAAAACAAAAGGGGCACCATAAGGTCAGAAATCCTACACATTCTAGGCTTTCATCACACCCATCATAGTCAATCAAGCAAGCTTGATCAACAAGTTCTTTACTTGGGATATTTAGTGGTAAGCCTTGGCTTCTGGTGCAGTGCTGAATTTTTGAGCTATTGCTCAAATTTCATGGAGAAATCTGTCAAAAATCTTGTTTTTGAGAGATTGATCTTTGTCCCACCATAAGCTCTGATGGCATATTAATTCTTGCACATGATCTAGGAACTAGGAATCAAAATCATTAAAGAATAATTAACAAATACTCATGAATTGGAAATAATCAAGACCAGAAATGGTTTCCTCTCTGTATATTTAATAAAGAATAATGGGTTACAATTCCAATGTCAAATAATAGCTTAACTCCATCAAGAATTTGAATACCTAAGGAGACAATTCAAATTCAATGAGTGAGTCTAGCTTAACTGAATCTCATCCATTCAATCACACTCGGTTAACCACTTGACCAAAACCCTAATTGACTCACCAAACCCTAACTGAAGTCAGAGTGCAATAAATGACTGAATCTCAACTGAAAGAGATCAAACACATGTCATAGCAAGCCAACCATCAAGTGCTAGTGCTCCATGACTTCAATGAGCCCCGATGAGGTTAGCTGAAGCTAAACTGGCCATCAGCAGTTGGTGGAGGCACCCTGTTGACTCTAGATCATTAAATAATGATAAATAATCATTGAATAATCATTAAATAATATATTTAATGAGAGGAGGTGCCCTAACTAACTGGTTGAACTGATTGTAACCACCAGTTAGCAATTAGGTGCATTAATATCACTCAGATCACCCCTGGAGTGCTCCAGTTAGCCTCCTTGACAGTAAGAGAAGGCTAAGTTAGCCTCCTTGATTGTAGGTAGGCGTGGGTGTGACTATATGATGGCAATTAATGCTCCACTGATGTCAATTAATGTCAATTATATTTAGGATAGTGGTTTAACTAGGCCAATTTGACCAAAAAGAGTGTGTATGATGGTAAATGTCTCCAACAAAGATAAAGAAGATAATGAGTGAATACTAAAGTTTGAGGAAGAACTAAATGTTATTCTATTAGCTAAGATCCATAATGATGACAAAGAAAAAAGTAAACAATATGAACATCAAATGCCTACAACTACACCTTACAAATGTAAGGGAAATAAGATGGAATTTTCCAACCATAAATCTGCACTTCAAGTGAATATTGAGTCAAACACCATAAGAGACAACAAGATTCAAAAGGAAGCCGTGATGAGAATAAAAAGAAAAATAAATATGGACCCTATGAGGAAATATTTGGGGATTTTAAGAAAATTGAACCAGCCATGTTTAATGGGGAAATTGAGAAGGGAGAAGAGGTAGAGGCATGGTTGTGTGGAATGAAATTTTTTTTTCAAATACATAACTACTTAGATGAGTTAAAGGCTAAAATGGCTATCTATAATTTGACTAGAAAAGAAGATATATGGTGGAAAGACATAAAGAAGGTTAAAGGGAAAAAAGAGAGAAATGTAACTTGGAAAACATTTAAGAAACTATTTAAAAGAATGTGCTTGTTATAAAAATATTATGAATAAAAAGAAAAATAATTTTATGAACTAAGGTTTGGAGCCGTGACAATGAAAAAACTCTATAGTAATTTCTTAAGCCTACTTCCTTATGTTCCCTATATAATTGACGAGATACCAAAAATACAATGGTTCCTGAGTTGTTTTCCCATAATGTCATAGAAACAGATTGAGGACGTCAATCCAAAAACACTAGAGGAAACAACGAGGAAGGAAAACTTATGCTATGACCAAAACAAGAATAAAAGGGAAAGTATACTAGCTTGAAAAAATCAAAGGAAAAAAAATTTTTATTCGAGGAAAAGGAAGAATAAGTTCCATAAACACACGAGAAATAGCTCTAGAGAGTATGAGGGTAATAATTACAAAATATTTAAACCCCAAGACTCTACAATAAAAGAACCTGCAACTCTTCTTAATAAAAAACCAGCAGAAAAAGAACTCTTAAAATGTTGGGAGTTTGGAGGGACATGCTTCTTTAAATATTGTCCAATAAGGAAAAATAATTTTAATGTTCACTCTATCCAAGAAGCAGTCACGGTTTGGTATATGGACAGGAG
Organism: Pseudotsuga menziesii; assembly: GCA_001517045.1. Classification (NCBI taxonomy): domain Eukaryota; kingdom Viridiplantae; phylum Streptophyta; class Pinopsida; order Pinales; family Pinaceae; genus Pseudotsuga; species Pseudotsuga menziesii. The sequence continues at coordinate 196,743 of LPNX010918199.1, read as the reverse complement.
CATGCCCCAGAACTACGCTACATTGGAAAATCAACAAGAGGACCATGATAATTCTATGGTTGAAATTGAAGGTATGATAAACAATCAACCTACCTCCATTTTAATTGATATAGGTGCAAGCCTTAGCTATAGATATATCACCTAGAATAGTTTATTTATGCAATTTGGTGCCTCAAAGTTTTCACAAAGCATGGATAGTACAATTAGCCACAAGTACAAAACAAAAAGTTACTAGCCTTATTAGAAATTGTAAAGTGATGATGAATGATTTTCTTATGCATGTTAATGTAAATATTATGCTGTTAGGATCCTATGACTTATTAATAGGAATGGATTGGCTAGAGTAACATAAAGTGCTGTTAAATTGTTGTGATAAAACCTTTACTTTTATTGATGATAATGGAAATGATATAAAAGTTAAAGGGGTCCTTAGAAAGGTGACCCTCCGAGAAATATTTGCATTAAAAATGAAAAGATCAGTAAGAAAAATATGTAAAGTGTTTGTATTATATATAATGAATGGTAAAGAAAACAGTAACAAACTTCAACTAGAAGACATACCAGTCTTGAAAGAGTTTGAAGACAGCTTTTCAGAAGAAGTCCCTCGAATTTCTTCGAAAAGAGATATTGACTTCACAATCGATCTCATACCCGAAGTGGTACCAATAGCGAAAGCTCCATATTGAACAAATAAAATAGAACTTACAAAACATAAATCACAACTACAAGAACTAATCGATAAAAAGTACATTATACCAAGTGTCTCTCCCTGGGGAGCACCGATCTTGTTTTTGGAAAATAAGGATGAAAAAATAAGATTATGCATAGATTGTTGACAATTAAATAAGATGAATTTTGAGAACCGATACCAAATCCCCCAGATACATGATCTGTTCGATCAATTCCATGGAGCAATTATCTTTCGAATATAGATTTAAGGTCAGGTTATCATCAAGTATGAATAAAAGATGTGAATATATTTAGAACAACATTTATGACCTGTTGCAATCATTATGAGATTGTCGTAATGCCTTTTGGGTTCACAAACACACTTGCTGCATTTATGTGTTTAATGAACATTATCTTCAACAACTACTTAGATAAGTTTTTGGTTGTATTCATCAATGACGTACTAGTCTACTCTAAGAACGAACAAGAACATAAAGAACATTTCAGAATAGTTTTGCAAATACTAAGAGAAGAACAACTTTATGAAAATTCAGTAAATGTAATTTCTTTAAAGATAAGATTCAGTACCTACGACACGTAGTGTCCAAGGATGGAATCACAATTGATCCATGTAAGGTAAAGGCCATCATGGAATGGCTGATTCCTAAAAATGTATTTGGCATCATATCATTTATGGGAATTACTGGATACTACAGGAAGTTCAAAGAAGTATTTTCTAAGATTTCCTACCCCATAAATTCCTTACAAAAGAAAGGAAAAAGCTTCGAATGGACTGAAAAATGGATGGAAAAATTTAACAAACTAAAATACCTATTAACTACCTCCCTGGTCTTAAATATTGTTGATCCATTCAATGATTTTTTCATAGGTACCAATGCTTGCAAATATGGGTTAGGCAAAGTTTTATTACAAGAAAATTATGTTGTGGATTATGAATCCAGGAAATTAAAAGAACATGAAAAAAACTATGCAACACAGGATTTAGAACTTGCTTCTATAATTCACACCTTGAAAATGTGGTGACATTACCTAATTGGAAGAAAATTTACACTTATGTCATATAACATGAGTCTTAAATATTTATTTGACCAACAAAATTATAATGCAAGACACGCTAGATGGTTTTCCTTTTTAAGTGAATATGATTTTGAAATCAAACACATAAATGGAAAATAAAATAAAGTAGCAAATTCTCTAAGTCATCATACAAATTTACTGTTTGCAAGTAGAAACTATGAATCTGATCTAGAAAATCATATTTTAAGTGCTAGAAATTATGATAGGGAATGTTAACCCAAAAAATCCTCCACTCATCTCTCAATGGCCTACACCACCCAAGGACACCATCTCACTACCCTCATATCACTCCATTAGACCCCCACACCCTCAAAATAGCTAAAGGATGAAGAAAAGGGCTTAAAACCCCAAAAAGGAGCCCAAAATAGTCTCCTAGGAGATAAACCCCCAAAAGGGGGCTAAAACCCTAAAAGGAGCTAAAATTAGGGAAGAAGGGGCTAAAATTCTAAAAAAGGGGCTAAATCCCTGACCAAGGGCTTAAAACCCTAAAACCCCTTTGAAAATCTCTAAAAGAAGGGTGGGGGGTCACTCTCAAAGAACTTCTCCCTTGAATATTGTTATGCTTCCCGTGGATGCCTTGAGACACGTTTGCCTCTCAAGCCACCCACTCCCTCTCCTCCATTTCCATTGATCCAAAGCTCCCCATCCAAGAGAGGTGCTTCCACAAGATAGGGCATGGTGGCCCATTTCTACCAGAGAAGGTATAGATTGTCTTTCATGTCTTGTTTATTTGTTTTATTTGCTTTCTAACCCTTGTTTCCATTTGCAGGTTTTATGTTTAACATTGTTTTATAGGTTTTACTGTAGCTTAGGATTTGTTTGCGGGTATTTGGAGGAGGAACCCTAACTTGTGTTTGCAGAGGGGTTCACCATTGCTTCTCTTCTTTCTGTTCATAGCTTAGTTTACTATTTCCATTTCTGTTTGTATTTTTTGCATTTACCAACGAGGAGGAACCTACCCTTTTTTCCTATAGACACAAGGGAGCCATTCCTGCCCCTGTAGAAAGGAGAAACCCATGCTACAGAACTACTGACCATACCAGGTCGATCCCACAGGATCGATGGTCCAAATTTTTAATTTTCAAGTTCTTTAATTTTTTGCCCTAGTTTTCAAATTTTTCCTATTAAATTCATTTTAAATCCATTTGATTTTCAGTTTCCAGTACTGTCAAAGCCTCTGCTAGGCAAAACCAAGTCAATTTGGCCACAGTACAAGTTACTGTCAGTCAGATCTGACTCTGCCTCACAAAAAACCCCAAATATAGGGTAGGGCGCTCTTATCGGGCCCAAAAGTGAGGTGAGGGTGCACTTAATCCCCCAATAAGTGTGAATTTATCCCAGAAACATATATTTTGACTGTTTCTGCATTTTGTGCGACCCCCTCGCCTGTTTCTAAAAAAACTTTGTGGCCCCCTTGCCAGATTTGATCATAAATGTGCGGCCTGTCAAACAGAACTTCAATTCCAGTTTAATAGAGATTAAATTTCAGTTTTATAGGACTATTAGTGTGGGTCAGCCGCCTCTATCCATCACACCAGTTCAATTTCAAGTTTCTATTTTTGTTTTCTGTAATTTATTTCACAAACAATATGTAAATTCCAAGTAAATCTTAATGCCTTAATCAAATGAATGTAGCCTAATTAAAATCAACCTAAAACAAATTGTCTTGCTTACCCTTCCTCCTCTACCCAATCATCACCCTCTGGGGTATTCTAGCATACGATGAAGGGAAAGCTCTTATAGATCTAGGCACTCAACTGATATTGTTCCAAACCACTAAAACCAGATGACCTGGAAGGTAGAGGGGGTAGAGAAGGAGGGCTTCTCACGGCGCTAAGAGTCCTCCCTATTGAACAATATTGCATCCAAGAGGTGACCTGAGTATCTACGGATGGGATTAGTCCCATTGTGTTGAGAGCCCAACAACTTCTCTTGGTTGAAGAGAAATATCAGTGTGAGGTAGACATCTAGTTAGGCCATATACATTCACGGATAAAAATTGTATTTGTTCACAATTTCTGATTATTCAAATACATGCATACACAATGACATGAACTCTACCATGATGAATTCATAAACCATTTGCAGCAACCAAATACCAGAAAAAACAAAGAAACAAATACACCATACCAACTAATTAACCAAATTTCATGACGCTAAGTGAGCCTTAAAATTTACCAATTTACACCAAGTACAACCATACTGGTGTCTTTGAGGACATAAGTCCCTGATCACTTCAACTGTGGGAAGTACTTGGGATCTTCCCAAAAACTCATTGTGAGTAGTACCACAGGAACCCCAAAGTAGCTGGCGGCTGAGAGGGATTGCCAAGCAAAACAGGGAACGACCCCTTTCGATTGAGTAGAAACACCTCTGAGGAACAGGCTAAGCACTGTATTCTGGTAGTCTTGGTGGATGAGTGACCACCTACAGCTAATAGGAAGCCACTAAAACTAGGGTCCAAACATCATTCCCACCAGTTTCATACATAAAAACACAATTGATCCTCCACGCTCTTCCTCATGCCTAGGAGGTAAACCACCACCATTTTGAACACTCAATCGACACCGTTGAAACCATTCTCAGTGATATCCCACACCATCAGAAGGCCACATAGCCTTTGATTCTAATTCAAACACATATCAGTCTGAACCAGACCTCCATACCACACCATCAAGCCCCATGGCTAGTGCAAATCCAGATCCATTTTTCGGCATAGCCATAGCAAGTAGACCCATGTCCACATCACAACCTATCACCCACAACCTAGCAAGTGGCCCAAGCATAGTCATGCAGACTGTCATTAGTTAGCTACCACCACCCATAGTGACTAGCCAAGCTGGCCCAGTTGCAACATAAGGGGTCGGTGGCCTCTCCTCATACACTGCCCCTCCTGCCACATAGGGGGGAAGTGGACCATCCACTTACATTTCCCCTACTGTCATGCATGGGGGAAATGTTCCTTCCACCCACACTATCCCTCCCACAACATTTGGGGGCATTGGCCCATCCGCAATAGTGCCACCACAAGAACCCCCAGCTGTTCAGATGCATTATGCACCTACAAACCCCACCACCATCGCAGGCCCATCCCACATCAACCTGGGGTCAAATTTTCCATTCATGGCTCACCTTAACTTGCTTGACTTGGCCAGATTAAAAAATTAACCCATTCATGATCAATCCTTTTGGCCTCCAATGCCAACTAAGCTGCCATCAGACATCCCCAAGTTTGAAGGAAAAGTAGGGGAATGTCCCCAAAACCACATAATGAAATTCCATCTATGGTGCTCATCCAATAGTATCATAGATGAGTCCATCAGGCTGAGGCTATTCCAATGCACCCTTACAGGTTTTGTGGCCAAATGTTACATTGAGATACCGCAGGACAAGTACCCGGACTTCAACTCCCTAGCCTTCATGTTCCTACAGTATTTCCAACTGCCTATCATATATGATGAGCGGGTGGAGATCCTGCTATGCTGCTATCAATACAATGCCACTCATATAACTGACCATATCCATGAGTGGCGGTGATGCTGTAGCCTATGCAAAATCCAACTTTGTTATACAGCTGATTGGCACCTCTCCGTCCGAGTGCTGACATCCCTCAGGTCGGCACACAAAAGGACACTTATGGATTGAGGTTTGCCTAGTTTCATTATACCTTGGTTGATGATGAAATACATTACCTATATGCCTAGCTGGTTACTTTGCTATTTTGAGATTTTGAGTGCATGCGCGACTATCTCTATTGGCATAGCGCGCATATGCGCGAGTATTATGTTCAGCAGGCCGCGCATACATATATGCACGGGTTGCTCTTGTACAGAGTCGCGCATGATGCGCGGGTTGCTTTACTACGGACCCGCGCATAGTTTCCTCAAAATTAGTTTTTAAAAACACGCTTTAATGGGAGATTAGTTGTTTCATTTACCTTAATCCCATTAACTGCTATAACCTCCCTAACCTTCGAGAAATGCCTCATTTCCTTCAGATAAATAGAGGCCTTGGGGAGGGTGTTGGATATTCATACTTGGAGAGCAAAGTTATGCTGGTGGATTTTCTACAGAATCTTTGGAGCAGAGAAACTCAGAGTCCTTTGGTGACAGAGGAGTCTCTTGTTTAGACATTGGGTTGTAACCTAAACTCGTACAATCTCAAGGATAATTCCTCCTTCAACCTGTTAACAAAGGTTCTTCCAATATATAGTATGATTCATATATAAAGATGCAGGTTAGGCAAATCACATATTATAATGAAATATAAACATTTACCAAGCCACAACACATGAAACACAATATGGAAGAAGTAATCTACTTTATTAACAATAATAGAGGGAGTTTAGGTTACAACCCAATGTCTGAACAAGGGACTCCTCTGTCACCAAAGGACTCTGAGTTTCTCTGCTCCAAAGATTCTGTAGAAAATCCACCATCATAACTTTGCTCTCCAAGTATGAATATCCAACACCCTCCCCAAGGCCTCTATTTATATGAAGGAAATGAGGCAGTTCTCGAAGGTTAGGGAGGTTATAGCAGTTAATGGGATTAAGGTAAATGAAACAACTAATCTCCCATTAACGCATGTTTTTAAAAACTAATTTTGAGGACACTATGCGCGGGTCCGTAGTAAAGCAACCCGCGCATCATGCGCAACTCTGTACAAGAGAAACCCGCGCATATATGTATGCGCGGCCTGCTGAACATAATACTCGCGCATATGCGCGCTATGCCAATAGAGATAGTCACGCATGCACTCAAAATATCAAAATAGCAAAGTAACCAGCTGGGCATATAGGTAATGTATTTCATCATCAACCAAGGTATAATGAAACTAGGCAAACCTCAATCCATAAGTGTCCTTTTGTGTGCCGACCTGAGGGATCTCAGCACTCGGACGGAGAGGTTCCAATCAGCAGTATAACAGATGCCCCCTAATGTGTGAGGTCAGAGGGGAACGATGGCTAAAATACATTATAATACTAACTCTGGAGAAACTCAGAAGTCCAGTGGAGTAGAAGGAGTACCTGAAACTAATACATAATAATGTCATATACAAAGCTATATCTGAGGATGCTATGTTCAATTTACTGGAACACTAGCTCCTTTACAAGATGAGAGTACATCATATAATACGGGTAAAACCACATATGTACAAAGGTGGATCAAAGCCACAATATAACAATGATGAGTCTTCAAAGATCGGGAAGCTGGATATAGAAACAGAACATAGTCTTGTGCAACTTAGTTCATAAGTGAGGAACTAAGGTCTTCATACAAGATCCCAAAGAACCAAGTACAATCCAAGCCATGTGAATAAGGGTAAGCTGAAGTCGAACATGGAGAGGATTCAACAGTTTGTCAACCAATAGATGATAATTGACAACTGAAGCAAAGGAGTTCACCAATGATGAAAGTGAATCCAGAGGTACTAGCGTCAAACTCTAGGTCTTCGTCATCAGGAAGTGCTGAAACTGAACCATACTATGATAGGGAAGGAAATAGATCCTCCAACGGAGCACAAGAGTGACTAGGAACTGGGAAAAATAAGGTAGACACAAGGAAAAGGATAACAGATATAATGGTGATTGGATTAGGCTATAAATCAGATAGTGAGAAGAATCCTTGAACAGTGAGTACGACACAGAGATGACCCAAGGTAGCGTATAACAGATAGATAGGACAACTAGACTTATCTGTCATGTAGGAGACATGATCAGATTCCCCATGTATAAAGGACAAGAGGAAGAGCAAAGACTCAAAGTGGTAGCTGAACACAGATGTACACTGAAACATGGATATCGGAAGGCAAAGAGTGCTATGTTCAAGGATGACATGCTGCCATTATTGAAAACAAGAGAAAACTTCTTCCTTTCCTTCCCTGTTAAGTTTTAACGAGTCCAGGAAAGCCAACTCAGTTCCCTCTTCATTTTTGAAAAAGCTTGAAGAGATGGGAAAATAATGCTTGATACACTGATCCGTGGATTTAACGAGCCCGAACTAGTACATGCTCGCTTAGTGATTTCATATTTAGAGAGTCTGAAAACGCCAAAGAAGACTCCAGGGGGGTCCTTTTTCATCCAATTTAGTCTCTTAAGGCCGAAAAAGTATAAAAAAAACCTCAAAAGAACTCTCTTAACTTCCGAAGGAGAAAAGGTGAACCTTTTTCGTACTTAGTCGGGGATGTCTGAAAAAGGTTAAATTACCACCTACCCAACGCTCCTTCCATAACAGCATAAATAGCATGAGTTTGACGAGTGTGAAGGAAAGCAAGATCACTCGGAAAGATCCATTTGGTTACGAGAAATGGGGCTTACAACAATAAACTCGTTGCTTTGTTCTTTAGTGTTTATCGACCATGAAAAAGACACAAAGTACACTCGGAATCTTTTTCATGTTTGGGTCCACAGCACGAAAAAGAAAAAGTAAGCTCAAACCGGGTGTTCCTTTTCCGTAAATTTAGTCCCTCAGGTCCGAAAAAGTGATAAACCTATACCTGAGAATACTCTTCTCAATTCCGAAGAAAAGAGAGTGATCCTTTCTCGTACTATTCCGCATGGGCCGAGAAAGAGATAACCTACCACCATGCGAATTCTCGTTCACATATTCTTAACGAGCTTGAACGGACGAGATAACTCGGCAGTCAAGTCTATTTTGAATGACTCAGACCTAGGCCTAAAGAAACTCCATAAGGTGGGGAGTCCTATAACGGGATAGCTTGTAAAGAGAGATTCATATGAAGCTCTATTTGGTGTGAAAAATAGCTATGAGGAAACCCCAGGGCCTGAAACAGTGATGGAATGAGTACCAAAGGATGGCAAAGGCATATAAGGATGATACTCATGAAATAGGGATCCTAGCCACGGAAGAACAATGGTAGAGACAAGGGACTAATGGTTTAGAATACCATAGTCCATGGCAAAATGTTGAATACTAAGGTTAATGTGGATGATAAGTTGCCAACATGTGTTGGAAAGAGCAAAAACCACCCTACAGAAGCATCAACACTTTGACATAGTTAATAACCTGTTCCAAGGCACAAAAAGGAAAGGTATTAATCAATTAACATTTCAAACTATAGAAAAAACCCACTTTGTGAAATAATTTTTCTATAAATAGATTGAAAAACAAAACATTGCTTACCATTTCACTTTTTGGACCAAAAAGGAGCATTTTACCCTCTACCTTTGATCGCTCGTTGTGGACAATTGGACCGGTGAAATTCAGATCCGTCAGTTGCAGGTAAATCTACATCCAGTGCTCTTTAATTTCATCCAAACAAATTTTAATTTTAATGGTCAATTCATTTTAATTCATCAGTTTAAAAAATAGAAGAATGCATGTGCGGGTTGCCACACATGAAGGTCACGCATACGCGTTTCATGCGCGGGCTACTGTATAAGGAAGCCGCGCATGATGCGCGACCTGTCCCAATGGACAGTCGCGCATACTGCGCTAAAGATAAATGCTTTGAAAATGGTTCAAATTTTTAAAATTTTTTGATGAATTACTGAATTAAAATATGTGTTTTTTTGTCAGGACATCATGGTGCTGGAGTGGAGGGAACGAGAACACGAGATTATGGACCAAGCGGCATTCCAAAGCCTGCCCACCATTCAAGCTTTACGGAATAGTGGGTTGTATAAGTTCTTTTGTACATCACCAATGCGGGCCAATGTCCGCATACTGAAGTTCTTGGTAAACTACTGGGATCATGACCTTGGGATGTTTAACATTGAGGGTGAGACTTTGGAGATTACCACTCAGGATATCTATTTTATTACTGGATTATCACATCGGGGAGCCCCGGTGAACCTAGAGGGTACTGGTAGGAGTGGTGACCCTCTGAGTGTTCAGAATTATGTTGATGTATTCTGCCAACCAGGGACACAGAAGAAGGGCAGTAGCATTCACATCACAGACATACAGGACTTTACATTACAGGTATTGACCAGCACTGAGTTTCTCTGACCGGTGAAATTCAGATCCGTACCTACCCTGATGCCAAACCAGTTCGGCAGAAATTACGCCCCGTGAACCCGCGTAAAGCGGTGGCTGTGAAGCTAGAGGTTGAAAAGCTCTTGAAAGATGGTTTTATATATCCTATTGCTTTGACTGAGTGGGTTTCTAACCCAGTTCCTGTTGACAAAAAGCAAGGGACTATTCGCGTCTGTACTGACTTTTGAGACCTTAACAAAGCTTGTCCCAAGGACAATTACCCTACACCGTTCATTGACCAGATCATTGATGCATGTGCAGGGAGTGAAGTCTTTTCTTTTATGGATGGTTTTTCCGGCTACAATCAAATCCAAATCAAACCAAAAGACCAACATAAAAATGCTTTTATTTTCCCTTGGGGTACATTCGCTTATAGAAAAATGCCCTTTGGATTGAAAAATGCAGGGGCAACCTTTCAAAGAGCCATGAACTTTGCTTTTCATGATATAGAAGCCATTGTCGAGCCTTACCTCGATGATCTACCTGCACATTCTCGCAAGAGGATCCAGCATCCTGATCATTTGAGGTTGATTTTTGAGAGATGCAGATATTACAACATTCACTTGAATCCCCACAAGTGCGTTTTCTGCGTCGAGTCAGGGAGACTACTAGGATTCATTGTTTCAAGCAGGGGCATTCAGGTGGATCCCCTAAAAGTAGAGGGCATTGTAAATTTTCCTCCTCCTCGCACACTCAGGCAACTTCAGAGTCTACAAGGTAAGTCTAACTTCCTTCGACGTTTTATTGTAAATTATGCCAAGATCACGAAAGGTTTCATGCACCTGCTTAAGCAGGAAACCCCATTTGTATGGGATGAATCTGTACAACTCGCGTTCGAGGCATTGAAGAAAGCCTTGTTGTCGGCTCCTTTATTGTGCCCGCCAGACTATTCTAGGGACTTTATATTATATCTGGCTGCATCGGAGTCCACCATTGGAGTAGTGCTAGTTCAAGAAAATGACAAGCTCGTTGAGCATGTTGTGTATTATCTTAGCCGTGCTTTGGTTGGGCCTGAGCTTAAGTACTCTCACGTCAAGAAGTTAGCCTTAGCGGCTGTCTATGCTGTACAGAGGTTACGGCACTACATCTTACTGAGGACCACTACTATAGTGGCGGATGTAAACCCTTTCCAATATGTTTTATCCCGACGCATTGTTGGGGGAAAATTCAACAAGTGGATAGTCATTCTCCAAGAGTTTGACTTAGTTTTCCAATCCGCTAAATCCAAAAAGTCCTTAGTATTTGTTGAGCTTATATCAGAGTTTCCTACGGAAGATGATGTAGTGATTCAAGATGACTCATTCCTAGATGAGCACATCTTCCTTATAGCCACCTCTGATCCTTGGTATGGAGATATTCTCATATATCTCCAGACTTCGAAGTGTCCTACTGCTTACTCTAGGGAAGACCGACGTAAGTTAAGACTTCATGCAAAAAACTACCTCATAATAGGAGATACTTTATATCGAAGAGGGGTAGATTTTGTCTTGCGTCGCTGCCTTACTCATGAAGAAGCGGAGGTTGTCCTAAATGATTCTCACAGTGGAGCATGTGGGGGTCATTTATCTGGGTTAGCAACGGCCCAGAAAATCTTACGCGCCGGTTATTTCTGGCCCTCAATCTTTAAAGATTGTGTGGAAGCAGTAAAGCACTGTCACCCTTGTCAGCTATTTACCAGGAAATTGCGGTCGCATCCTACTCCCTTGTTTCCCGTCGGCTTGGTAGGCCCCTTCATGAAGTGGGGGATTGATTATATGACATGCAACCCAGCCTCGGCTGGGGGGCACAAATACATCATTGTCGCTGTCGACTATTTCACCAAATGGGTAGAGGCAATGCCTACTTTCAAGGAGGACGGGGAAACAACAGCTTTCTTCGTTTTCAATCAGATTATTACTAGGTTCGGTATTCCAAAGGTGATTGTCACTGACCATGGCAGTCATTTTCAAAATAGCATGATGACAGAACTGACCTCCATGCTCGGATTTCCACAAGAACACTCTTCTCCCTATTATCCGCAAGCAAATGGTCAGGTTGAGGCTGTGAATAAGACTTTAAAGACCATTCTTAAACGTACTATTAATACAGCCCGCTCCAATTGGCACATCATGTTATACCCTGCTCTTTGGGCTTATCGAACCAATGTCAAAACTGCTACGGGTTTTTCCCCCTTCCAACTCGTTCACGGAGTGGAAGCTATTACTCCGATTGAATGCGAGATTCCATCTTTACAGATAGCTATTAATGTGCTTCCTGACACGACTGATCTTGAAGAATGATTATTACATTTAGAACACCTTGATGAACAGCGTAGAGATGCGCTGACCGCGAACCAGGCTCACAAAAATAGGGTTAAAGCTCAATACGATAAATCGGTTAAGCCTAGGATTTTCTCTGAAGGGGAACTTGTCTTGCTCTGGGACCAAGATAAAGAACCCCTAGGGGCAGGTAAGTTCAAGGCCATGTGGTTGGGACCCTATGTCGTGTCTAAATTTTTGAGTAAAGGCGCATATGAATTAATGGATTATGATGGGAATAAGCTGCCCGATCCTAGAAATGGGCTTTACCTGAAGAAGTACTACGCTTAGGCCTAACACTTTTTCTTGTATATTAGTGTATGTATTTTATGTACATTAGGTTGTCAGTTTTGTTTTTTATACGATCTGCTGGTGGTTGCAGATGTCTTCCGGAATGTATGTAGGTTTTGCTGATGGCGCCAGCCATCATACTTGTAACTTGGCTTCGGCAGCATGGGTTATCTATTCTCCCACAGGACAGCTTGTTGCTGCGGGAGGCGCTTGCTTGGGTCCTGCCTCTAATAATTTTGCTGAATATAGGGCAGTTATTGAGCTTTTATGGGAGGCGTTGTCACGTGGTATTACCCAACTTGAGGTCCGTTTGGATTCCCAATTGGTTGTTTCCCGGCTCAATCGAGCTTACCAGGTACGAAACTCTACATTGTTACGTCAGTTTATGAGAATTCGTTCATTGGAAAGGCATTTTGAAGTTATTACTTTTAATCACATTCCAAGGAGCCAAAATTCAGTATCTGATGCATATGCTAACTATATTTTGGACTGGCATCTCACACACATTCAATAAAATTATACAGCATAACACATAAAAAACATTTGTAAATATACTGACAACCAAACACAATATATATATATGTAAATATCTGTTCATACAATAGATAGGTCGAGTCTGATCCGTAGATCCCAAATATCCAAAATATACAAAAATATGGATCGTAGTCCATCAAAATGCCCTAAAACTATGACTATCCATCGTGACCACTAGGACCTGGCCGGTCCCCGTGATCCCTGCGCCCCCTGGCCTCCTCAGCCTCCTCGGCTGTAGCTGCCTCGACCGCATCCCTATAAACCACTACTGCCCTAGCTACCCGTCTGAAAAGACGTAGCCAGGCTGGGGGCACCCCAACGACAAACTCCTGTATGTCTACAGGGAGATGCTCTATGCGTATGGTGGGTACTCGCTCGGTAAGCCTCGTCAGCTTTTCCTCGAGTACCTGGATTAGCCCAGGATCTCCTCCTGCTATAGGACGTACAAAAGTGTGTGGATGCCCTGCAGGGCGGACCGGTCCAATATCTGCATTTTGACATATGAGTTAGGATTAGACTTGTACATATGTATATATTTTATATCATTGAAAAATTTATAAAAATTTAATAATGATAAAAATTAAAAAGACTTACCCATCTCTCCCCATGCTCCTCCTAGAGGGAGGACTAGGTCTGGATCACCTCGGAAATCTAATCCGGCATATGGGAACTGCTCTAATGCAGGCACTTGACGTTCCCACCATGTGTCAAAATCGTCATCATACATACTCTGGACTACATCTCCTCCTCCATGACGGAGGAAGATGTCACCTCATCTGCTCAGCCTTGGCTAAAGTGGATGTCTGATCTCTAAGGGTATCACAGGGCTCATGGCTGGCACCCTCTCGAAGAAGAACGCAACCAATATGCTAGCATACCCGAAGTTCTTCCGTCTCCCTCTCCTGCAATCGGATAATTGCCTCTTCATAAGAGGGGCAATTCCCGAGCACCAGTCATATAGGGTGCCTCTGAAACAATCCACTACCACTCTCATCTGAGTCCTCGTGGCATGATGTAGTCCTGATGCCCCTGAAAGTCTAACCACAGTGCTGGTCAGTACCTGTAATGTAAAGTCCTGTATGTCTGCGATGTGAATGCTACTGCCCTTCTTCTGTGTCCCTGGTCGGCAAAATACGTCAACATAATTCTGAACACTCAGAGGGTCACCACTCCTGCCAGTACCCTCTAGGTTCACCGGGGCTCCCCGATGTGATAATCCAGTAATAAAATAGATATCCTGAGTGGTAATCTCCAAAGTCTCACCCTCAATGTTAAACATCCCAAGGTCATGATCCCAGTAGTTTACCAAGAACTCCAGTATGCGGACATTGGCCCGAATTGGTGATGTACAAAAGAACTTATACAACCCACTATTCCGTAAAGATTGAATGGTGGGCGGGCTTTGGAATGCCGGTTGGTCCATAATCTCGTGTTCTCGTTCCCTCCACTCCAGCACCATGATGTCCTGACAAAAAAACACATATTTTAATTCAGTAATTCATCAAAAAATTTAAAAAATTTGAACCATTTTCAAAGCATTTATCTTTAGCGCAGTATGTGCGACTGTCCATTGGGACAGGTCACGCATCATGCGCGGCTTCCTTATGCAGCAGCCCGCGCATGAAACACGTATGCGCGACCTTCATGTGTGGCAACCCGCGCATGCATTCTGCTATTTTTTAAACTGATGAATTAAAATGAATTGACCATTAAAATTAAAATTTGTTTGGATGAAATTAAAGAGCACTCGGTGTATATTTACCTGCAACTGACAGATCTGAATTTCACCGGTCCAATTGTCCACAACGAGCGATCAAAGGTAGAGGGTAAAATGCTCGTTTTTGGTCCAAAAAGTGAAATGGTAAGCAATGTTTTGTTTTTCAATCTATTTATAGAAAAATTATTTCACAAAGTGGGTTTTTTCTATAGTTTGAAACGTTAATTGATTAATACCTTTCCTTTTTGTTCCTTGGAACAGGTTATTAACTATGTCAAAGTGTTGATGCTTCTATAGGGTGGTTTTTTCTCTTTCCAACACATGTTGGCATCTTATCATCCACATTAACCTTAGTATTCAACATTTTTCCACGGACTATGGTATTCTAAACCATTAGTCCCTTGTCTCTACCATTGTTCTTCCATGGCTAGGATCCCTATTTCATGAGTATCATCCTTATATGCCTTTGCCATCGTTTGGTACTCATTCCATCACTGTTTCAGGCCCTGGGTTTCCTCATAGCTATTTTTCATGCCAAATAGAGCTTCATATGAATCTCTCTTTACAAGCTATCCCGTTATAGGACTCCCCACCTTATGGAGTTTCTTTAGGCCCAGGTCTGACTCCTTCAAAATAGACTTGACTGCCGAGTTATCTCGTCCGTTCAAGCTCGTTAAGAATATGTGAACGGGAATTCGCATGGTGGTAGGTTATCTCTTTCTTGGCCCATGCGGAATAGTACGAGAAAGGATCACTCTCTTTTCTTTGGAATTGAGAAGAGTATTCTCAGGTATAGGTTTATCACTTTTCCGGACCTGAGGGACTAAATTTATAGAAAAGGAACACCCGGTTTGAGCTTACTTTTTCTTTTTCGTGCTGTGGACCCAAACATAAAAAAGATTCCGAGTGTACTTTGTGTCTTTGTCATGCTCGATAAACACTAAAGAACAAAGCAACGAGTTTATTGATGTAAGCCCCATTTCTCGTAACCAAATGGATCTTTCCGAGTGATCTTGCTTTCCTTCACACTCGTCAAACTCAAGCTATTTATGCTGTTATGGAAGGAGCGTTGGGTAGGTGGTAATTTAACCTTTTTCAGACCTCCCCGACTAAGTATGAAAAAGGTTCACCTTTTCTTCTTCGGAAGTTAAGAGAGTTCTTTTGAGGTTTGTTTTATACTTTTTCGGCCTTAAGAGACTAAATTGGATGAAAAAGGACCCCCCTGGAGTCTTCTTTGGCATTTTCAGACTCTCTAAATATGAAAGCACTAAGCGAGCATGTACTAGTTCGGGCTCGTTAAATTCACGGATCAGTGTATCAAGCATTATTTTCCCATCTCTTCAAGCTTGTTCAAAAATGAAGAGGGAACCGAGTTGGCTTTCCTGGACTCGTTAAAACTTAACAGGGAAGGAAAGGAAGAAGTTTTCTCTTGTTTTCAGTAATGGAAGCATGTCATCCTTGAACATAGCACTCTTTGCCTTCCAATATCCATGTTTCAGTGTACATCTGTGTTCAGCTACCACTTTGAGTCTTTGCTCTTCCTCTTGTCCTTTATACATGGGGAATCTGATCATGTCTCCTACATGACAGATAAGTCTAGTTGTCCTATCTATCTGTTATACGCTGCCTTGGGTCATCTCTGTGTCGTGCTCACTGTTCAAGGATTCTTCTCACTATCTGATTTATAGCCTGATCCAATCACCGTTATATCTGTTATCCTTTTCCTTGTGTCTACCTTCTTTTTCCCAGTTCCTAGTCACTCTTGTGCTCCGTTGGAGGATCTATTGCCTTCCCTATCACAGTATGGTTCAGTTTCAGCACTTCCTGATGACGAAGACCTAGAGTTTGACGGTAGTACCTCTGGATTCACTTTCATCATTGGTGAACTCCTTTGCTTCAGTTGTCAATTATCATCTATTGGTTGACAAACTGTTGAATCCTCTCCATGTTCGACTTCAGCTTACCCTTATTCACATGGCTTGGATTGTACTTGGTTCTTTGGGATCTTGTATGAAGACCTTAGTTCCTCACTTATGAACTAAGTTGCGCAAGACTATGTTCTGTTTCTATATCCAGCTTCCCGATCTTTGAAGACTCATCATTGTTATATTGTGGCTTTGATCCACCTTTGTACATACGTGGTTTTATCTATATTATATGATGTACTCTCATCTTGTAAAGGAGCTAGTGTTCCAGTAAATTGAACATAGCATCCTCAGATATAGCTTTGTATATGACATTATTATGTATTGGTTTCAGGTACTCCTTCTGCTCCACTGGACTTCTGAGTTTCTCCAGAGTTAGTATTATAATGTATTTCGGCCATCGTTCCCCTCTGACCTCACACATTAGGGGGCATCTGTTATACAGCTGATTGGCACCTCTCCGTTCGAGTGCTGACATCCCTCAGGTCGGCACACAAAAGGACACTTATGGATTGAGGTTTCCCTAGTTTCATTATACCTTAGTTGATGATGAAATACATTACCTATATGCCCAGCTGGTTACTTTTCTATTTTGATATTTTGAGTGCATGTGCGACTATCTCTATTGGCATAGTGCGCATATGCGCGAGTATTATGTTCAGCAGGCCGCGCATACATATATGCGCAGGTTTCTCTTGTACAGAGTCGCGCATGATGCGTGGGTTGCTTTACTATGGACCCGCGCATAGTTTCCTCAAAATTAGTTTTTAAAAACACGCGTTAATGGGAGATTAGTTGTTTCATTTACCTTAATCCCATTAACTGCTATAACCTCCCTAACCTTCGAGAAATGCCTCATTTCCTTCAGATAAATAGAGGCCTTGGGGAGGGTGTTGGATATTCATACTTGGAGAGCAAAGTTATGCTGGTGGATTTTCTACAGAATCTTTAGAGTAGAGAAACTCAGAGTCCTTTGGTGACAGAGGAGTCCCTTGTTCAGACATTGGGTTGTAACCTAAACTCCCTCTATTATTGTTAATAAAGCAGATTACTTCTTCCATATTGTGTTTCATGTGTTGTGGCTTGGTAAATGTTTATATTTCATTATAATATGTGATTTACCTAACCTGCATCTTTATATATGAATCATACTGTATATTGGAAGAACCTTTGTTAACAGGTTGAAGGAGGAATTATCCTGGAGATTGTAGGAGTGAAGCAAAGAGGAAGGAGTTAGCTCGGATCAACTTTCATTTATTACAAGTAAGTTCCTGCTACTTCCCTATTTCCTATTAGTGCTTTTATAATCAAATTGTCTGCAAGGTCATAGTATGTTGGTAACCCCCAGACCTAGGTTATTAGGTGAATTATCCATTACAACAAACTTGATGATAGGATCTTCTTGGATTGGTTCCTTAAGACCTTGCTCCTGCCCATAGAAAAAGACGTCGCACATGAACATCCCTAATCCTAAGAAGAGGACATACTGAAGGCCCAACAATTTGACCTTATCTATGCTCAATATAGATACTTGTACACCATAATTCCAGATGCTCCCTCGCTGAGTACCACATATCGTGATGCACCAGGGGAATCCCATGCTGCGGACGACATCACAGGATCGGTCTCCCAACAACAATAGCCTCAATTGACACCATCTGTCATTACATGAAAACCAAGTAACATTGCTAATGTTGCTTACCAAAAGCAAGCCCCAGACTATCCTAGAATGATGTCTCAGTCCAGAGCAACAACTTCCTACACACAGTCTATGCCATCGCAGTAGGCCCAGGCCATGGCTTGTCCAACACAGTGGTATGTGGGCAAAATGCCCACATTTGTAGCACCACCAACCCCACAAATCTACTATGCACTACCAGTGCAACCAGTTCAAGCCCCCACCCCCGCTCCACCCGTTCTGTTGGGACAAGTGTTCGCACAACAAAACTATCCCAACCAGCCTGCCCCCAATAATCAATGAGGGCAAGCTTGAAATAATAGGCCTCGTAGCCAAGGCAATAACTAATGGCAGGGAGGCGGTCAACAACCAAACCCTCCCAACAATGACACGGCAAATTGGCTAGCCCAAAAACCCCCACGATAGAATGAACCAAGACGTAACGCCTCGTTGCGCACAAACCAACCGTGCACACTCTATGATGTTTATGGGCACTACACATTCGAGTGTCCCCTCATGGTTTATGCTAAGTAGGCAATTCAAAACGAGGCCCAACAGGCTGCCAAACAAGCCCAAACCAACCCGCCACTCCAAGGACCTCCTTGCATGGTGCCTCAAAACCCACTACCAGTCCAAGGATTGGTGCTAGGTGAATCCATGAAGATGGGTGTCTATTTATGGGGGTCTTATGAGAAAATAAATCTGTTTTTTTCATGTTTTTCAACTTTGGGTGAACAAAAGTGATATTTTTGTTTAGAATTTCAGTTTTAAGTAAAAACAAAACTTTCATAGAATTATGTTAGATTTCTATTTATAATTTTTTCAATTTTTTTTATTGAGCTTTGATATGTATTTTTAGAAAATGTTTGATAGTGTGTTCTTATAAAATGAAAGGACTAAAAAATAGTCATGTTTGGTTGCGCCCCTAAAATCATTGTTAAACTTGTGTTTTGCAAAAAAAAAATATGCTACGACAACATAAACACAATATACTAGAGGATGAATATAATTTTGTAACCAACGGATCTATATACTAATTATAATATTTCTTTGAATTCAATCAATGGGGAAACCTTGTCTATTTTCAACATGTTTTGGTTGCGCTACTTTTCTCTCAATTGACTATAAAAATTTAAAATCTACAAACACCCTTTTGAAGTAGACACTCCAATTAACGACACCATATTTGTTTCAATTCTTTTGGTGGTGTATTTTTGAAGTTATATATTTTTCATTTCACCACATTTTGAAAGAGATGAAATGAAACTTGACACATGTTAAGAAACAAAAAAATTAAAAATATCGGATCTCACCTATACACAACAAAATATATACCTACAGAAAGTAGATTCAACGACGAAACTAATTGTATCAAGTCCGATAGTCGATTTGTAGTGTAAGACATCCATTTTACCTTTTGAAAATGGAGAAACCTAAAAACTGTGCAGGTTCCAGGTCTCAAAGGTTATTCGGCCGAATAATTTTTTGGCCGAACAATTATTCAGCTGAATAATTGTTTGACCAAATAACAATTTTTCATTATGAGACCGTTATTTACAACAAAGGTTGTTCGTCTGAAAAACCAAATGCAAAAAAATTTCGATGTCTCCGTCAATTTTAATAGTTCATTGTTAAACATTATTCGGCTGAATAAAGGATCGATTATTTGACTGAATAACTATAGTTATTCGGATGAATAAAAATGTTATTCGACTGAATAAATATAGTTATTTGACCGAATAACTTTCGCTATGTTTCTTAGGCACTGGAGATTCTCACAGAAGTGTTACCCAACTTCGCGTTTTCACCACCTAGTCCTAAACTAAGTTGGTAGGGGCTTCAAGTTTGTCTTGTTTACCAGAAGCAATGTTACAGGTCATTGTTGCTTCTAACAATGTATAGATCTTAAATTTTCCATTCAGGTAATTGGACCCATCGAGCTTTTTTGATTCATTCATGTATGAATCCACCAAAAAAAATTTCATTGTGACCACAAAAAAAATTCCTTCCATGATATTAAAAAGAAAATGTGTTTAGTTGCTTCAATTCTACAATTTAATCACGAGTTAAAAAAATACCTCCTCTTTTTACATCTTTGGGATTATACCTTCAATCATGCCACATTTATTCTCTACATGCAGAATATGGTATTCTCAAGCCTTCAATCACATGTAGCCACACTACTTTATCAGTAGCACATGCCCCAACATTTCGCTGATAGATGGGATATTCTATTCCATATCGCAGTGCTTAACAATAGTCAAACAATAACCTCGGCTCTTTGACTAATTAGGGGAATCTTGTTTTACAAATCTGTGACTTCTCATATTGTTGTACACAATAGATATTCACCAACAATTAATCTAAATGCCATTGCATCCTATTTCGTTGGTGACATCTATTAACACATCAAAAAAAAAAGTTTATTCATGATAATGCTGGCCCCATATAGCCATGGTGGTGGCAGCTCCTTCATAATGTCTTTATCAAATAGGAATCCCACAAAATATTTCTTCTTGTGGTCTTCTATAGTGGCTCTATCTGCCAATACTTTGGAACAAGAAAATAAGACTTGTGCAAGAAGTTCATTCCTTTACACAATGCAGAGGCCAACAATATGTAGACCTTGAATCTCCACCATAGAATGTATTCGGATCACCCACAACACAGGTGTAGTGTAATAGCAATTAAAAAAAAAATTACACAACACCAAAGGTTCATGGATGCCAAAACCACTGGACCATGGTGCACAAAAATGCTGGCCACAATCGCCTGAGAATAATACCACAAGCAACAAAGCACCCCATTAAATTTGTAGTTCAAGGTTATGATGAGAATCTCCAGCAATAAAAAGCACATAGATCGTCTCTCTCCTATATTGGGTGAATCATCTGAACCAATCCTCCACTAATAATGACAACAATCTTCAATGGAATTTTGAGGAGATTCTACAATCTTAACTTCCATGGAATAAAGTTGGAGGCTCCCTCCAACAAGTGACTCATACATACTGAGAGTTGCCATTATTGCAACTTCTTCAAACAAGCTACACTCTGCATTCATTGCATCAATAAGGGCTTGTCATCCTAAAACCTTTCTGAGGTCCATGTGTCGATCACTAGCACAATTCTACTTCTATCAGTGAAGCTTGGACATACTACACTGAAACCTCCTAACAACTCTCTACCCCTGACATCTTGCCTCTCCAAAATATGGCTTTGATACCTTGTTAATTTTCTTAGACCATGGTAAGAATCTCTAACCTACAATATAGTTGAACATCAAAAATGCTACTCTAATAATGCTAAAACTTGCTAAAACATACTATAGACTATATAACTAGCATTTGCAGGTCTGTCCTAAATCACATCACTTTTATTAAGCAAGAAAACAAAAGTACAGCATACTTGATAATTCACTATTAAAATCAAAACAAAAACTGAGTGCATTGACTGCAAAACCTGTTACTGCTTTTACTTTAGTTCTAAACTAAAATATACTACAGGAAAATACAGTAATCTTTTCCCTGCGTTTGTATAGTTTGTACAATGATTAATACAACAAGAAAATTGAATTTCATAGTATGTACAACCTAGTTGATGTCCATACAACTTTTTTTGACAAATTGAAGATACAGTACAGTCTACAAGCTTGATTTCCTTACCTAATGCCATCATATAGCCAATATAGATTCTTTAGTTGCACTTGCTACATTAAATATTTTTTTTAGCAAATCAAATAAATATATCAGTGTCTTGATTATAATGGCAAAATTTTATCATGCATGTTTGTGTTATTAGAATGACATTCCAGGTTGTCAGTGTACTTGACAGACCCAATAGTAGATTTATGCATTTCTTGCATGTGTGTGGAAAAATAGTAGATGGGTAGTGATCAAATTTGAGGGGTGAGTCTTGATTTCAACTAGAAGGGCATTTATTCTTGGAGATGAAGGGAAATATAAATAATTTTACTTCAATTCAAAAGTATAAATTAACGAAACCTTTTCACAAAAAAAAATGCAAAAAATAAATATTGGTCTTCCATTGTTTTACAATTTTAAAGAATTGAGCATTCTTTAATAACTACATGAAAAAATGATATATTTTCAATAAAACTGATTTTGAACACATTAATTTGTCATATATGTGGCATTAATTTTACATTTAAGTAACATACAAATTATTCTATTCTATTGTATTTTTTTGAGTTAGAGCACACTTCATTATACAGAAAATCTATTTGGACTATGTGACAACCATATTTGGGCATCCACGTGATCTTATGCATAGTGTAGGATGTAGTAACTAGATATAGTATTGAAGAAAAACTAGAACCATGAGAGAATTACTTAGTTTTATATGCACAAAAGAAAGCCACTAAGCAAAACTGGGCTATAGTAAACCTACAACCATATATATATAACCAACCAATAACTCAATTCAATCAAAGAGAGGGAAACAATCCAAGCTTGAGAGATGTAAGAATGATGGGGATTGGGAACCTAAGAAAAAATAATACACAACTCAGAAAACATTAAAAATAAATCCTACATACCAATCAAGTTAGAAATGCTAGCATAACCAGGGTCCTAGCATCAAATTTTGTTGTTCAACACTATTCATGATAGCATACAAGTATTGGATCGAGGGGCAATGGAATCAATCCTAAGTCAACTGAAGCCTTGAAACTCACTCCATGTCTAAGTCTCAACAATCTGCATTTTAAATTGAACCAAAACACCAAAAGAAGTTTATTAATGGCTAGATTTGAGAAAGTTCTAGGTGTGAGTAATTAAGGTCTCGAGGCTCTAGAATTTGTTATGTTTTGTACTAGTCCATAATTCAGTGAGTAGGTAGTCACACATAGGAAATTTAAGTAATTTAATGAAAACAATTAATGTGTATACCTCTATGTCGAAACCATCTTCCATGCTGATGCAGGCCACTACCTTCCTTATTGTCTTACCAATAGGCATGATAATGAAGAATATGCCCTAAAATTATGGACTTCACCTTCAAATAATGCCTTGCAATCAGATTGGTAAGGAGTGATAAGAATATCACAACAATCCAACGTTTCAAATCTCTGTTGAAAGTTTCAATTCAAGACTTATATAGTAAATTTAATATAAGACTTACTTATAGTTGTCTCTTACTCTTTGCATCTTGACATATTTGATATTTTATGGTTGTCTTTGCACCTTGACCCAATTGATACAACACTAAGCATATTTGAGAACACAACTTTAACTCAATTTCTCATGGACGCCAAATATGAGATTTTCATTTTGAAACCGTTATCCTTAAAAGGAACTCAATAGATATGGTTCATGATCTCTTTTTTTTACTCATGATTATGTGAATGGATATTGCAGGTAACAATGGGGGTCAAAAGGGTGCAGAAACTAGTAAGGATGGACAAATCATACTGCCTCTACTCATTGAAGTACCTCAAATTCCTATAAAGTGATTGAAAGAAGCAACAGATAACTTTGGTCCAAAATCGTTGATTGGAGAGGCTTGCTATGGTCAGGTCGTACTGCAGCCATTAAGCAGCTTGACATAAGCAAGCAACTCGATCAAGAATTCCTTGCACATGTAAGACATTCTAATGTTAAAATAAAAGGCTTTTATTTTAAGCTCACCTATCTTGTTGTTCCTTTTAATTCTAATATGTCAACAAATAAATATTAAGCCCATATATCTACTTTTACTTGGTCACATGACTTTTGTAATATTATTTTGAATATGCTTGTAGGTGTCCATGCTCTCAAGATTAAAAAATGAAAATGTATTGGAACTTGTTGGATATTGTGTTGAGGGTAGCCTTCGCATGCTTGCATATGAGTTTGCAACAATGGGATCATTGCATGATATTCTTAATGGTATATGGGAAAATGCCACACAGGTTTGTGGTGGTATTATTCTTTATTGCATGCATGAATTTTGTAGGGTCAATGGATAGTTTTCAATTGACAATCTGGCTCCATATTTTTTTTCATTACCCTAGGTGGAAATAATAAATATACTATATGAAGAAAATTGTGTTTAATGAAAGCCTAGTTTTTCAGTTAAGTTTTGATATTTAATCAACGCAATCTGAGTAACAAAGTGCTCACAGGTTTATCAATCGTTTAAACTTTAAAAAGGTAGAGGGTGTGATGACTCCAATGTCACTTACGCTGATATGTGAAAACTTAAAAAGTAATGGAAGAGTAGAAACATAATTTCAGACTCAGTAGCTCACTTTAGATTGAGGTAAAAATATCAATATGAACTAAATCTCTATTAGTCTAACTTCTAGGCATTGAATTAAGGTTGGGATGGGGTACCATTCCAGATGAGGATAATTTATGATCAGATCAACTAGAATACTGATGTATGATTTGTTCTAGATGTTCAGAATGAAAATGGTTTACCTGAAGATTATCTAAGCCTTTTCAAGCTAACATTTCATGCTTCTAATTGAAATTTCGATATTAAATTATTGGGCTAAAAATTGAAATTAAATATACCTTCAATACATTCTTTCCTTGACAATAAAGTCAATTCAATTATATTACGCATTTTGCTCGATTGCAATGTATTTTATACTAGTGACAATGTACACAGATGGTTAGTCTTGGCCTTATTTGTGAGAAATATGATGATGAATGTGCATAGACTTGTTAGGATTTTGAAGGAAAGAAGTGGAACTAACTTGGTGTACAAACCTATGCATGTTTATATTTACACAAATAATCTTGTTATTTTGTTTCAACACATTCTATGCAAAGCCTTTCGTATTTTAAAAATTACTTTTATTTTTCCGTTTTAAGGGGTGAGGGGTGGAGCTAGGCAAGGCTATTGATTTCTTACATTCTCTTAGATGTAGAGTTGAAGTAACAGAGATCAATGTGAGAAGGTTAGATATTAAAGCTTGTATTTTTTCTATTATGATTGATCTTCTTCTCATTGTACATGTTGGTAGGGGTTTACCCTCCAAAATGCTTATTAACCAATGTATTATTGTTTAAACTTCTCAAGATGATTCTGCAAAGAGAAAATTTGAAAATGAAATGGGTGAGTGGAATACATCTACATGGATATTAATTACATAGTCCCTTTGATATACTTTTCCTTGAATTTGTTAGATTCTGATTGTGCAACAACACCACTGCAAAGAAGTTGGATGGAAGGAAACTGTGTAATCTTATTAGTCTCTTCATTTCAAGAATATACTACAAAGATTACTATAAGCACTCAATTGTTCTATATTTTGTGGAACATTAATCAGCCATACAGTATTTTGTGCTTTTATTAGAATATCTGGAACTCTTTTAAAAACACGAGTTTTACAAGGCAATGGGAATAATCTGGGAACGAATGGAAACCGTCGGATATGCATTAAGGTATCTAATATTTGCAGCCATGCATATAGAAGGTGAAATACCAGTTCTGTTTTTAGTTAGATGAAGATGTATAACATGTAACGTTTCCAAGATTCCACTAGGGTTGTGCTAGCTTAGGCTAAGTTTAAGGAATATGAAGGTTGCTTCGCTGTGCATAAAAGTTGTGGTAAAGGTTACCCAGATCATGCATACTAGGAATCTGCAAATGTATATAAATTTTTATTTGTTCTAGGAGTTGTGATTCAGAATTTGTGAACTTTTCTTATTTAACAAGTCCAAATGTGGCAATTTGACAATAACTAGTCTAGAGAGTAAAGACATCAACATAATTCATATTGCCATTTTCAATTGATCAGACATACATAATGTAATGTGTCTATGATTGCAGATAATGATAGGTTTGTAGCAGAGAGTAATATTGAAAGTACTTCAGATTCATCCCTATTGGATTCTATTTACTGAACACTTCAAAGTGGGCGACCAAAAAATCATTTTGGTAGATGGGTTGATGATAGTCAACAACTTAGAGGAATGAGTAGCACTAAAATAGAATTAGGAATTGAGGTAATTTTGTTTCTCAGTTATAGAGGGCTCAAGCAGTTGATGACACTCAATCATATTAGGCCCATGATACCACTTGACCACAGGAAAAAGGTGATGTTACTACCTCACAAGCTATAGATGTTGGTACTGTAATGATAGAAACTTTACAATCATAGGAAAATGATATACAGAGAACCAAGGAACATAATCAATCCCATGTTGAAGATAATACAATCTATCATCCTTTGTCGACCATTAGATACTCAAAGTTGTGTATTAATCCTTTTTACTATTATAGAGGACTCTGTAAGTTAGGTTCCCACATTCTTAAAGGGTTCTAGCTCAATGAAAGAGCGTCTGCCTTACAAGAAAGAAGTTGGTAGTTCGATTCCTCCACGCCTTGATGATATTATAATATCGGTTAAATACTAGAAACCACTAAATTAGTGACCAAAACATGAGAGACGTGAAACTAGGCATTAAAAAGGATGCAACACATGGCGCTAATGATGAACCAAACATGGCGTTGATATGGTAGAAAAATAAGATGTTACTTTGGAAGCAAAACATGGCGCTACATAGCAATAAAAATTTGGTGCAACAATACAAGAAATATTTGGTGTCATTTTGGTAGCAAAAAACGATGTAAAAATTGTTGCAAATTTGGAAGCAACAACTAGCACATGTTTGGAAGTAAAACATGGTGCAAAATGAGATGCTAAAGTGGTAGAAAAAATGGATGCAATATTGGATGCTAACATGGTTCTATTAAGGATGCAAATATGGTGCTAACGAGGGTTTCATTTAAGAAGTGAAAGTGGACACTCGCTAGGAAGCAAAGTAGGACGTTATTTAGGAAGAAAACCTCAACATTGTTTAGGAAGCAAAGTTCGATGCTATTCTAGGAGCAAACCTTGATGTTGTTTAGGAAGCAAATTTGGATGCTATTCTGGAGAAAAAAAAGAGATGATAATTTGGACATCATAAAGGATGCTATTTAGGAAGAAAAAAAAGACATTTTTTGAGACACTTTAAGTTTTTTCCATGACGCGTCCCATTTAGCGTCTAGTTTTACCACTCAATGTAAAAAAAATTTACAGTAAAAAGGGACACTAAATTGGACGCTAATTCCAGGATTTGTTTTAGTGAAAGGATCCTCCCATCTCTAGGCCTACCCCTCTTCCTCCAATAGTGTTTGGGGGGAAGACCACCAAAACCACAACCAATACCATTTACATGATCGTTAACACCAGTTTCCCTTTCATCTCATTGGTTGTGGAAGATCCAGTTGATCTATCTCAGCAACAATTATGTGATGATGGAAAGATTTGCAAGACTGCCTCCAGTTTTACCCCATTCCCCTTAAACCAAAGTGTGGAATCGGTTATTCCCATGAAATACCACATTTTGTCACCTCGCCTTTCCAATGACCTTTGTTTTGGCAAGGGGGCATACCTCTTCACTATCTCAGATGGTCACCTCTTGAAGAACCATGTAATGGGATCTACCTCAAGAGAGTCTATGCCTGATACCACCACTATGAGTCCCTTAAAGCATAGTTTTTTCTTTTTTAGAAGCCCTAGTCATGCTTCTATATATATTTATGATTGATGTAGTATACTTGTACCACAAAGACTCTGACTCTCTGTCAGTAAACTATGTGTCATTCTAGATCTAGCAGACCATCAGTCATGAAGATATAGCATTCCATGAGAATTCCATGGGTCCAATGTAGTAGTTATTCAGATTAGTATTGTATTTAGCCTCTCATTGAGGCAACCACTATTGTAACAACAATTGTACATGATCAACTCTTGTATTATAGAGCTTAGATCACATTATCCTTTTGACATCGTTACGAGCATGGGGATTCCCGCCTCATCCATATACATGTCAAACATTATTTGTATCTCACACATTGATGGGAACCATATTAATACAAAAACCAAAATCCACCATGCCCTAGCCCAAGAAGCACCACCTCACCCAAGAAAATCCTATGATGTTCACCGGTCATACGATGAGATCCTACCCTCACACATTAGGGGGAAATATGTTAACCCAAAAAATACCATAATGACCTCTACATGACCTACACCACCTAAACACATCTATGTATGACCCTCATTTGACCCCATTTGACCCCCACACCCTCAAGAATGTTTAAAAATATGAAAAAGGAATTAAAAACACCTAAAAAGAGCCAAAATAGCTCTCATAGGGGCTAAAGCCTCCAAAAAGGGTCTAAAACCCCTCAAAGTAGATTAAAACCCCCGAACAAGCTAAATATTGAGCAAAAGGGGCTAAAATCCCAAAAAAGGTGCTAAATCCCTTCACTCTCAAATGACTCCTTCCCTCCCTATCATTATGCTACCTATGTGAGTGCCTTGAGACCATTTGAATCTCAAGCCATTCACCCCCCCTATCCTCCATTCCTCCCTTGAGCCATAGCTCCCCATTCCTAAGAGATGCACTCTCCCAAGCTAGGGCATGGTGGCCCATTCCAACCAGAAGGTATGCTTGTCTTTTCATGTTTTTTCTTTGGTAGATTGTAGTTTTCTAACATTTTTTGTTTGTGGGTTTATTTCTTAACATTGTATTGTAGGTTTCCATTGATTACTTGCAAGTCTTTTGGTTTCCTAATAGTTGTATGCATAGTTATGGAGCTTATGTGCAGAGGGGTTTTTCATTTCGTTTTCTATTTATTTCTTTCTTTTCTTCCATTCTCATAGGAACCCTACCCTTTTGTCCTATGGACAGAAGGGATCCATTCCTGGTCTAAACGCTAGGGTGAAAGCCCTACTACAAGGGTATTGCATCACAACTTGCTCTTTTTTCACAATAGGGAGCAAAGGCCTTGGTATTTTTTTTGTGAGCTCTTCCTGCATATTAGTTTGTTTAGAGCTCACTTGAACCTTTTGCTTCTTAAGCTGCGTTCCAGCTGTATCTGTATGATTTTGTAGTTGGGAACTGATTTTTTCAAGAATCGTCTTGAATTCTACCCCTATTTGCAATGTGTCTTCCATTGAACCAGGACAAGGAATGGATAGGCCATCAAGTATACCTTTACCTTTGTCCTTGGTTTGAGCAGCAATGGCAGTAGCAAAGCTTGCTTCCTGTTCTCTGCCTTCCTTTTATTTTTCCTCCTTCTAAATATATTGTTTTATCTTAATTTTATCTTTCCTTTCATAGAGAGTTCTTATCATAAGATCCTTTTGGTACTTGTACAAATGAGACTTGAAATTAAGATCAATTGTCTTTTTCATCACTTCCTGAAAATCTATGTCTTCTCAGAACATGGAATCACATGGTCATTTTAATGAACGTAATGCAATATAGCATGCTCATGTGTAAAGAGGTTTTCCAAATAAGACAATGGGTCATGCATTCTCTTGGATTCCTCTCCCAAGTTCATAATAGAGATTTCATTACCCAACAGAGTTGTGTGGCCGATCTTATGTAGCACAAGAGAGTCAAGAGAAACAAGAAATTTGGTCCAAGCCATTTTCTTGTTCTTAATCAACTTGGGAAAAATGCCATCGATGACAGTTTGATAGAAAAATTCCTATAGCAGCATGTGGTCGGGAACTATCTTGGGAAGCAGGTGAACTGTATTTTTGCCCCTAGTTTTTATGTAATAGAAAGATTCTCCTACATACCAGTCACCATACAATGAAATTAATTCCCTAGAACCTTTAGAGAATGTTGGAGCATCAACCATGAAAAATTTAAAATACATTGACCTCATAAATAGGTCACAAAGCTCACAAACCTGAGGGATGAATTTATCTTCCCACATATTGGATAAATAGATATTTACAGGTGGAGATTCCTCTTTTCAAAACCAATTTAAAGTCAGGAAAGGAGAATACACGCAGAATGAATCCATAAGAAAACTAGACATATAAAATTTTGGATTCGCACTGGACGAGGTTTTTTTATACTTCTCAATTTCATCTCGCAAATTGCAGGACACAATTTTCACCCAATTGAACGAATCACCTATAATTAAAATATTGTGTTCCATAGGAAACCATTGTATTTGAACAAGGAACATTTTGGTAACCCATATAACAGAAAAATCATGGCTTCCAATAATGTGAAAAGTTCTTTGAACCAGGAAATTGGATATGCCAAAATTGAGGCAGGAATGAGTAATGTTGGATCTTCCAACCAGGATTTGACTACCTCTTCGTAAATGAACCTGGAGAGAGATCCATTAAAAAAATTTGATGTGAGAATTTCTTTGGGTGGTCCCAGAGCATAATCCGTGGAAAATACATCAGGATGGAAAGAATCAAAAAGCATATTCTCTGTGCCATGAAAGGTGTGCCCCTTAGGATCGGCATGGTCCAATGCACACTTGATAGGATCTATATAGGGAATGAAAGGAGGCTTGGAAGCAATGCAATGAATATGATAACTACAAATATTGGCAAAATCAGGCTAGTCATGGGTAACAGAGGAAAGATCATAATTGTAAAGAAAAGAGTAAATTTTGGACCAGTCTAGATATAGGGTATTAGATATGCACCCACTAGTATTAGTAAAAACACTGATGTTGGGGTATTTCTTCTTCTGCTCTTGAATAGTTTTTTTGGACCTGGAGTTCCTAGATGTTGTGGGTGCCTTTTCTGATTGGATCTTGGAAACCATGTCTCATAATGATGTGAGTTCAAACATAACAGGAAAAACGGTCAGGTGGTGAAAATGTTCACAATACTGCAAATACGTGCGCTGGGACAAAGAGAAAATGCACAATAAAAAACCCAAGCACAATGAAAAAGAATAGGTAAAAATGGTAAAACAACACTCATAACATTGAACTTTAAAAATCCAAAACCAAACGGGTAAACGAACCTTGGCTATAGATTTCGTATGCATGGGAGACTGAGATCTAGGTAGTGAACAATATACATGATTTGAAAAGATTCACTTTTCATAGTCTCTCACGTCTGACTTTTGAAAATCAAGAATCGAGAAACAAACAATCAATCTAGAAATCATGTGGGGTTTCCATTTTCTGAAAGGAAAAGTCAGAAGTCACAAAGTAGAATAGTATTATAAATTAAAATGATGTTACCAAAATATGATATCTGAAATGTCAGAAATCAGAAATCGGGAACTAACCAAATAATCTTAATGAAATCAGAGTTTCCAGTTTCCAATATCCAAAAATAAAAAAATGAAATGTTCTTTATTTGAAAGGATAAGGTTTCCAAGATCCGAAATGTCGAAACTCGAAAATCGTGAAACGGACTTCAACTTACCTCCAAAGAAAGGATTTATTCATTCCGATTTCAGAAAGTAGGGATCAAAGACTCTAAAAAGTTTGGAAATAAATAAAAATGTCTCGAAATCCAAAAAAAATCCCAAAAAAATCCCAAAAAACAAGGTTTATTGAAGGAATTTATTCAATCCACACAAAATAACAAAGAACTTACAACTTCATAACTTCCCTGAGTGAACTATGGCTATAAAACTAGTCAACGAGGGGCCCTATTTTGATGACTCAAAATAAGGATCTCTTGCAGGAAGCAACAAGGCCTTACTATCATGATTGATTTGGAAAGAGAGCTGTAAGGCCTTTATCAAAATATATTGAGTGTTATTAATTTCTACCAATGTTGTGAGGGTTTTGCTTCTAACTTGATTTTATAGTTCATTTTTTTGCAATATTGTACTATGGCAACGAGGCCCTTTTCCTGTTGCATTTGTTTCTTGAAAAGTGCCATAGAGCCACTTGTCAAATAATTTATTATTATTTAACCTTGATAGAAAATTTTATGGGATGTAGCCAGTGAGGTGTTTATATTTATGGACTTGGATATTATTTTGATTTTTACATAGTCATTTTCCTTAGAAGGATAGTTAGCAGGTTTGGGGAAAAAATATTATAAAGGAGAAATTAAATATTTTTAGATCCAAAGGCTGCCACCCTGTCATTCTTGTTTCATAAAGAAAAAGGGTCATAAGTCCATTGTCAATGATAGTTTCTAGTAAAGGCTTTAGTATTTTAGGAAAGACCAGTGAGGGTTTTCACATTTTCAGATTAGAAACTTATCTTAAGTTTACAGTTTGTATTTAAAGAAAAATAGCATTGTTGTGAGGCCTTTACCTGTAAGATCCCTCCTAGACCCGTGAATGTATTGTAACCTTTTTTCTTATTATTGTAATTGTCTTCTGGTGAGGATCCCAAGGCCAAGGCCCTACCAGTAAGGCCTTGTATCCGATACTACCCCAAGTTCTTTAGGAGACTTAAGTATTGGATGCAGCGCGACGACGGGCCGCCGAAAATCCACTACGGAAGATCCCAAATAACATCCCAGGTCGAAGTAAGCCTAAATGGACTGCCTTAGCTTTTGGGGCTTTATGTGTGCCTTTTCTACTGGGACACCATGATTTGGCACCTAACCCTAATTTTGTTTAAATCCTGATCGAGGGAGATTCACTCATTCTTAGCATTAACATAAGAATTAAGAGAGTGATGATGAGCGATGGAATGTTCCATCGGAAGGAGCATCAAACGTTTCAAATATATATATATATATAAATGAAACAAATAAAAACAATAATGTCGTGGAAAGGATGATCCCCTCGGGGAAAAAGTAAAAAGGTACGGGGACTATCATTACATCGAAGATAATGATAGATTTCATTATAAGGAGCATGGATTGAAAATAAAACCATATATATATATATATATATTAATTAATTAATGTATCAAACAAAAAATTGAACAACCTCTTTATATATATACCTCTTTATGCATATATGTATATAGTTGGAACCTTATACATTAAAAGATATATATATTCATACTTTATATGCAAGTACATTGCAGGATGATCTTAACTCGGAATATTATATCAGAGTCAAATCTTGGACCCGATACCAGACTTTAGCCACCATTCAAGGAGGCGTTATCTTGCCTCCCTCGGATTTTAACTTTTTGTAAGCTTAGATTATGGAGGTGTTACCTTTAATTAAAGAACATAGATTTTGGAAACGAAAAATTCCCTGACTCATTCATGCCCATGGTGGAAACCATTAATTGTTTTACAGCAAATATTTTGGAGCCGTTAATTACTCCCATAATTGATCTTGACTGGGGAGAAACGTAGTTATTGGGGGGGGGAAGAATGAAACCATAAAAAGGATAGTCATTCTCCCCTTCGAGGGGGGGGAGAGTAGTTTAGTATGCTCTTACAACCCTTCCAGTATATAGGTTTTCATTCTGGTAACAATATTTTACCCTGACATTCTCCCCTTTAGCAAAAAGCCTGCGTTTCTCATCGGGGCGTTCTCTTGGGTTGTGGGGTTTTATGTTCTTCCAATCACCGACGTCCAACCATTATGGTGGGAGTTGCAAGCATACTCCCAATTGGAGAATCCAAGGGAAAGAAGAGCATGCCTGAGTTCTGGTCCATAAAACAAAAAGGAAACAATTTGAATGGGCGAATGCTGCCATGATTGTGCTCTTGTTTATCTCTGCCCTATCTCAGACTCGTAAGTACTGTGTGCCCTTTATTTTATAACTCTCCATGATTTTTGAATCTGGAAGGATATTTTTGCATGCTTCATTTGTGTTTGCACCTGAACTGGAGTATAGACCATGAAATGGCATGATTCCACCTGAGCACTGCTAGTTGCTATGCTTGGGTTCCTTATACCATTCCAGAAAGTTTTGGCTTGTTGATTTATTTATAGATTTAAAATCCAAGTGAGTTCATGTCCTCCTTTAAATTGATGACTATCTGCTGGTAATTAAAATCTGAATCTCTCAGCGTGAGAGTGTCTGGCTACGTGTGAATCTAGGTAGTAATTTACGGCCTTTAAATTGATGACTATCTACTGGTAATTAAAATCTGAATCTCTCAGCGTGAGAGTGTCTGGTTGTGTGTGAATCCAGGTAGTAATTTATGGCCTTTAAATTGATGACTATCTGATGGTAATTAAAACTTGAATCTCTTAGCGTGAGAGTGTCTCGCTGCATGTGAATCCAGGTAGTAATTTACGGCCTTTAAATTGATGACTGTCTGTGTGTAGAAGTCACTGCCTTTTATATTTGATAAACATTAAAAATCCCTCAGCTTAGGGTGACTACCTGCTACTAATTCGTTAAATTTTAAAGCTCCTGGCACTAGGGTGATCCTCCCCGTGTGGACCATTATTATTTACTACAATACAACTTTTATTATTTAATACTTGAACGATTATGAATTGATTCACAAATTTATTATTTACCTAAAGACGCCAAGATTAATATATAGAACAATAACAATTATGAAGTAGGATCTCTGTATAAGTCACTGTGGAATGTGACATAGAAGTTATTCGCAATATGTTAGGAAGAAAATGCACAGATCAGGCACCAATTGATTAGCTCCCATAGAGGATCCCTTCCTTCCTTTGTTATTGATAACTATTCACATCACCAGTCGTTAGATTATTATCTATGTAAGAATCTATATTTCTCTTTGCGTTCTATTAGAAAGGGAAAAATCATTCTAGCAGCACATATTCACGATCGGGACTTAAAAGTTAGCCTGTTCTCTTTCTGCCCTGGAAAGAGAAGTTGTTCTACTGCGAATGCCTATTGTTGTTTGAATTAAATATGACTAAGAAACATCCTTTTAATGTCCTGTTGAGTATAATGTGGCTAAAAGACCTGATTTTGATTGTATAGAAATCCCACTTATGGATAGTGTGGGGATAGTTCAGGTCGGCTCCTCGAGGAGGAGACCACGATTGGGATAGAAGATGTATGATAGAATTTGTAATTGCATAAATTTTAATAAAAATAAATGCCACGGGTCTGTGACACTTTTGGTGGATGTAGCCCCAAGGGTGGGGTGAACCACGTAAATTGGTATTGCGTCATACGTGTTTGAAGGGATTCATCTTATATGTTTTTATGTGGCTATTTATGTGATCTTTTTTCCTTTTACCTTATATATTTTATGCCTTGTGTACTTGCGGCAATCTATCTTACATTTTCATGCAATATGTTCTTGGTGTAGTTCATCTTATATATATATATATATATATATACTCATTTATAAGGGTTTCCATCACAAGCTATATTGCTCGTGAAGGTGTATGGGTCATGATGCAAAACAAAGCCTTCCATGGAAGACAAAAACCCGACGGATCCTTACAACGATGGTTTGTATAAAGACCTTGCCATAGATTAGGGTTTTGAATGAACGTGTATGACTTGAACAGTTCATAAGCGACATGTGTATCTGCTTATGCAATGCTTGAGACTAGCAATCCTTGTGTGGTTATTACCGCCATTCTTAAACTTTTCTTGTCTAACAAAAGGAAAATCCTTTCGTTCAGCTTCTGGGGCAGGTTGCATATTAACTAAGCATGCTTGACTCATTTCCTGATAAGAGCGCATATGGGAAAACATTTTTATAAAGTTCCCCCTTCCTCCAGTAATAGTGTCTAGGTATAAGAGGGACATCACATTACCCTACCACATTTAGTTTAAGAGAAATTTGTAAGGCCATCAGTCTGTCTTGATAAAGACCATATACTTCCTATTCGTAAATATTTAAGTTATTAAAAAATACAATGTTATTGTGAAAATAATTAATCCCTAAGGTTGTCACATCGTTTTTATGTAATTATAACATTAGAGATGATAATTCCAAAATGGTTTATAGCCTATAGCTTCATCCTGTCGATAATCTCAATTTGGTATTCAATAATTTATGTTTTTGTACGAATCTCACCATGTTTCCTTACTAAAAAAAATTCTTGTAGTGAGATCTGAAACCTAGCTCAGTTATTAATTTGATTTGGTGATTTTCTTATCTATTGTATCTCAGGTTTTGGATCTGAACAAGATTGTTTACTTAAATATTCCATCTTCGATTTAATACGTTTAACCTATGTATAAACGTGTATACGATGTGTATTTTATTACAGGCTTAAACCTTGAGTATGTTTAGCATCAGTATTGTTTTTGTTTAAACTAAGAACTATGTAGTTAGCTTATGAAATATGTACAAGTTTTATCCTTATTATGTTTTAATAGTTATATATATATACATATATGTTTATTTGTATGAATCTGCAACTAGATATATATTTTATAGTAACCTTTGTAATAGGGTTTTATAAAGTTTCCAGCAAAACAGTCAATTAAGATAACTAAGATAGAGCAATATGATTAATATAACAAGAGAAGGAAAATAAACATCATTAAGCTAAAACTAATCTAGCATAAATACTTAGATTAGTAAGCCTTAAACCTTCATTTTGGTTACTAATTGCAGGTTTCTCCTTTTAAAATATAAATAGTCACTTCCAAATAGAAAGTATGGATCGTAGATAATTACCACAATTTATTACTAAATTGTGCAGCTACTTGCAATTCATATAAATAAGAAATAAAGCCATAGAATTAAATCACAAGTGCATAAAAAGAATTAGAAAGTGGATAATTTTGCAGAAGGGGACAAACAACCAAAGGAGACTATTACACCCAACCTTCTCCTAAAGAAGCCAAGATTACTTACTTAGGACCCCCAAGCCTATTCACTAAACCACTAGGATGAGCAAAACTAGATAAAATCCCACACAACAACTTGCTACAGCTTAGCACTCAGTAGCATAGTTAACTCGATAATTTCACTTTAGCTATCCCCTCATCAAATTCCTTCTCTGCATGACTTTTCATTTTGCAGTAGTCACAAGGTACATTCACTTGAAACAGAATGAGTAGTGAGAATCCTCCTCAATTTGATGTTATTTACAATATTTCATAGGTATTTGGGTCAGTTTTGGAATTAAATGAGACACCAACTCAGTTCCCCCTCTGAGGGAACATGAGCACAATTTTAGGGATTATGCTTCCTACAACAACTAGAAAGTGAAATGCTAGTACTGCCACTTGTAAACCAACCTTCTAAAATGACTCAGTCCTCCTAGTGGGTCAGTGAACACTCATTTAAAAGTCTCCCTTGGATAGGTGTCTCTTGTATTTAATTGTTAAAATACTTCATTCTTCAATTACAGTCATCCTTCACCAAATTGGTCATAAAACCTTACAATAAATTTAACATAATGTTTTTTTAATAAATAATAAATATTGATTTTTCAGTTCTAGGTGTGTTACAAAAATGAAGGAAAAACTAAATTACATGCCACTACTAAAATATATTTTTATTGAGTAGTTTATTATTAGATGTAAATTTATTAAAACTTTAATGTAAAGACATTTCTTTCATAGTAAACAATAAACCATAAAAATCACGGGTTCTTTGTTTAAAAATTATAAATATGTCTAATGAATCTCATAACACATGGAAGAATAAGAAAATGCTAAATGATGTAAGAAAAGGTCAACCGTTAAACTATTCACAGTATATATAAAAAAATTCCTTTAAATTCCAAAATGGAGGAATGAATTAGCCCAAATCTATGAGATTATGTTGCTCTTTAAAACTTGGGGCGTATCTTTGAGATCATGTTGCTCTTTCACCATTCGCTCTAAAAAGAAAACATATTCCAAAAATATTGTGGAAAGAAAACTCAAAGCCATACATATGTGCAGTTGTTCGATGACTTATTTTAAGGGCTTGAATCATTATGTGGAGCTTTTTCCATAACCATGGCGTCATGCTTAAAGTAATGAGAGAGAAGGAAAACAAAACCGAGAGCCATACATACTTGTAACTCAAGTAAATCAATGTTGGTATAACACTCTTTGGCTTGCAAACACCACATATACATAGAAGATGCCAAAATGATTAATGAAATTGATCACTACACAAAAATACGTGTCTCTGAGGCCATTAAGATAGAAAAAACCCTAATAAATTCTAACTAGGATGATGGTTGGAACCTTAGTCACTCACTGGTTCCTACCATCAAGATAGAAAGGAAAAAAAAAGTAATAATCATTAATTAGATAACAAAATTAACATACTATAATTGAATATAATTTTAATAATCAAATCAACCCTAAAATATTAATTTATCGACCACTTTTTATTTATTCAATAAAAATTTATTTTTTAATAATTTAATTAATGTTTTGGTTATAAAAAAATAGTTTTTTTGTGTCCTCTCATCTTTTCTAAAAGTTGAAATCGTCAAATTAGGATTTTTTTTCTATTCTTGAATATATACTATTAATATACCTAGAGTGAACATGATTCTCTCAAGATT
The DNA here is from genome assembly GCA_001517045.1 of Pseudotsuga menziesii. NCBI lineage: Eukaryota > Viridiplantae > Streptophyta > Pinopsida > Pinales > Pinaceae > Pseudotsuga > Pseudotsuga menziesii. The sequence goes on along the minus strand of LPNX010918199.1, from coordinate 158,412 downwards.
TTTTTGGATCTCTTCTCTTGACAATCAGCTACACTATTTAGTATGAAACGTGGAGTTAAACAATATTACATACGAATTCCATTCTACATCAAACTGAAAATAATTTTAATTTTGTTCAATTCTATCCTTTAAACCATTTATACTATGAAACGAGAACTTGACAAAGTTCTCAGTTTTCTATCTCCTAATTTTTGTAGCTATTATTACCTTTGTTTCAAAAAGGGTTGATATCGGTATCACACATTTTCATTTTGAGGAATTTCTTTTGGGCCTTTGAGTCATCTTAATCATAAATTATTTTTAATTTCTATTTTCAAGTCTTCTTTCTAGAAATTTAACAAAATAACATACATTTAGAAGCAAGTTATAATGAAAAACATATACATTTTGCAATTTTTTTTTAAATTGAGACATTTTAATGGACGAAATAATAAATTTTTATTGAAAAAATTGTATAAAAATCAATAAAATACAGTCATTTAAAAACATTTTCAATGGATTTTTATAGATATTTTGTAAAAAAATGATATTGTTTTATATTATTTTCCAGAAAGTGACAATTCATAAAATTTGAAGATAAACTATACCATATATTTGTAAGTAACATATTAAAATCATTATATATAGAAATTTTATTTCTAAAACCAAGTTTGAAAGTAAAAACATTACTAATATATCTTATCAAAAATTTGTCAAATTTAACAGTTTCTTCAAGAGATGAAACTAATCAAAATATCATGAAATCCAAATTCTTCATTGAAATTGGAATTTTTTGAGCTTGTCGTTCTTCATGGACATCAATGCCCTCTTCCATTGGGTATTCTATGTCTATAAGATGCCCAAATTGCTCTTTTTCCAAACATCCCTCTTAATGGGGGTTGAGGCCCTTTTGACATATTTGCCAAAAGTGTTTCACTAAAATTTAAAAAAATTTACATTGATATTACATTAAAAAAAATTAAACCTCCCATAACCTCCTGAACCCCCCACAACATTATATTAAAGAACATTACATTAAAAAAAAAAAATCCCTGGATTAACCAGCTAACCCCCCCCATGTCACATTCAAAAATAATTTGAAAAACAATTACACCCCCTAACCCCTAAACTCTGCCCCACACACAACATTACATTAAAAAAATATAAATAATTTTGTTTTTATAAACCATCCCTGTAATTTTTTTTCATCCTACACTACGTATCCTACACTACTCTATTCTAGCCTAGCATAGCATATTCTAGCTTATCCTACCCTTATGTGGCTTAGAATACCCTAACCTACTCTACTTTATCCTATAGCCTACTAGTCCTTATCCTATCCTGCTCTAACTTATCCTAGATACTCTACCCTTACCTCACCTAGCCTAGGTTACTCTGTCATGACCTATTGTAGCCTAGCCTAACCTATCCTACTCTATTCTAGCCTACGCTACTGTATCCTACTCTCTCCTACCTACTCTATCTTAGCCTTACCCATCCTACTCTAGCCGAGCCTACTCTAGACTAACCTAGCCTAGCCTACTCTAGCTTAGCCTACTTTAGGTTATTATACCCTACCCAAGCATATCCAAACCTAGCCTAACCTACTCTACCCTAACCTACTCTATCCTAGCCTAGCCTACTCTAGCCTAACCTACTCCCTCCAACTCTAGCCTAACCTAGCCTAGACTAATATAGCTTAACCTAGCCTACAATAGCCTAGATTATCCTATCCTAATCTATCTTAACCTAACCTACTCTATAATAGTCTAGACACCTCTCAAGTAGCCTAGTCTAACATATCATAGCCATTCCTACTCTATACTAGCCTACTCTAGCCTAGCGTAATATACTCTAGCCTACTCTAGCTTAGACTACTCTACTCTAGCTTAGATTAACCTACTCTCGGCTAGCCTACTCTAGCCTAGCCTATCCTACACTTCCCTACTGCAGCCTGAGATACTCTAACCTAACCTACTCTAGCATAACATAGCCTAACATAATCTAGACTAGCCTACCCTGCCCTACTCTACCTTCGAATACTCTATCCTATCCTACTCTAACATAGCATAGCATAGCCTAACTTAATATAACTTATCCTAACCTATCCTTTCCAACTCTATATAGCATATCCTACTCTATCCTGACCTAGGATAATGTGGCCTACTCTATCCTAGCCTAGTCTAACCTATCCTACGCTACCCTATTATATTTTATCTTACTCTATCCTAGCTTAACCTACTCTAGGCTAGTCTAGGAAACTATAGATTATGCTACTCTAGCTTAACCTACTCTACATTATCTTACTCTATCCTACCCTACTCTAGCCTAACTTAGCCTAACCTGCTCTAGTATCTCCTTATATAGCATTGTCTATCTTAGCCTAGACTAGTCTATCCTAGCCTAGTCTAATCTAACCTACCCTATCCTACTTTATCTTTTCCTACTCTAACCTAGCTTAACCTACTCTAGCCTCATCTAACCTACTCGAGACTAGACTACTCTAGTCTATCCTACTCTAGGTTACCCAAGTATAGCCTAGCCTATCCCAGCCTAACATAACCTAGCCTCGCTAGTCTAGAATATCCTATCCTAACCTACTCTAGAATCTCCTATTCTATCCTACTCTAGAATATCCTATCCTAGCCTAATCTAGAATATCCTACCCTACTCTAGGGTAGGCTATCCTACCGTACTATAACCTAGCTTAGCATAGCCTATTCTTGCCTATCCTACTCTAGCCTATCCTCACCAAGCCTATTCTGACCTACTCTACTCTACCCTACCCTACCCTACTTTATCATAGAGCACTCTATCCTATCCTAACTTACCCTAGTCTAGACTAGCCTATCATACTACAGTTTAACCTAGCCTACCCTAGACTGACCCAGACTACCTATCCTACTCTTTCCTAGCTTACTCTATCCTACTTTATCCTAGCCTATTCAAACCTAGGATACCCTACCCTACTCTATCCTAGCCCATTCAAACCTAGTATACCCTACCCTACTCTATCCTAGCTTACCCTATCCTAGCTTAACCTACTCTACCCTAGCCTGACCAACCTAGACTTGCCTATTCTAGACTACTCTACCCTACCCTACCCTACTCTAGGATTGGAAACCCTACCCTACTATATCTTACCCTACTATAGGCTAGCCTAGCATAGCCTACTCTTGCATATCATACTATATCCTACTCTAGCCTAGCCTATCCTAACCTACTCTACTCTAGCCTATCCTACTCTAGCCTAGCCTAGCTTATCTTATTCTAAACTAACCTATCCTACTCTAGCTTAACCTAGCCTACTCGAGAATAACCTAGCCTACCCTACCCTACTCTATATAGCCTAGCTTACTCTATCCTACTCTATCCTATCCTATCCCAACCTAGGATTCCCTAGCCTACTCTATCCTAGCTTACCCTATCTTAGCTTAACCTACTCTACCATAGCCTAACCAACCCTAGACTACCCTATTCTACCCTAACCTACTCTACTCTAGCCTACTCTATCCTAGCCTACTCTAACCTCGTGTAGCCTATCCTAATATATTCTAAACTACTCTAGCGTAACCTAACCTACACTAGACTAGCCTACTCTATCATATGTTAGTCTACGGTAACCTACTTTACTCTACCTTATCCTATCCTTCTCTAGCCTAGCATAGCCTACTCAACCTTAGCATGGCCTACCTCAGCCAAGCCTAGCCTACTCTAGCTGAGCCTAGTTTAGGCTAAGATACTATACTCTACTATATCCTAGTCTACTCTATCCTAGCCTACTCTAGCCTAACTTACACTATCCTAGCTTAACTTACTCTACCCTAGCCTAACCAGCTATGTACTATCCTAATCTAGCCTAAACTACTATGTTCTTTCCTACTCTAGCCTACCTTAACCTAGTCTATTTTAACCTATCCTAACCTAGGATACTATAGTTTATCCTAGCCTATTCTAGCCTATCCTAGCCTAATCTAGCCTCTCTAATCCTACTCTAACATAACTTACTCTAATCGAGCCTAATCTAGCCTAGCTTAACCTACTCTAATCTAGACTAACCTACTCTAGCCTAGCTTAACCAACTCTAATCTAGCCTAACCTACTCTATCCTACCCTACTCTAGCCTACTTTAGTCTATCCTACCGTGCCTACTCTATCCTAACATACTCTACCCTAGCTTAACCTACTTTAATCTAGCCTAACCTACTCTAGCCTAGCTTAACCTACTCTATCCTACCGTACTCCAGCCTACCATACTCGATCCTAACCTACTCTAGCCTAGCTTAAGCTACTCTAAGCTAGCCTAAGTTAGTCTATCCTACCCTAGTCTAGCCTACCCTACTCTAGCCTAATCTAGTCTAGCCTATCCTAGCCTACTTTATCCTAACATACTCTAACCTAGTTCAACCTACTCTAATATAGCCTAACCTAATCTAGCTTAGCTTAACCTACTCTAAGCTAGCCTAACCTACTCTAGCCTACCCTACTCTAGCCTACTCTAATCTAGCCTACTCTAATCTAGCCTAACCTACTCTAGCCTATCCTAGACTAGCCTAACCTATCCTACCCCCCTCTAGTATTCTATATCTTAGCCCAACATACTCTTTCCTAACCTAGCATATCCTAGACTACTCTAGCCTAGTCTAGTCTAACCTAGCCTACCCTTTCCTACTATATCCTAGCTTACTCTTGCTAAGATTAATGTACTCTAGCCTATCCTAAACTACTCTAGACTATCCTACTCTATTCTAGCCTACTATACTCGAGTCTAATATTGCATATCCAAATCTATCCTAACCTTTTGTAGCCTAGTCTGCTATATGCTAGCCTAGCATACTCTCACATACTTTATCCTAGAGTAACCTAGCCTATTGTATCCTAGCCTACTATACCCTAGATTAACTTATCCTACTCTAGCCTTACCTAGCTTAACCTACTCTATCCTAGTGTAGTAACATACTCTAGCCTAGCCTATCTTAACCTACTCTAGCCTTTCCTAACCTACTATAGAACATCCTACTCTAGCATAGCCAACTCTAGCCTAACCTATTCTGGCCTAGGATACTCTAACCTACTTTATCCTAGCCTAGCCTAGAGAAGCATACCCTATCTTAGCATATCCTACTCTAGCATAACCTAACCTGCCTATCTTAGCCTACTCTGCCCTAGTCTAGCTTACCCGAGTCTAGTGTACCGTACTCTAGCCTATTTTAGCCTAGCCTACTCTAGTTGTTCCTACTATAGCATACTCTACCCTATTGTTCTCTAGCCTAGCACATTCTATCCTATCTTAGCCTACTCCACTATAGGATAGCCTATCTTAGCCTAGCCTACTCTAGTCTATCCTAACCTACTCTACTCTACTCTAGCTTAGCCTAATCTAGCCTATACTATTCTAGCCGACTCTATCTTGGCCTAGTATTTCCTAGCCTATCCCACTCTATCCTAGCCTAGCCTAGCCTACCGTGGCCTAGCCTACTCTAGCCTAGCCTAGTCTAACCTAGCCTACCCTAGCCTAATCTATCCTAGCTTACTCTAGCGTAGCTTTACCTCCTATCGCATAGCCTAACCTACTCACGACTAGCCTACTCTAGCTCAACCTACTCTAGTATATCATACTCTATCCTACTCTACTCTACTCTACTCTAGCCTACTCTACTACTCTAGCTTATTCTATGATAACGTAGGATAAGCTAGCCTAATCTAACCTAGGCTAGGCTAACCTAACAATAGCCTAGCCTAATTTAACCTAACCTTTAACACATTACCTTACCCTAGCATATATTAAGAAAACTATGACAATTGAACATGACAATTGTAACGATACTATGTCTAACTTAATGAAAATCCATTTTTTAATGTCAAATACCAAACCACATATCTGTTATTGCATTTGAAATAAAAATTACATAATTTTAATAAAACATACAAAATATTAAATATTAAATCTACATTGCTAAATAAAAATTAGAAAAATCCACATAGAAAATAACTAACATAAATAGTAAATTTAAACAATAAAATAGAAAACAAATTTTATACACATTGAAATAGCTTTTATATAAAAATATTCAATTTAGAATATAATGCTTATCTTACAATTCAATTTTATTTATAAATAGTTACTATATAATCAATATCTATTTTAATGTACATAAAATAAAATAGTGATATACACATTTTCTATTTATTTAATAATTCATAAAAAAGAAACTACACACAAATAAGCTAATAAATCTTTGATTCCTCCTAGAACAAATTTTTATTGAGTAGTTTATTATGAGATGTAAATTTATTAAAACTTTAATATAAAAATATTTCCACACTAAACAATAAAAATCACTAGTTGTTTGTTTAAAAAATATAAATATGTCTAAAAAATCTGATAATGAATGTGATAACACATGGGAGAATAAAAAAACGCTCAATGATGTAAGAAAAGGTCAACTATTAAACTATTCATAATATCTATAAAAAGATTCCTTAAAATTAAAAAATTAAAACCATCGTTAGCCCGAATCTTCGAGATCATGTTGCTCTTTCAAACTTAAAAATAAAAATTATCCTGCATGGAGGAATGCATTAGCCCGAATCTCTGAGATCATTTTGGAGTATCTTTGAGTTCATATTGTTGTTTCCCCACGAGTTCTTAAAAATTGGCTTTAAAAAACCCAAAAATATTGAGGACAAAAAAAACCAGAAAATGAGGACCAAATTGAGGACAAAAAAAAATCGAAAAAATCTCGAAAGTATTAGGTGGCTCAAATTCTCATACATGTAGCTCAACTTCTCTAACCATGGCTTCCTGACTTATTTTAGGCGCTTGAATCGTTACCTAGAGCCTTTTCCATAGTCATGGCATCATGCTTAAAATAATGAAAGAGAAGGAAACATAACCCGGAGCCATACATAGCTGTATAACCCAGAGAAGGAAAAATATGGTTAAATCGTATCACATACTTGTTTTACCCGCTCCATCAAGATCTTCTTCTCACTGGAAGTTTGCAATAACATTTCAATAAAAATAAAATTGAGATATGAGATAAAATGGAGGCTATGGATAAGATTTGAGATAAACAGTGATGGGTTAATAATGCTCAATCAATTTACAGAAATGAATATTTCTAAGATTTCAAGAAAAGGGTTTCAAAGGGCTTGATACCATTCATATGGAAGATTGCATCCGAACAGAATAGAACAGAGACAACATAAAATATTTGCAATCTGAACAGAATCGAGTCAAATTGATAGAATCAAAGAAAATATATGCGTGATATTTTAGATAACAAGAGATTAAGAATGTTGAATGCACTGACCATGAAAAGTAGGGTTTTGAAGAAGGGTTTTTGTACCTTTGAGTTGTTCAACCGACCTTCTCTTGAACTTGAAGTTGTTTGAGACGATCCAATCCAAACCAGGCTTTTCCATGAGGCCTTTTCCCTAGCCATGGCAACATGTATTTTGAGTTGTTCAACCGACCTTTTCTTGAGATCCTTTTCCATAGCCATGGCATCATGGTTAAAATATTGAGAGAGAAGGTAACATAACCCAGAGCCAGAAAAATTGAGAGAAGATAACATAACTCAAATTCGTTCGTAGAGAAGGGATTAAATCGTATAGGATAATCGTTTGCCCTGATCCATCAATTCTTCCAAAGAACAGGCGTCATCAAGCAAAAGCACAGACGTAATCATTTGCCCTGATCCATCAATTCTTCCAAATAATAGGCGTAATCGTTTGCCCTGATCCATCAATTCTTCCGAAGAAGGTTGCCCGTTGGCCATTCGGAGTCCGCGTTGAAGAACCCGTCGCCGAGGCTCACGAAATTGGAGAAGTGGAGCTTGAGCACTAGATCGTAGACACGGTACGTTTGGAATAAAACCGACAGCAGCATGCCCAAAAGTAACCAAATCAGAGGACCCTTCACCTTTCGGAACATAATGGCATACAATGTAGACACAGTACCTTCACGTTTCGAAACATTTAAGCCCGAGTCCTTATAAATTCACAAGGACTCGAAAGGAGGACAACGATATATCCTTCTGCGTCTCCCTTCAATGGATAGTTTTTTGTTTTCGTTTTTCCCCATAGTTTTTTTCTTTTTTCAAGATTTACTTTATTCAAGATTTGGGTATCATAGTTCTAAGATTTTGTGCTTTTTCTTGTTTACTTTGTGTTTTTTTGTTTTTTAGGTTTTGATTTAGTTTTTTATATGATTTAATATCCCACATTTCAGTTATTTCAGTTAGATGCACTTTTTGTTTATTAAATACTTTTATTTATTAGATAATTGTATTGGAGAGTTTTTTAATTTATAAAAAAAGTTTTACTTTTAATATAGTTTAATTAATGTTTTAATAAATATATACTTTAATTCATAAAGGGTGGAGATAAAAATGTTCCACTTTATTGACATTTTTTTCTACTTTAATTCACCATTTGATAAAGAAATGGTTTAATTCATGAAAGTAAGGATACAAATATTTCACTTTATTGTCATATCCCTCAAAAACAATTTAGCTTGATATTACACAAAATCTCTCAATGTCTTAATACCATAAAATTATCTATTATTAACTACATTAAAGATATTTGATTCTAAAAATCGTATTAGTTAATTTGTTTTGATACAATATTTACATTTTAGAATAGCTACAAAGGGCATCATACTTTTCATAATAACCATGTCTATATCTATTTTGAATTTTATTTGTTTTTGTTATTACATGAAATTATTATCTATTTATTTATATTTGTATGAAATTACATTATAAACTAATTTATAATAATTGGATCACTTTGTAAGATAATGAATGAAAAAATATATTTTAGTTTCATTTTCTATGCATAAGGAAGATTAGAAGAAACTCTTCTTAACTCATTTATATTTGACACTTTGTTATTTGATGGAGGATTTGTAAATTATTATTTGAAAAGAGAATTTGAATTGTATAACATATCATTTGCATGATCCATTTGGGTTTCTCGTGTTTAAGAAATTATTCCCTTTGCAAGTTTTTGATATCTTATGATTCTATTGTTTTAAGGTTGGTAATACTTACAACATGGTTGAAGCATTTGAAGTTGCTTCCAATATCTACTGGATTTTATTAAGGATTTACATATCCCATTCAAATATTTTTTTTGGGGGAAATGATAACTTGTTGGCCCATGTTTTAAGTAACTTTTTTCAATTAATAGATTTTTAAAATTATTTTTATTATTTTAGCATATAAAATTTATTATGAATGTTTAGGTTACAATTATTAAATGAACTTTTGCTTTAAAAGTAAATATTTATTATTATTATTATGGAGGTCATTCCAAGATTTGTAATTCTACAAATTCTTCTCATTCTTATGGCATGATTTTTAGTTGAAAGTGAGGGTCTAAGGCCATACCAATTTTCCCTATGGATCATGTTCAAAGTGTGCTTATGTCGACTACCACATAGGGCCTACAAACCTAGTCCACATTTTATTGACTAGTGTAGGCACAATAAAACATCCTATAGGATCTATAGCTTGAGTTTTGATTCCCAAATCATGATAAAGGACATGAGGAACCGTATGTTCTTCTTAAAACCTAGAAAGACTCACTTTACACGAAGTTTGTGGTTGTTTTGGATGGTGTGCATGACTCGTGACCTACAAAACCCTCTTTTAGGCCCTAAAATGTGGTTCTCCTCCTCTCACAATTCCCACAACCCCAAGAATCATCATGAATGATAAAAAAATTTAAATGGAACCCACACAATAATTATAGGTGAAATATTCCTTTGTAAGAATGGTGTGGTGATTCTCTATCATGTCCATAGTCCATAACCCGTAAAATGATTTTTTAGTCCCTAAGAATGTTGGGTTATTCCTCCGACAATCTACAAGGCCCAAAGAATCATCCAAATTCCATAATGTAATACACCTTGAATTAACAATTACTATTAATTCTGTTGGAAAATACTTTATTGATTTTTTAATTATTTTTGACACAAAGGTAAAAAAATTAAACTGTTTGTAATAAAACACATTTTTATTTAAATGACCAAGTCATAGGAAAAATACTATATATTATTATGTCCATGAGCAGCAGGAGGATATCATTACACAGGGATTAATATATCTAAAATCAAAGAGATCGCACATTGAAATACTTTTTTCTTGTGAGTCAATGAATGGGCTCAAGGGTTCTAGAGCAAGTAATTTGGCTGCTCTAGAAATTGCTTGGGAGGAACAAATTCTTCACTTTTGTTTTCCCATAATTGGTGCCAGGTTCCTACTCTATTTTCTTATGATTGATTTTAGTTGCAGTGGAATGTGAATTTTAATGTTGAGTTGCAGTTATACTTCTAGGAAGTAGTGTTTATGCATTTTTGTAGAACAATTATCCATGCTTTTATGTAGTATTAGTATTTAGTTATGGGAATAATTATTTAGGTATGACTGTTGTTGTTCTATTATGGTTTTGAATCCAATACTTGAATGATTTAGAATTGATGAGTCTGCATCTAATGTATTTAATCCTCTGTTTTAAAGTGTATCATGTATTCCTGCATTTAGTTATGTTTTAGTGTCTTTATCGATTCCGCTTAAATATTATGTAATTCTTCTTCTCAAATTTAGAGTGATGATTGAAATCATGATATTGGTTTATGGTATATATTCATAATTTTCAACATTGTAATTGAAATTCAATTACATAGAGAAAACCTTTATTTATTGTTTAAATCCATAATCAACTTAGCGTCGCTTAGATTCACGACTGTTAAATTATGTACAAGGAAACATAATCAAGAATGGTTCATCATAAAGATGATATTTAGACCTAATTAACTGACACTAAACTAAAACCTTAAGTTTTTAAACCAAAACCCTTTAAATATACATTGTTAAAGAGTTGATCCGCACGGTTACTTGTTGATTCTGAAAGGAAATCAGATCGATGACTAATATCTAATCCATAGTGACATAAAAGGATATCATGAGTTGCGGAAGATGGATTTGTGGAGGAACAATTCCGAAAAATTTAAAGGCGACCTGCGAACCGCAATCTGCAAGGTTAATTGTTGATCTGCAAGGAAATTAGATCAATGATTGGGATTAAAGCCATAAGAATATCAATGACTAATAGGAGTTGCAAAAGGTGGAAGGAGGAAGAATAATTTTGTAGGCTAAAGTATAAAACCCACATTCCACAATCTGCATTATAGAAGGTGTTGATTCGTAAGGAAGTCATATCAATGGTAGAGATTAAATCCATAGAAATATCGATGGCTCACAAGAGTTGTGGAAGCTTCAGTACATAATGAAAATGGAGTTAGATCGACAGTGGATATTGAAGCGGAAAATGAGTCGACGGCTCACAAGAGTTGTGGAAGTTTTATTATGGAATGTGCAAGGAAGTCAAATCGACAGATGAGATCAAGGCTACAAAAGGATAGACGGCTCAAAGTAGTTGTAGAAGCTCCATTACAGAATTTTATTTTCTTATAAGTTAAAATGTGTTATAATTTGTGAAAATCTAATTGCGTAAGGATTGATTTTATAATGAATTAAAGGGTGATCCATGATCTGCAATATGCATTGCGGAAAGGTTCCTGTGGAGGACATTTTCTATGGAAGGAAACTTATGGAAAGTTTGTTTTTGGAGCGTTAAATACCCACAAAAAAATATTGTTAAATTAGCAAAATAAGGGTAAACAATAAAGTATTTGGACAACTAATTGTTTTGGAATTTGATTTTGTGTATGAGGAAAGGTTGATAAAACTTGCAATGAGAATAATGTTCATTAAACTCTCAAGGTTCAATAATTCCCTATTACAGTTAGAAACTTGAACAATATGTCTGTATTTATATTGTTATAGAAAGTTTTTTTTTTAATTTTAGGTATGTTACACATGGTAACTGAGCATGGTTAAAACACTAGGCCTGAATCGACTCAATACTAAAGTTGCTACAACAGAAAACTAACTTCAATTTTATTTTGATCAAATTCTCTTATAAACAACAAAGAGAATAATAATTATGTTTTGTAGGAGACATGGAAGATGCAGAGATGTGTGTAGAAGAGGAACATCACCATGAAATCCATTTAAATAACAAAAGGGGTAACATAAGGGATGGGGAATTTTGGCTAGACTTAAATGACAGTTAGGATAAAAAATCCGAACTTAAATGAAATGTCCAAGAGTTAAGGTCTGAATTCATAAAATTTAAAGAAGATAATGAGAGAATACTAAAGTATTCGGAAGAACTAAATGTTATTCTATTACCTAAGATCCATAATGATGATGTAAACAATATGAACATCAAATGCCTACAACTACACCTTACAAATGTAAGGGAAACAAGATGGAATTTTCCAACCATAACTATGACACTTCAAGTGAATATTGAGTCAAACACCATAAGAAACAACACGATTCAAGAGGAAGCCATGATGAGAATAAAAATAAAAATAAATGCGGACCCTATGAGGAAATATCTGGGGATTTTAAGAAAATTGAACCAGCCATGTTTAATAGGGAAATTGAGAAAGGAGAATAGGTAAATGCATGGTTGTGTGGAATGAAAAAGTGTTTTAAAATACATAACTACTCATATGAGTTAATGGCTAAAATGGCCATCTATAATTTGACTAGAAAAGAAGATATATGGTGGAAAGACATAAATAAGGTTAAAGGGAAAAAAGAGAGAAAGTTAACTTGGAAAACATTTAAGAAACTCTTTAAAAGAATTTTCTTGTCAGAACAATATTATGAATAAAAAGAAAAATAATTTTATGAAATAAGGTTAGGAGCCATGACGATGAAAGAACTCTGTAGTAATTTCTTAAGCCTACTTACTTATGTTTCCTATATAATTGACGAGAAACATAAAATACAATGGTTCCTGAGTTGTTTTCCCATAATATCTGAGAAACAGATTGAGTACGTCAATCCAAAAACACTATAGGAAACAAGGAGGAAGGAAAACTTATGCTATGACCGAAACAAGAATAAAAGGGAAACTATACCAGCTTGGAAAAATCAAAGGAAAAATAATTTTTATTAAAGGAAAAATAAAAATAAGTTCCATAAACACACGAGAAATAGCTCTAGAGAGTATCAGGGTAATAATTACAAAATATTTAAACCCCAAGACTCTACAATAAAAGAACATGCAACTGTTCTTAATAAAAACCCAGCACAAAAAGTACTCTTAAAATGTTGGGAGTTTGGAGGGACACGCTACTTTAAATATTGTTGAACAAGGAAAAAGAATTTTAATGTTCACTCTATTCAAGAAGCAATCACAGTTTGGTACATGGACAAGAGCATTCCCAGGATCTACACTGCATTGGAAAATTAGCAAGAAGACCATGAGACTTCTATGGTTGAAATTGAAGGTATGATGAACAATCAACCTCTCTCTATTTTAATTGATCTAGGTACAAGCATTATCTATATATCACCTAGAATAGTTTATTTATGCAATTTGGTACCTCAAAATTTTGACAAAGCATGGATAGTAAAATTAGCCACAAGTACAAAACAGAAAGTTACTAGCCTTATTAGAAATTGTAAAGTGATGATGAATGATTTTCTTACTCATGTTAATCTAAATATTATGCCGTTAGGATCCTATGACTTATTAATAGGAATGGATTGGCTAGAGGAATATAAAGTGGTGTTAAATTGTGTTGATAAAACCTTTACTTCTATTGATGATAACAAAAACGATATAAAAGTTAAAGGGGTCCTTAGGAAGGTGACCCTCCAAGAAATATTTGCATTAAAAATGAAAAGATCAGTAAGAAAAATATGTAAAGTCTTTGTATTCTATATAATGAATGGTAAAGATAATGGTAACAAACTTCAACTAGAAGACATACCAGTCTTGAAAGAGTTTGAAGACATCTTTTTGAAAGAAGTCCCTCAAATTCCTTTGAAAAGAGATATTGAATTCATAGCTGATCTCATACCTAGAGCGGTACCAACATCAAAAGATCCATATTGAATGAATAAAACAGAACTTACAAAACATAAATCACAACTACAAGAAATAATCGATAAAAAGTACATTAGACCAAGTGTCTCTCCCCGGGGAGCACCAATCTTGTTTTTGAAAAAGAAGGACGAAACACTAAGATTATGCATAGATTGTCGACAATTAAATAAGATGACTTTTGAGAACCGATACCAAATCCCCCGGATACATGATCTGTCCAATCAATTCCATGGAGGAATTATCTTTCTGAAGATAGATTTAAGGTTAGGATATCATCAAGTATGAATAAAATATGAGAACATATTTAGAAGAACATTTATGACCCGTTATAGTCATTATGAGTTTGTCGTAATTCCTTTTGGGTTAACAAACACACTTGCTTCATTTATGTGTTTAATGAACATTATCTTCAACAACTACATAGATAAGTTTTTGGTTGCATTCATCAATGACATACTAGTCTACCCTAAGAACGAACAAGAACATAAAAAACATTTCAGAATAGTTTTGTAAATACTAAGAGAAGAACAACTTTATGCAAATTAACTAAATGTAATTTCTTTAAAGATAAGATTCAGTACCTACGACACGTAGTGTCCAAGGATGGAATCACAATTGATCCATATAAGGTAAAGGCCAACATGGAATGGCTTATTCCTAAAAATGTACCCGACATCATATAATTTATGGGAATTACTCGATACCATAGGAAGTTCGTAGAAGTATTTTCTAGTATTTCCTACTCCATAAATTCCTTACAAAAGAAAGGAAAAAGGTTCGAATGGGCTGAAAAATGGATGGAAAAATTTAACAAACTAAAATACCTATTAACTACCTCCCCGGTCTTAAATATTGTTGATCCATTCAATGATTTTTTTGTATGTACCGACGCTTGCAAAGAAGGGTTAGGCGGAGTTTTATTACAAGAAAATTATGATGTCGCTTATGAATCCATGAAATTAAAAGAACATGAAAAAAACTATGCAACACACAATTTAGAACTTGCTGCTATAATTGACACCTTGAAAATATGGCGACATTACCTAATTGGAAGAAAATTTACACTTATGTCATATAACAAAAGTCTTAAATATTTATTTGACCAACAAAATTATAATGCAAGACATGCTAGATGGTTGTCCTTTTTAAGTGAATATGATTTTGAAATCAAACACATAAAGGGAAAATAAAATAAAGTAGCAAATTCTCTAAGTCATCATATGAATTTAATGTTTGCAAGTAGCAACTTTGAATCTGATCTACAAAATCATATTTTAAGTGCTGGAAAATCTGATAGGGAATGTTAACCCAAAAATCCTCCACTCAGCTCTCAATGGCCTACACCACCCGAGGACACCATCTCACTACCCTCATATCACTCCATTAGACCCCCACACCCTCAAAATAGCTAAAGGATGAAGAAAAGGGCTTGAAACCCCAAAAAGGAGTCCAAAATAGTCTCCTAGGAGCTAAAACCCTAAAAGGAGCTAAAATTAGGGAAGAAGGGGCTAAAATTCCAAAAAAGGGGCTAAATTCGTGACCAAAGGATTAAAACCCTAAAACCCCTTGAAAGAGCTATAAAAGAAGAGTGGGGGGTCACTCTCAAAGAACTTAGCCCTTGCATATTGTTATGCTACCCATGGATGCCTTGAGACACCTTTGCCCCTCAATCCACCCACTCCCTCTCCTCCATTTCCATTGAGCCAAAGCTCCCCATCCAAGAGAGGTGCTTCCATAAGCTAGGGCATGATGGCCCATTTCCACCAAAGAAGGTATAGCTTGTCTTTCAGGTCTTGTTTATTTTTTTTCTTTTCTTTCTAACCCTTGTTTCCATTTGCAGGTTTTATGTTTAACATTGTTTTGCATGTTTTCCTGTAGCTTAGGATTTGCTTGCAAGTATTTGGAGTTAGAACCCTAACTTGTGTTTGCAGAGGGGTTCACCATTACTTCTCTCTTCTTTCTGTTCGTAGCTTAGTTTACTGTTCTATCCATTTCCATTTCCGTTTGTGTTTTCTGCATTTACCCACTAGCAGGAACCTACCCTTCTATCCTATAGATAGAAGGGAGTCATTCCTGCCCCTGTAGAAAGGAGAAAGCCATGCTACAGAACTGGCAACCATACCAGGTCGATCCCACAGGATCCCTGGTCCAAATTTTTAATTTTCAATTTCTTTAATTTTTTTCCCTAGTTTTAAAAAATTTCCTGTTAAATTCGCTTTAAATCCATTTGATTTTTAGTTATTAGTACTGTCAAAGCCTCTGCTAGGAAAAACCGAGTCAATTTGGCCACAGTACAAGTTACTGTCAGCCAGATCTGACTCTGCCTCACAAAAGACCCCAAATTTAGGGAAGGTCACTCTTATTGGGCCCAAAAGTGAGGTGAGGGCGCACTTAATGTCCAAAGAGGTGCACACAAGGTGCACTTAATCCCATGATAAGTGTGACTTCATCCCAGAAACATAGATCATGATCAGAAATGTGTGGACTTTCAAACAGAACTTCAATTCTAGTTTAATAGAGATTAAATTTCAGTTTTATAGCACTGTTAGTGCGGCTCAGTCGCCTCTGTCCAGCACACCAGTTCAATTTCAAGTTTCTATTTTTTTCTACAATTTATTTCACAAACAATGTGTAAATTCCAAGTAAATCTTAATTGCTTAATCAAATGAATGTAGGCTAATTAAAATCAACCTAAAACAAACTATCTTGCTTACCCTTCCTCCTCTACCCAGTCATCACCCTCCGTGGTATTTTGGGATACGACGAAGGGCAAGCTCGTATAGATATAGGAACTCCACTAACATTAGAGGAATTTTGGGGTCTAACATGGGCTTCTTAAGGAAAATAATAAAATAATATTGATTAATTTTGGAGGAAGAAAGAAAAAAACTACTTTTTGTGTTCGTATTTTCGACATATCTCCCTGTGTTTTTACTCAAATTTCGATCGAGAGAGCTCGTTGGATGCAGAATTTGATTCCACATCCAACGATTGCCCACACTGCATACTTTTGACGGACCCCGCTACCCCAAAAATAAGAAATACCTGAAAAAACGTAATGATGATGTCATCATCACATTTTTTCAGGTATTTCTTGTTTTTCGGGTAGCTGAGTCCATCAAAAGTATGTAGTGTGGGTACTTGTTGGATGTGGAATCAAATTCTGCATCCAACGAGCTCTCCCAATCGAAATTTGAGTAAAAACACAATGAGATATGTCGAAAATACGAACAAAAAAAGTAGTTTTTTTTAATGACAAATATGTCAATTCAACCATTATGGTTGACTTATTTTATTGAAATTCTATTGGTTCTTGAATTCCAACTCACAAAAACTTATTTTGGCACGTTTTCTTATAAGGCCCATTTTAGACCCCAAATTTCCTCTAATTAGTATTGTTCCAAACCACTAAAACCATATGACTTGGAAGGTAGAGGGGGTACAAAAGGATGGCTTCTAATGGTGCTAAGCATTCACCAAATTTGACCAATATTGCATCTGGGAGGTGACTCGAGTATCTACGTATGGGATTAGTCCCATTGTGTTGAGATCCCAACACCTTCTCTTGGTTGAAGAGGAATATCAGTGTGAGGTAGACATCTAGTTAGGCCATACATAGTCACGGTTAAAAATTGTATTTGTTCAAAATTTATTATTATTCAAATACATGCATACACAATGACATGGAATCTACCATGATAAATTCATAAACCATTTACAGCAACCAAATACAAGAAAAACAAACAAACAAATACACCATACCAAATAATTAACCCAACTCAGTTCATGACGCTGTGTGAGCTTTACAATTTTCCAATTTACACTAAGTACAACCAATCTGTGGTCTTTGAGGACATAAGTCCCTGATTGCTTCAATTCTGGGAAGTACTTGGGCCCCACCCAGAAACTCATTGTGAGGAGTACCACAGGAACCCCAAAGTAGTTGGCCGCTGAGAGGAATTGCCAAGCAAAATGGGCAACGACCCCTTCTGATTGAGTAGAAACACCTATGAGGAACAAGCCAAGAGTTGTCTTCTTGTAGTCTTGGTGGCCGAGTGACCACCTATAACCAATAGGAAGCCACTAAAACCGGGGTCCAAACATTATTCCCACTAGTTTCATACATAAAAACACAATTGATCCTCCACGCTCTTCCTCACGCCTAAGAGGCAAACCACCACCATTTCTAAGACTCAATCGACACCGTTGAAACCCTTCTTAGTGATATCCCACACCATCAGAAGGCCACACAACCTATTATTCTAATTCAGACCCATATCATCCTGAACTAGACCTCCATACCGCACCATCAAGCCCCATGGATAGTGCAAATCCAGATCCATTTTTCATCATAGCCATAGCAAGTAGAACCATGTCCACATCACAACCTGTCACCTAGAACCTGGAAAGTGGCCCAAGCACAGTCATGCAGACTATCATTAGTCAGCTGCCACCACCCATAGTGACCAGCCAAGACGGCCCACTTGCAACACACAAGGTCGGTGGCCCCTCCACATACACTACCCCTCCTGCCACACAGGGGGGCAGTGGACCATCCACTTACATTGTCCCTACTATCATGCATGGGGGAAATGTCCCTTCCACCCACACTATCCCTCCCAAAACATTTGGGGGCATTGGCCCATCCACAATGGTGCCACCATAGGTGCCCCCAGTTGTTCAGATGCATTATGCACCTACAAACCCCACCATCATCTCAGCCCCATCCCACATCAACCTGGGGTCAAATATACCATTGATGGCTCATCTTAAATTGCCTGACTTGGATAGATTAACAAATGACCCCATTCACCATCAGGCCTTTCGGCCTCCAATGCCAACTAAGCTGCCATCATACATCCCCAAGTTTTAAGGCAAAGCAGGGGAATGTCCCCAAAACCACATAATGACATTCCATCTGTGGTGCTCATCCAACATCATCGTAGATGATTCCATCAAGCTAGGGCTATTCCAATGCATCGTTATCAGTGTTGCAGCCAAATGTTACATTGAGCTACCGCAGGCCAAGTACCCAGACTTCAACTCCCTAGCCTTCATGTTCCTACACTATTTCCAACTCCTTGTCAGATATGATGAGGCGGTGGAAATCCTGTTATCCTGCCGTCGAAACACTGCCACTCATATAACTTACCATATCCATGAGTGGCGTTGAAGCCATAGCCTATGCAAAATCCAACTTGACAACAAGATCTTCTTGGATTGGTTTTTTAAGACCTTGCTCCTGCCCATAGAAAAATATGTCGTATCCGAACCTCCCCAATCCAAAGAAGAGGACATACTGAAGGCCCAACAGTTTGACCTTATCTATGCTCAGTCTAGATACCTGTACACCGTAATTATAGATGCTCCCCGATTGAGTACCTCATATCATGATGCATTGGGGGCATCCCATGCTGTAGACAACATCATAGGATTGGTCTCCCAACAACCATAGCCTCGAATAACACCACCTATCATTACACCATGACCAAGCAACACTGCTAATGTTGCTTACCAAAACTAAGCCCTTGACTATGTTATAATGATGTCCCAGTCCAGAGCAACTTCCTACGCACATCTTGCGCCACCGTAGCAGGCTCAACCCATGGCTTGGCCAACACAGCATTATGTGGGGAAAATGCCCACAAATATACTATGCACTGCCAGTGCAACCGGTTCAAGCCCCCACCCCTACTCCACTCGATCCATTGGGACAAGTGTTCGCACAACAAAACTATCCCAACCATCCTACCCCCAACAATCAACAAGGGTAAGCTTGAAATAACCGGCCCCGTAACCAGGGCAATAACCAACCGCAGGGAGGTGGTCAACAACCAAACCCTCCCAACAATGTCACGACAAACCAGCCATCCCAAAACCCCCCATGATAGAATGCACCAAGACGCAATGCCCCGTTGCACACAAACCAACCGTGCACAATCTGTGACATTTAGGGGCACTACACATTTGAGTTTCCCCTCTTGGCTCGCGCTAAGTAGGCCATTAAAAATGAGGCCCAGCAGGATGCCAATCAATCCCAACCCAATCTGGCACCACAAGGACCTCCCGCATGGTGCTTCAAAACCCACTACCAGTCCAAGGATTGGTGCTGGGTGAATCCATTAAGATGGGTGTCTATTTTGGGTGGTCTTATGAGAAAATAAATCTATTTTTTTCATGTTTTTCAACTTTGGGTGAACAAAAGTGATATTTTTGTTTAGAATTTCACTTTTAAGTAAAAACAAAACTTTCATAGAATTATGTTAACTTTCTATTCATAATTTTTTTCAATTTTTGTATTGAGCTTTGATATGTCTTTTTGGTAAATGTTTGATAGTGTGTCCTTATTAAATGAAAGGACTAAAAAATAGTGATGTTTGGTTGTGCCCCTAAAATCATTGTTAATCTCGTGTTTTGCAAAAAAAAAAAAATGCTACGACAATATAAACACAATATACTAGAGTATGACTATAAGTTTGTAACAAACGGATCTATATACTAATTATAATATTTTTTTGAATTCGATCAATGGGGAAACCTTGTCAATTTTCAACATGTTTTTGGTTGCACTACTTTTCTCTGAATTGACTATAAAAATTTAAAATCTACAAACACCCTTTTGAAGTAGACACTCCAATTAATGGCACCATATTTGTTTCAATTTTTTTGGTGGTGTATTTTTGAAGCTATATATTTTTCATTTCACCGCATTTTGAAAGAGATGAAATGAAACTCGACACATGTTAAGAAACAAAAAAAATTAAAAATATTGGATCTCACCTATACACAACAAAATATAAACCTATGGAAAGTTGATTCAGTGACGAAACTAATGGTATCAAGTTTGACAGTCGATTTGTAGTGTAAGACATCCATTTTACCTTCCGAAAATGGGGAAACCTGAAAACTATGCAGGTTTCAGGTTTCAAAGGTTATTCGGCCAAATAATTGTTTGGAAGAACAATTATTTGGCCAAATAATTGTTTGGTCGAATAATAATTTTCCATTACGGAACTGTTATTTACAACAAAGGTTGTTCGACCGAAAAACCAAATGCAAAAAATAATTCGATGTCTTCGTCAATTTGAACAGTTCACCATTAAACATTATTCGGCCGAATAAAGGATTGATTATTCAGCCGAATAACTATAGTTATTCAGCCAAATAAAAATGTTATTCGACCGAATAAATATATTTATTCGGCCAAATAACTTCTTCTATGTTTCTCATGCACTCGATTCTCACGAAAGTGTTACCCAACTTTGCATTTTCACCACCCAATCCTAAACTAAGCTGGCAGGGGCTTCAAGTTTGTATTCTTTTCCAGAAGCAATGTTGTAGGTCATTTTTGCTTCTAACAATGTCTAGATCTTAAATTTCCCATTCAGGTAATTAGACCCATCGAGCTTATTTGATTCATTCATGTATGAATCCACCAAATTTTTTTTCATTGTGAACACAAAAAATAATTCCTTCCATGCTATTAAAAAGAAAATGTGTTTAGTTGTGTCAATTCTACAATTTAATCACCAGATAAAAAAATACCTCCTCTTTTTACATCTTTGGGATTATACCTTCAATCATACCGCCTTTATTCTCAAGCCTTCAATCACATGCAACAACACTACATTATCACTAGCACATGCCCCACCATTTCGCTGATAGATGGGATATTCTATTCTAGATCGCAGTGCTTAACAATAGTCAAACAATAACCTCATCTCTTCAAATAATTAAGGGAATCATGTTTTACAAATCTGTGACTTCTCATATTGTTGTACACAATATCTATTCACCAACAACTAATCCAAACTCCATTGCAGCCTATTTCATTGGTGACATCTATTAACACATCTAACAAACAAGTTTATTCACGGTAATGCTGGATCCATATAGCCATGGTTGTGGAAACTCCTTCATAATTTCTCTATCAAATAGGAATCCCACAAAATATTTCTTCATGTGGTCTTCTATAGTGGCTCTATTTTCCAATACTTTGGAACGAGAAAATAAGACTTGTGTAGGAAGTTCATTCCTTTACACAATGTAAAGGCCAACAATCTATAGACCTTGACTCTCCACCATAGAATGGGTTGGTATCACCCACAACACGGGTGCAGTGTAATAGCAATTAAAAAAAAATTACACAACACCAAAGTTTCATGGACACCAAAACCACTGGACCATGGTGCACAACAATGATGGCCACGATCACCTGAGAATAATACCACAAGCAACAAAATGCCCCATTAAATTTATAGTTCAAGTTTACGATGAGAATCTGCAGCAATAAAAATCGCATACATCGTCTCTCTCCTATAGTGGGTGAATCATCTGAACCAAGCCTCCACCAATAATTACAACAATCTTCAATGGCATTTTCAGGAGATTCTACAATCTTAACTTCCATGGCATAAAGTTGGACGCTCCCTCCAACAAGTGATTCCTACATATTGAGAGTTTCCATTATTTCAACTTCTTCAAACAAGCTATACTCTGCATTCATTGCATCAATAAGGGATTGTCATCCTACAACACTTCTTAGGTCCATGTGCCGATCACTAGCACCATTTTACTTCTATTAGTGAAGCTTGGACATACTGCACTGAAACCTCCTTACAACTCTCTACCCCCGGCAACCTGCCTCTCCAAAATATGGCTTTGATACCTTGTTGATTTTCTTAGACCATGGTAAGCATAATTTGCATGGTAAGAATCTCTAACCTACAATATAGTTGAACATAAAAAATGCTGCTCTAATAATGCTAAAACCTGCTAAAACATACTATATACTATATAACTAACATTTGCAGGTCTGTCCTAAATCACATCACTTTTATTAAGAAGGAAAACAAAAGTACAACATACTTGATAATTCACTGTTAAAATCAAAACAAAAACTGAGTGCATTGACTACAAAACTTGTTACTGCTTTTACATTAGTTCTAAACTGAAATTTGCTACAGGAAAATACAGTAAACTTTCCCTTGCACCTGTACAGTTCGTACAATGATTAATACAACAACCAAATTGAATTTCACAATATGTACAACCTGGTTGATGTGCATACAACTTATTTTGACAAATTGAAGATACATTACAGTCTACAAGCTCGATTTCCTTGCCTAATGCCATCATATAGCAAATATAGGTTCTTTAGTTGCACTTGCTACATTAAATATTTTTTAATGGATCAAATAAATATATCAGTGTCTTGATTATAATGGAAAATTTTTATCATGCATGTTTGTGTTATTAGAATAAAATTCCAGTTTGTCAGTGTACTTGACAGACCCAGTAGTAGATTTATGCATTTCTTGTATGCGCATGGAAAAATAGTATATGGGCAGTAATCAAATTTGAAGGGTGGGTGTTAATTTCAATTGGAAGGGCATTTCTTCTTGGAGATGAAGGGAAATATAAATAATTTTACTTCAATTCAAAAGTATGAATTAACAAAACCTTTTCACAAAAAGAAATGCAAAAAATAAAAATTGCTCTTCCAATGTTTTACAATTTTAAACAATTGAGCATTTTTTAATAACTACATGAAAAAATGATATATTTTCAATAAAAATGATTTTGAACACATTAATTTGTCATATATGTGGCATTAATTTTACAGTTCAGTAATATACCAATTATTCTATTCCATTGTATTTTTTTGAGTTAGAGCACACTTCATTATACAGAAAGAGGGAAACAATCCAAGCTTGAGAGATGTAAGAATGATGGTGATTGGGAACCTAAGAAAAAATAATACACAACTCAGAAAACATTAAAAAAAATCCTCCAATCCAAGCAAGTTAGCAATGCTAGCATAACCAAGGTCCTACCATAAAATTTTGTTGTTCAACACTTGTCATGATAGCATACAAGTATTAGATGGAGGGACAATGAAATCAAGCCTAAGTAAACTGAAGCCTTGAAACTCACTCCATGTATAAGTCTCAACAATCTGAATTTTAAATTGAACCAAAACACTAAAAGAAGTTTATTAATGGCTAGATTTGAGAAAGTTCTAGGTGTGAGTAATTAAGGTCTCGAGGCTCTATAATTTGTTATGTTTTGTACTAGTCCATAATTTAGTGAATAGGAAGTCACACCTAGCAAATTTAAGTAATTTAATGAAAACAATTAATGTGTATACCTCTATGTAGAAACATTCTTCCATGCTAATGCAGGCCACTACCCTCCTTACTGTCTTACCAATAGGCATGATAATGAAGAATATGCCATAAAATTATGGACTCCACCTTCAAATAATGCCTTGCAATCACATTGGTAAGGAGTGATAAGAATATCACAACAATCCAACGTGTCAAATCTCTGTTGAAAGTTTCAATTCAAGACTTATATAGTAAATTTAATATAAGACTTACTTATAGTTGTCTCTTACTCTTTGCATCTTGACATATTTGATCTTTTATGGTTGTCTTTTCACCTTGACCCAATTGATACAACACTAAGCATATTTGAGAACACAACTTTAACTCAAGTTCTCATGGACGCTAAACATGAGATTTTCATTTTGAAACCGTTATCCTTAAAAGGAACTCAATAGATATGGTTCATGATCCCTTTTTTTTACTCATTATTATGTGAATGGATATTGCAGGTAACAATGGGGGTCACAACAGTGCAGAAACTAGTAAGGATGGACAAATCATACTGCCTCTCCTCATTGAAGTACCTCAGATTCCTATAGAGGAATTGAAAGAAGCAACGGATAACTTTGGTCCAAAATTGTTGATTGGAGAGGGTTCCTATGGTCAGGTGTACTATTATACTTGTTAGGATTTTGAATTGCTTGACACTAAGGGTTCCTATGCTCATGTTGTACTGCAACCATTAAGCAGCTTGACACAAGCAAGCAACTCGATCAAGAATTCCTTGCACATGTAAGGCATTCTAATGTTAAACTAAAAGGCTTTTATTTTAAGCTCACCTATTTTGTTGTTCCTTTTAATTCTACTATGTCAACAAATAAATCTTAAGCCCATATATCTACTTTTACTTTGTCACATGGATTTTGTAATATTATTTTAAATATGCTTGTAGGTTTCCATGGTCTCAAGATTAAAACATGAAAATGTATTGGAACTTGTTAGATATTGTGTTGAGGGAAGCCTTCATGTGCTTGCATATGAGTTTGAAACATTGGGATCATTGCATGATATTCTTAATGGTATGTGGGAAAATGCCACACAGGTTTGTGGTGGTATTATTCTTTATTGCATGGATGAATTTTGTAGGGTCAATGGATAGTTTCCAATTTACAATATGGCTCCATATTTTTTTTCATTACCCTAGCTAGAAATAATAAATATGCTATATGAAGAAAATTGTGTTTAATGAAAGTCTAGTTTTTCAGTTATGTTCTGACATGTAATCAATGCAATCTGAGTAACCAAGTGCTCAAAAGTTTTTCAATCATTTAAAATTTAAAAATTTTGAGGTTGTCATGACTCCAATGTCACTTACGATGATATGTGAAAACTTGAAAAGTAATGGAAGAGTACAAACATAATTTCAGACTGGGTAGCTTACTTTAGATTAAGGTAAAAATATCAGTATGAACTAAATCTCTATTAGTTCTAACTTCTAGGCATTGAATTAATGTTGGGATGGGGTACCGTTCCAGATGAGGATAGTTTGTGATTAGATCAACAAGAATACTGATGTTTGATTTGTTCTAGATGTTCATAATGAAAATGGTTTACCTAAATATTATCTAATCCTTTTCAAGCTAAAATTTCATGCTTCTAATTGAAATTTCAATATTAAATTATTGGGCTAAAAATTGTGCATTTTGCTCGATTGCAATGTATTCTATACTAGTGATAGTGTACATAGATGGCTAGTCTTGGCCTTATTTGTGAGAAATATGATGATGAATGTGCATAGACTTGTTAGGATTTTGAAGGAAAGAAGTGGAAATACCTTGGTGTACAAACCTATGCATGTTTATATTTACGCAAATAATCTTGTTATTTTGTTTCAACACATTCTATGCAAAGCCTTTCTTATTTTAAAAATTACTTTAATTTTTTCTGTTTTAAGGGGTGACAGGTGGAGCTAGGAAAGGCTATTCATATCTTATGTTCTCTTAGATGTAGAGTTGAAGTAACAAAGATCAATGTGATAAGGTTAGATATTAAAGCTTGTATTTGTTATATTATGATTGATCTTCTTCTCATTGTACATGTTGATATGGATTTATCCTCCAAAATGCTTATTAACCAATGTATTACCATTTAAACTTCTCAAGATAATCCTGCAAATAGAAAATTTGAAAATGAAATGGGTGAGTGGAATAACTCTACATGGATATTAATTACACGGTCCCTTTGCTATAAATTTCCTTGAATTTGTCAGATTCTGATCATGCAACAACACCATTGCAAAGAAGTTGGATGGAAGGAAGCTGCGTATTCTTATTAGTCTCCTCATTTCATGAATATTCTACAAAGATTACTGTAAGTACTCATTTTTTCTATCTTTTGTGGAACATTAATCAGCAATATAGTATTTTGTGCTTTTATTAGAATATCTAGAACTTTTTTAAAAACACCAGTTTTACAAGGCAATGGGAATAATCTGGGAATGACTGGCAATCGCCTGATATGCATTAAGGTATCTAATATTTGCAGCCATGCATTTAGAAGGTGAATTACCAGTTCTGTTTTTAGTTAGATGAAGATGTAGAACATGTAACTTTTCCAAGATTCCACTAGGGTTGTGCTAGTTTACGCCAGGTTTAAAGAATATGAAGGTTGCTTGGATGTGGATAAAAGTTGTGGTAAAGGTTACCCAGATCATGCATACTAGGAATCTGCAGATGTATAAAACTTCTTACTTGTGATAGGAGTTGTGATTCAGATTTTGTGAACTTTTCTTACTTAACAAGTCCAAATGTGGAAATTTGACAATAACTAGTCTGGAGAGTAAAGACATAAACATAATTCTTGATGCCATTTTCAATTGATTGGACATATATAATGTAATGTGTCTATGATTTTAGACAATGATAGGGTTGTAGCAGAGAGTAACATTGAAAGTACTTCAGCTTCATCCCTATTGTATTCTATTTACTGAACAC
Organism: Pseudotsuga menziesii; assembly: GCA_001517045.1. Classification (NCBI taxonomy): domain Eukaryota; kingdom Viridiplantae; phylum Streptophyta; class Pinopsida; order Pinales; family Pinaceae; genus Pseudotsuga; species Pseudotsuga menziesii. The sequence continues at coordinate 131,345 of LPNX010918199.1, read as the reverse complement.
TTTGAAGTGGGCGACCAATAAATCGTTTCAGTAGATGGGTTGATGATAGTCAACAACTTAGAGGAATGAGTGGCACTACAGTAGAATTAAGAATTGAGGTAATTTTGTTTCTCAGTTATAGAGGGCTCAACCAGTTGATGACACTTGATCATATTAGGCCCATGATACCACCAGATCACAGGAAAAAGGTGATGTTACTGCCTCACAAGCTGTATATTTTGGTACTGTAATGATAGAAACTTTGAAATCATAGGAAAATGATATACAGAGAACCAAGGAATGTAACCAATCCCATGTTGAAGATAATACAATCTATCATCCTTTTTCGACCATTAGATACTCAAAGTTTTGTATTAATCCTTTTTACCATTATAGAGGACTCTGTAAGTTAGGTTCCCAAATTATTAAAGGGTTCTAGCTTAGTGAAAGAATGCCTGCCTTACAAGCAGGAGGTTGGTGATTCAATTCCTCCATGCCTTGATGATATTATAATATTGATTAAATACTAGAAATGACTAAATTAGTGACAAAAACATGAGAGACACGAAACTAGGCATTAAAAAGGATGCAACACATGGCGCTAATGATGAACCAAACATGGTGTTGATATGGTAGAAAAATAAGATGTTACTTTGGATGCAAAACATGGTGCTACATAGGAAGAAAAATTTGGTGCAACAATAGAATAATTATTTGGCATCATTTTGGTAGCAAAACATGATGCATAAAAGTAAGACAAAATTGGTGCAAATTTGGAAGAAACAATTGGCACATGTTTGGAAGTAAAACATGGTGCAAATTGAAATGCTAAAGTGGTAGAAAAAATGGATGCAATATTGTATGCTAATTTGGATGCTAAAATGGTGCTATTAAGGATGCAAATATGGTGCTAACGGGGGTGTCATTTAAGAAGTAAAAGTGGACACTCACTAGGAAGCAAAGTAGGACGTTATTTAGGAAGAAAACCTCGACGTTTTTTAGGAAGCAAAGTTGGACACTATTCTAGAAGCAAACCTTGACGTTGTTTAGGAAGAAAATTTGGATGCTATTCCAGAGCAAAAAAAGAGATGCTATTTTCGACATCATAAAGGATGCTATTTAGGAAGCAAAAAAAGACATTTTTTGAGACGCTTTAAGTTTTTTCCATGATGCATCCTATTTAGCGTCTAGTTTGACCACTCAATGTAAAAAAAAATTATCGTAACAAGGGACACTAAATGGGACACTAATTCTAGGATTTGTTGTAGTGAAAGACTCCTCTCGTCTCCAGGCCTACCCCTCTTCCTCCAATAGAGACTGGGGGTAAGGCCACCAAAACCACAACCAATACCATTTACATGATTGCTAACACCAGTTTCCATTTTGTCTCATTGTCTATGGAAGGTCCACTTGATCTATCTCAGCACCACTTACGTGATGATGGAGAGATTTGTAAGACCGCCTCCAGTTTTACCCCATTCCCTTTAAATGAAAGTGTGGAATCATTTCTTCCCATGAAATACCACATTCTATCACCCTGCCTTGCCAACGACCTTCGTCTTGGAAACAGGGAATAACTCTTCATTGTCTTATATGGTCGCCTCTTGAAGAACCATGTAATAGGATCTACCTCAAGAGAGTCTATGCTTGATACCACCACTATGAGTCCCTTATAGCATAGATTTTTCTTTTTTGTATTACAACATTTTTACCACAAATCAAAAACCCCCATTTAGGGGTAGCACCATTAGATGCCAATCCAAAGTCACCTGGAGCTTATTCAAGACACCTCTCACACCTCTGGGCTCAAATTTCCACCCTCTATGAGACCAGTGTGTCATGTTAACAATTAATTTTCAGGACCACTTCCTGGAAGTTACCTCAATTTATGAGCCACAACATTGTGAATGTAAGTGTCTCTGGACCTGTACTTACATCACACTTTCCTTCCACCAATTATGCGGATTCTCAGGTCACAACCCATAAGGACTGTCATTTTGATTTTTAACACATAGTTGTCTACTTTGTCCACTGCACCTTATGCAGATCTTCAGACCATCATCCGGAGGAAGGATCATTTCCTTTGCATGCATTTAGCATATAGCTACTTCTATACTTGTACTCACATCACATGTAGTCAATTCTCCTGACCTCTAGCTAAGATCCACCTCAGTTTGCGTGCCTCTACTGCACTGACTCATGTGCCTCTACTGCAATCTATCATGTGCATGTATTGGTATGATTAAGAACCACCTGCTCCATCCATACTTCATGGATGCCCTTTGGACCACTATCCGTTGTCCCGGCATAGGGGCACCATCAGTGCCTCTTCGATCGGTTGACCATACTAGAGTTTCTTTTAAGCTCTTTTCAGAATCCTAAAAGAATCAAAAGATGGTCGAGCACAACTACTTCCTTTATCACCCGTTAAAGTATAGAAAAGGGTTTCTACATTGTATCATTTATCTCCTTTTACAGACTATGTAGACCATCAAATGAAAAGGACCACCTTGGTAGATTAAAGCCAAGACTGTTCCCCTTTGCATACTTTTATGCTTTCTCGGGTAGAGGGGTAGAAATTTATGAAAAATCTCACCATGGGTTGTCGTTAAGCTCTTTTCCATCCTTCTCATCAAGAAAAGATCACCGAGAAAAATTGGTTTAGTTCAAGCTCGTAAAAGTATCTGAATGATCATCTATTAGTATAGGTTTAACCTTTTTCATCCTGATTGGACTACCAATGGTAAAGAATTCTCTCATCCCCTACAGGATGGGCAAGCTCTCTTCTATATACTTTTATCCTTATTTGGGCACCGGATATTACTAACGAAAAAGAGCCCCCACTGGATTCTTCTTCATGATTTTAGACTCTCCAAAAATGAAAGCACCATCGAGCATTTACTTTCACGGGCTCACCAAAAATCCATGAGATCGTACCACAATGGTGTCTTTAGACACCACCCCACAGATAAAACTTTTGTAGCATTTCCACTTTTGGTCGCCTTTGCTTAGAGTACTATCCAATGTGTCTTCCTTGGATCCCATCAACACCAAAAGTATCTACCTTCCACAAGTATTTCCCATCTGTAGTAACATTCTCAGTATTACACCTATGATCCCTTTCCCATGAGTCAGTTTCATTTGCTTCCTGGTATGTCCTATCATCATGCTCTGAACAAAGTAAGTTTGAGTCTACTACACTCACTTTTCCCCTGTTAAAACGCGTTCGTTTACCCATCCCTTTTAGTGGGTCATTCCTCATATTGTCTCACATCTTTCAGTTATATCCCTTATGCTTCTGGTTAAGGAAACACCATTTCCTTGACCAAGGGAAGGTCTCCCTCTATCGAAGACAACACATGTATTCCATAGGATAGACACAGAGGTACCTGTATCCTAGTTTCATTAACCTCACTGATGAGTTCCTTGGACCACTTGAGAGGATTCCTTAGTTCCTCTCGAGACGGTTGTTTCTCACATGCTTGAATCTAGCTACATCATCATGCCATTGAGATTCGTATAGCGTATTGGTTCATGAAGCATTTGGTCGAAGACCCCATATGTCCCCTGAATCTAGCACATTGATGAGTCTATTTGAGGGACCCCAACAGGTTCGTGTCTCTTGTGATTTCTGGGTTGCGTTGGAGATAGTGTTCAGAAGCCCCAGTAGTGCTTCTATATATATTTATGATTAATGTAGCATACTTGTACCATAGAGACTCTGAATCTCTGTTAGTAAACTATGTGTCGATCCAGATCTAGCAGACCATGATCAGTCATGAATATATAGCACTCCATGAGAATGGAATGGGTCAAATGTAGCAGTTATTTAGATCAGTATTGTATTCAACCTGTCATTGAGGCAACCACTACTGTAACAACAGTTGTACATGATTGGCTCTTGTATTATAGAGCTTAGATCACATTATTCTTTTGACATCGTTATGAGCATGGGGATGCCCGCCACATCCATATACATGTCACACATTATTTGTGTCTGACGCATTGATGGGAACCATATTAATACAAAAACCAAAAGCCACCATGCCCCACCCCAGGAAGCACCACCTCTCCCAAGAAAATCCTATGATGTTTGTCTACCATACGAAGAGATCCTGCCCTCACACATCAAGGGGAAATCTATTAACCCCAAAAATCCCATAATGATCTCTACATGACCTACACCACCTAAACGCATCTATGTACAACCCTCATTTGACCCCATTTGACCGCCACACCCTCAAGAAGGTTTAAAAATATGAAAAAGGGGTTAAAAACCCCTAAAAAGAGCCAAAATAACTCTCATAGGGGCTAAAGCCTCCAAAAAAGGGCTAAAACCCCTCAAAGGAGCTTAAAACTCCCAAACAAGCTAAATATTGAGTGAAAGGGGCTAAAATCCCAAAAAAGGGGCTAAATCTCGAACCCGAGGCTTAAAACCATAAAAATATTGAGAAAAAATATAAATAAAGGGGTGGGGGTCACTCTCAAATGACTCCTTCACTCCCTATCATTATGCTTCCTGTGTGAGTGCCTTGAGACCATTTGACTCTCAAGCCATTCACCCTCCCTCTCCTCCATTCCTGCCTTGAGCCATAGCTCCCCATTTCTAAGAGAGGTGCTCCCCCAAGCTAGGGCATGGTGGCCCATTCCAACCAGAAGGTATACTTGTCTTTTCATGTGTTTTGCTTTGGTAGATTGTAGTTTTCTAACATTTTTTGTTTGTGGGTTTATTGTTTAACACTGTCTTGTAGGTTTCCATTGATTACTTGCAAGTATTTTGGTTTCCTAATAGTTGTATGCAGAGTTGTGGAATTTGAGGAAAAATGGGTATGTTTTTATTTTTTTATTAATCTTTAAGTCATCCAGATACTGTACCTTTGAATTGAATGTTTGCATAAATATGTTTAATAGCCTATTACACCAATAATCATTTATACTACATCTAGATTTAATCACCATTATGTACAAGAATACGCAACATAAGAATACAAGAGGGGTGAGACAACCATTTTCACGTGGTTCACCTTGTCCATGAGGCTACATCCACCAATTTATTTTATTTTTATTGCTTATGGGAGATTAATTACAATGTCATGGTATAGCCACATCCATGGTCAGTCACCTTGCCTCAAGTCTCCTCGCAGAGAGACACTTGTAACTCAAAATTTCCTTCGTTTAGGACCTTTATGAAAACTCATAAAATTCATTTACAGTTCCTTGGACACATGAGGAACTTTGGCTTTAAACCAACATTTTTTTAACCTTAGTCTAAATACCGAACCATACAAGAGATCACAATTTTTTGATCAATGGTCTGTGAAACCATTGTGGCAATTATACCAAACATACAACAATCTCCAACCCACATCAAACACAACAAATTCAAACCAACAATGATCTCATGCTCTGGATCAAATCGCAATTAGTCATCAATGATCCAAATCAATTTAAAGATGATAATAGGTAGAACAGCCCCTAGCACCAACACATCCAAACACTTTCTTCAGTGACTAAGAACCCAAGTGTGACGAACCAAAATTTAGGTGGGCAATCAGACTGGATCTAAATCATTTTAAGGGATAAATCGAAGGCATAATAGACACTACTATGAGACTTAAACCACCTATCGTAGATCTTAAAATTTAAATCAAGCGCAGTGATGAGAACCTAATCCCATGATCTACCTATTGCAAATCGGATACAATTAAACCCAAGCATATAAGATAGATGCATACATTTGGAAATCGACTACAAATGTTAAAATAATAGCCTCCAAACGTGGACAGAGGGAAGGCGATGCAAAGATTTGGTCATAAATCAATTAGATCGTGTATCAGGTGAACTAATGCCAACGAAACTTAGCATGGGAGGTCTATAAAAAAAAATCCCAACATATTATTATTGGTCTCTAACAGAACTCAAAGATTTTTTCTAAAAATCTCAACTCTAAACCCTAGTGGCACATATTCAATTTAAAGTGACTCTTTTAGATCTATTTAAATAATCCAAACATTATACACCAATAGTGTTCCCCTAGTCATAAGAAATTTAATTTTGCAACGAATCCTTTTCAAATCTGTACAAGAATTTAATCACTATGCAGTAGAATTCTTATAACCACTCTGAACTATATGATAATCACTATGCTAGTGAAAGTTACCATGGGAGCTCTCTATATTTAAAAAACCAGCATATTATTATTGGTCTCTAACAAAACTCGATGGTAAGTTTCATTTCTATAAAGGATCAGCGATACACACTATTCCAGATTCTTGCGTATCAGTCTAGAATTATATCAGCATGAAGGCATAAGTATCAACAATGTGTATTCTAGTTCTAAAAAGGGGTTCAACAAATAGACATGAGAAATGATATCTGATCCATATAATTATTCAATGACCTTCCATTATCAGTGATTTTTTTTCAAGATCGATCAAATAATTCAAAGATAAACACTAGCACTATTTGACCAGATCGAAGCTATATGGAAATCCATTTTGCAGCGATTCTCCAATAGAATCATTTCTCCATTAGCCATGATTTCATCAATAGGAGCATTCTTCAATTAGCACTACCTATCTGACCTTAAATCTCGTCAACCTACAAAGTCCATGCCAATCTTTCCTGGTTAGAAAACTACCATCGGCATCACCTCCCAGATTCATCCCCCTCAAGAGAATAGTAACCCAATAAATAACCATCCCAAGGTTTTTAATTCCCCTCTAATGAGTAGAGCATCCCACAAATTAGTGCACTAATTATTCCCTTGATTCCCTCTCCGAGAAAACACACCTCCAGAAATTAATGCACTAAATATTCCAGCATTAGTGGTGAAGCTCATTCCCCGTTTTACTTGTCCAGCAATTTACTCCTAGCATGCGCCCAACCCAACCGTTTCAATTTACTTTGGATACTTTATAATTTACTTAATTCGGCAGGGCCCTCTCATTATTACTATTGGATTTCATTGGACTATAATTTTGTTTGATGTTGGAAAAATATTCTTGGCGACGCGAGGGTGTAAGATATCGAATCATACTCGGCAAAAGCTTGATAAACACTTGAAAGCATAGACCTCAAAATTTAAGTTTTGTTTTTGTCGTTTCTAATTGACGCGTGAGAGTTTCCTTTTCTGTGAGTTACTACTAGCAAGTTTGATTTTCTGATAGAGAGTCTCAGACTTGGAAAAATTTACGTGCCTTTCTATTGGGACTATGAACTAGTATATGATATTGGGGTCATGTTATCATACCACTTGTTACCCCCTCATATTATATGAGAGTTGTAATTGTGATTTTCATTATGTTACCAATGTATGGTGCCTTTTACTAGGATTTTGTATTTTCAGATGGGGGTCGTGAGGGTACATTACATTCTCCCCCCCTTAGAGTTAACACCGTCCTCGGTGTTACCTATTTTTTTGAGCCTCATATCCATTCTATCTTCGGTTCTCATTTCCTAATCCATTTCATTAATGGGATTGGGTCCTCATCCTACATTTATAATCATACATATGCGTATACACTATCATTCGACTTTGAAAACAATGTATAACTTAGAAATACAACACTATACAATTTCCATAATCCACGGTGGTTCCAATATACATGTGAGTTCTATTTGCCAGTAAATAGAAATATTACCTCATAGGTTCAAGTTTACCTGTAATGTACATACCTATTTCCAGCATCATTCTTTTTCTAGATGTCCTCCATCCCAGCACTCCAAGTGCTAATGGTACTTCAAGTACCAATTCAAGCCACCCAACACAAGGATGATACCCACCCTTAGGTGTATCCCCTTTTTGTGCTATTTAGGGTGCTTCACCAAGCTGAGGCCCCTACATTCTCACACACCCCCATAGCACCTACAGGTTATTCTCTTCACAGAGTCCCCCACTCTTATGACAGTCCTCTCAATGTGTGTAGAACGAGGCTTAACCAAAATTTCTTACATCTAGGCGTCCCCAGAATGCATAGTGGTCACTCGCTGGCCTGGGGGAAAACAAGGTAGCTTTCAACCTGTACCTCCATCACCACTCTGTCATGGTTACAACTTTATACACATGAGATCCCTCTCATATCTTCTTAACTCATTACAGTCCTAAAGCTTTAGCACTACTTAGGGCCACAATTTTCCCATGCCTACAATCACTCCATAGGTGGTCAGTTTATCATTTAATTAATTCAAATAAAATCAAAATTTTAGCATAAGTCATGCCTTACTTCATTTCTCATTCATCGGACAAGAGCCTTTTAGCACCAGAATTGACAATAAGGCATTTACGAGAAGCCACAAAACCTTATACCAACACCATTCACAATAAGCCACATAAAACCTGAGAATTTTGGTAATGCAACCACTCATTACTTTAATTTATTACAACTAAATCAAAAATTCACTCAGTGTTGCAACTTTATATATACTACATCTAAACTTTTATCTACTATATATTAGAAGTATTTAAACAAATTATAGAATTCTTGTGGGCCTCGATAAATCTGTAAAAGACTAAATAAATGTCATCTTGATTAGATCTACCTCTGTGCAAACCAACTTCTTAATTTTAACTCTACTTTAACTAATGGTGAAAATATTAATAAACCAACACAAGGGAAGAGCCAAGTCACTAAAAACAAGGCGCTATCATAGCTCAACCATTTATTTTTATGTCAAGCAGGTCAGTCATAAAGTGTTAGAAATATCCCAAAACCAATAGTGAATGTAAATTTAGTAAGAAGTAAATTGGCTGCAATGACCAAGGTTCAGAAATCCAAATCAAGAAGGAGTCCCGCAAAGACCAACATCTGAAACTTGTTAGCAATTCTAAACAAAGTAAATTTCCTCCAATAAGCCTCACCACAATAAAGGTCAGAAAATCCCAATCAAAAAGACCAATTAAAACAACTATCTTAGTTAAACTACCCCTTCTAAAATATCCATAATTAAAATAATTTCAGCCACCGAGATGGGAATCTTGCTGATAAATAATCAAAAACAAAACCTGAGATAATTGTGGACATCACCAGTTGTAAGAAAACTCAACAATAGAGCTGTCCCCATGAAGTTGGTGTCTGGAAATACTATTAGACATTTCCTACCGTGCCATCATAATGGTTGGCACACTCAGTTGTTCAAACCACCTTAAACTATGAGCAATTTAGGGAGCGATACTGAAGCCCTAAACCACTCAAATCAACAAAATCAATTTGTGAAAAAGAGGCTATATTATTCAAATAATACTCCTTGCAATGTTTAAACATACAGTATTGATTCTTGAATGAATAGATATTTGTATACTAACACTGCTACAACTTTAAACCAACATATAACCCCTTCCATCTAACATTAGTTACTAACATTAGCTTTCATACTAATACCATAATATCGACACCATTGAGCCTTTCATCAAACTTCAATATAAGGTAGAAGTTCCTACTAACTTACTGAGTATTTAAACAATAATTCCCAAAATATTTAGTAGCATCATTTTACTGACCGAAATGTATGATGGAATATTTAACTGATATTTTTCCATCCATGCACTTAACCTTATGCTTTGTAAAAATGCTTATATGAAATCTCTACATGGTACATTGCAACACCGAATCTTTGTATTCAGACCCTACCCTTTCAGAAGATTCTTATGATATCATCATAGGCAATGCATATGTAGGACTATACTTGGTAAAATGCTTTATATGCAGTTTGTGCATTGGTCAGCGCAGACAATGCTTAGCTCCTAAAAAGAAATAAAATGCACCCCTAGGAATTCTTCCATATTTTCGAATTAAGAGAAAGAAAACAAAATCCCAAAGTGTAAATACGAAATACTGGATTGAAGCCGAACTCACACTCAAGTATTTACTCATGGTAAAAACACAACCATGGTTTATTCATAACACCAAATCACAGACAATACAATGATTTGCGTAGAGAAATATTTATGTATACATTCACACCTACTTGTAACATATAAATCACAGGCATTGCTACAATTGAAAACACAGAGTTAAAAATGCGCAGCCACCCATTACAGATCCCAACACACTATAATTTACAGATCTGATTTTCTCCTAAAATGTTATATGCAAACTAGGCTACACAACCGTATTATCAATGTCTAGATTTGTACATATTTAACCTCCATCAATCAATATTTAGATCCACTAATGGAAATTTAAGCAAGTTCAGGTCTATTAAATACTAGGTATGTTTATACCCTTTAATCAATCACCCGGCTATGGACAACGATTGCAAATTTCAAACAAATTAGATCTACCCTGCACATAGTTATCAAGATATAATCTATAGATCACCCTGCATTCTTGCAATATAACTACACTGGAAAAAAAATTGATTAGGATATGGGTCAATCCCTACAAAAATATTTCCATGCATTCTTTGAAAAAAAATGAAACACATCGGAATTGCAACACACAATGGTAAATGCTTGAACGAGTTCCAATTCCTAGGGTCGGATCTTTTTCAAGATGTTTCCCTTTAATTCCATATGTATATTCCAAATAAAATCATTTTTTCTATGCATTTCCTTTCTTTTTATGCAATGGAAATTTCTATCTACAATTTAAAACATAATGCAAATTATATTATTTCTAAGTGTGTGTGTGTCCTCTGTATATAGATTAAATACCAGGTATGTTTTACCCTTTTATCCATCACTGGCTATGGATGACTACCTTTCATCAATCACCAGCTATGCACAATGAAGGAGTCAAGCAAACTTTTGTACAGAAAAATCAAGATCCATGCTACAACAAGTTAGGGAGATGACCGCAAGACTGTGCAACCTCCTTCATCACACCGAAAGAGTGGAAATCTTGTGCAGCGATATATAATTTTTTTTCTTTGTATTCCTTGATGAGTAAAATGAAGTTATGAATTCAATATGGAATTGGCTCCCATAGGATTGATTGAGAGCATGAGTCAGCCTTTAAAAGTAGCTCCTTTCTCATGCTTTGGAATGGCTTCTTCCAATGCCATGAATTAGCAGAGGCCCATCCTGAGTCGTACTGTCGTGCCCCAAAAAGCCTCTCTCAATAGCACCTAAATAATTTCTTCCACATATAATTCTGCAAAACTATTATGTTAGCCCATTCTGAAGGGTCCAGTGTTGTAGCTGGCTCTGATACCATCTGTAACGTCCCTGCAATACCTTGCTGTGGAATTCGAGGAAAAATGGGTAAGTTTTTATTTTTTTATTAGATCTTTAATTCATCCAGATACTATACCTTTGAATTGAATGTTTGCATAAATATGTTTAATATCCTATTACACCAATAATCATTTATACTACATCTAGATTTAATCACCATTATCTACAAGAATACGCAAGATAAGAATACAAGAGGGGCGAGACAGCCATTTTCATCTGGTTCACCTCGTCCATGAGGCTATGTCCACCAATTTTTTTTCTTTTTATTGCTTATGGGAGAGTAATTACAATGTCATGGTACAGTCGCATCCATGATCGTTCACCTTGCCTCAAGTCTCCTCGCAGAGAGACACTTGCAACTCGAAATTTCCTTCATTTAGGACCTTTATGATAACTCATAAAATTCATTTACAGTTCCTTGGACACATGAGGAACTTTGGTTTTAAACCAACATTTCATACCTGAATTTGGAATTAATCATCACACCTTTACAAGATATGCTATGATGAAGTAAAATATTACATAGCAAAGATGTCAATTTCTAAACAGAGGGTATAGCATTGCTATTGAAATATATGCTATTCCAATAATTAGTGCAAGAATAATTATAAGGAGTAGTAAAACACAAAAATAAGTTATGACCTAACTCTACCCTTACCATTATGTTACTCGTATAAATAAAGTCAGTGTAAATACTGAACCATATCATAGCTTGCAGTTTTTTGGTCAGTCCTTACTACGACCACTTTGGAAACTACATACAATCTGGAACTGAGATCACACACATCAAATGCATATACTAGAAAATTATGACGTGATTGTCTAACATCTCTACAACTTATAAATAAAAGTTGAAGTTAAGATTGTGAACTTAAGATTGTCTTTTCTCAATAGACATTATAGCAATGCTATTGCAATGTGTGCCATTGTAATAATCACCTGCAAAAATTACAATGTGAAGGGGAGAAAGCACATAAAATAAGATCTGACAGAGCTCTACCATTACATTATCTACATTTTTTTAACCTTAGTCTAAATACCGAACCATACAATAGATCACAATTTTGTGATCAATGGTCTGTGCAACCATTGCGGCAATTATACCAAACATACAACAATATCCAACCCACATCAAACACAACAAATTCAAACCAATAATGACCTCATGCTCTGGATCAAATCACAATTAGTCATCAATGATCCAAATTGATTTAAGGATGATAGTAGGTAGAATAGCCCCTAGCACCAACACATCCAAACACTTTCTTCAGTGACTAAGAACTGAAGCATGACCAACCAAAACATAGATGGATAGTCAGACTGGATCTGAATCATTTTAAGGGATAAATTGAGGGCATAACAGACACTACTATGAGACTTAAACCACCTATCGTAGATCTTAAAATTTAAATCAAGAGCGGTGATGAGAACCTAATCCCATGATCTACCTACTGCAAATCGGATACAATTAAACCCAAGCATATAAGATAGATGCATACATTTGGAAATCGACTACAAATGTTAAAATAACAGCCTCCAAACATGGACAAAGGGAAGGTGATGCATAGATTTGGTCATAAATCAATTAGATCGTGTATCAGGTGAACTAATTCCAGCGAAACTTAGCATGGGAGGTCTATAAAAAAAATCCCAACATATTATTATTGATCTCTAACAGAACTCAAAGATTTTTCTAAAAATCTCAATGCTAAATCCTAGCGACACATATTCAATTTAAAGTGACTCCATTAGATCTATTTAAATAATCCAAACATTATACACCAGTAGTGTTCCCCTGGTCATAAGAAATTTAATTTTGCAACGAATCCTTTTCAAATCTGTACAAGAAGTTAATCATTATGCAGTAGAATTCTTGTAACCACTCTGAACTATATGATAATCACTATGCCAGCGAAAGTTAGCATGGGATCTCTCTATATTTAAAAACCCATCCTATTATTATTGGTCTCTAACAGAACTCGATGGTAAGTTTCATTTCTATAAAATATCACCGATACACACTATTCTAGATTCTTGCGTATCAGTCTAGACTTATATCAGCAGGCAACCATAAGTATCACCAATGTGTATTCTAGTTCTAAAAATGGGTTCAACAAATAGACATGAGAAGTGATATCCAATCCATATAATTATTCAATGACCTTCCATTATCAGTGATTTTTTTTTCAAGATCTATCAAATAATTCAAAGATAAACACTAGCACTGTTTTACCAGATCGAAGCTATATGGAAATCAATTTTGCAGTGATTCTCCAATACAAGCATTTCTCCATTAGCCACGGTTTCATCAACAGGAGCGTTCTTCAATTAGCACTACCTATCTGACCTTAAATCTGATCAACCTATAAACTCCATGCCAATCTTTCCTGGTTAGAAATCTACCATCGGCATCACCTCCCAGAGTCGTCCCCCTCAAGAGAATAGTAACCCAATAAATAACCATCCCAAGGTGTTTAATTCCCCTCGAATGAGTAGAGCATCCCACAAATTAGTGCACTAATTATGCCCTCGATTCCCTCTGTGTGAAAATGCACCTCCACAAATTAATGCACTAAATATTCCAGCATTAGTGGTGAAGCTCCTTCCCCATTTTCCCTGTCCAGCAATTTACACCTGGCATGCACCCAGCCCAACCATTTCAATTTACTTTGGATACTTGCTAATTTACTTAATTTGGCAGGGCCCTCTCATTATTACTATTGGATTTCATTGGACTAGAATTTTGTTCGATGTTGGAAAAATATTCTTGGCAACATGAGGATGTAAGATATTGACTCATACTCGGAAAAATATTGATAAACACTTGAAAGCATAGAACTCAAAATTTAAGTTTCATTTTTGTCATTTCTAATTGATGCGTGAGAGTTTCCTTTTCTGTGAGTTACTACTAGCAAGTTTGATTTTCTAATAGAGAGTCTCAGACTTGGGACAATTTACATGCCATTATTTTGGGACTATGAACTATTATATGATATTAGGGTCATGTTAGCATACCACTTGTTACCCCCTTTTCATTATGTTACCAACCTATGGTGCCTTTTACTAGGCTTTTGTATTTTCGGAAGGGGGTCGTGAGGGGACATTACAGGAAGTATCTTGGGAAGTAGGTGAACTGTATTTCTACCCCAAATTTTTATGTAATAGAAATATTCTCTTACATACCAATCGCCATACAATGAAATTAATTCCATAGCACCTTTGGAGAATGCGGGAGCATCAACCTTGAAAAATTTAAAATACATTGACCCGATAAATAGGTGACAAAGCTCATAAACCTGAGGGATGAATTTATCTTCCCATATATTGGATAAATAGATATTTATAGGCAGAAATTCCTCTTTCTGAAACCAATTTAAAGTCAGGAAAGGAGAATACGCATAGAATGCATCTATAAAAAACCCAGACATATAAGAGGTTGGATTTCAACTAGACGAGGTTTTCTGATACTTCTCAATTTCGTCTCGCAAATTTCAGGACACAATTTTCACCCAATTGAATGAATCACCTATAAGTAAAGTATTTTGTTCCATAGGAAACCACCGTGCTTTGAATGATGAACAGTTTGGTAACCCATATAACTGAAAAATCATGGCTTCCAATAATGGGAAAGGTTATTTGAACCGGGAAATTGGATATGCCAAAATTGAGGTAGGAATGACCAATGTTGGATCTTCCAACCAGGATTTGACTACCTCTTCGTAAATGAACCTCGAGAGAGATTCATCAAAAAAAATTGACGTGAGAAGTTGCTTGGGTGGTCCCAAAGCATAATCCCTAGAAAATACATCAGGATGGAAAGAATCAACAAGCGTATTCTCTGTGTCATGAAAAGTGTGCCCCTTAGGGTCGACATGGTCCAATTCCCACTTGACAGGATCTGTATAGGGAATGAAAGGAGGCTTGGAAGAAATGCAATGAATATGAGAACTACAAATATTTGCAAAAGCGGGCTAGTCATGGGTAACAGAGGAAAGATCGTCATTGTAAAAAAAAGAGTAAATTTTGGACCAGTCTAGATATAGGGTATTAGATACGTGCCCACTAGTGTTAGTAAAAACACCGATGTTGGGGTATTTTTTCTTCTACTCTTGAAGAGTTTTTTTCGACCTGGAGTTCCTAGACGTTGCAAATTCCTTTTCTGATTGGATCTTGGAAACAATGTCTGATAATGGTGTGAGTTCAAACATAATAGGAAAAATGGTCAGGCGGTGAAAAAGTTCAGAATACTGCAAATCCATGTGCTAGGACAGAGAAAATGCACAGTAAAAAACTCGAGCATAGTGAAAAAGAACAGGTAAAAATGGTAAAACAACACTCATAAGTTTTAACTTTAAAAACCCAAATCCAAATGGCTAAAAGAACCTTGGTTGTAGATTTCATATGCATGGGAGACTGAGATCTAGGTGGTGAAACAATATACATGATTTGAAAAGATTCACTTTTCATGGTCTCTCATGTCTGATTTTTGAAAATCGAGAATCGAGAATCAAGAAATGAACAATCAATCTAGAAATCATGTGGGGTTTCCAATTTCTGAAAGGAAAACTCAAAAGTCGGAAAGGAGAACAGTATTATAAATTAAAATGATGTTACTGAAATTCGATATCTGAAATGTCAAAAATCATCAATTAGGAACTAACCAAATGATCTTAATGAAATTAGAGTTTCCAGTTTCCAATCTCCAAAAATAAAAAAACGAAATGTTCTTTATTTGAAAGGATATGGTTTTCAAGATCCGGAATGTCAAAATCGAAAATCGCAAAACGGACTTCAACTTACCTCCAAAAAAAGGATTTCTTCGTTCCGATTTTGGAAAGCAGGGATCGAAAACTCTAAAAAGTTTGGAAATAAATAAAAATGTCCCAAAATCCAAAAAAAGGTTTAGTGAAGGAATTTATTCAATCCACACAAAATAACAAAGAACTTACAACTTCATAACTTCCCTAAGTGAACTATGGCTATAAAATTAGTCAATGGGAGCCCCTATTTTGATGAATCAAAATGGGGATCTCTTGCAGGTAGCAATAGGGATTTATTGTCATGATTGATTTGGAAAGGGAGCGATAAGGCCTCTATCAAAATATATTGAGTGTTATCAATTTCTACCAATGTTGTGAGGGATTTGCTTCTAACTTGATTTTATAGTTCAGTTTTTTTGCAATACTGTATTGTGGCCATGAGGCCTTTTTCCTGTTTCATTTGTTTCTTGAAAAGGGCCATAGAGCCACTTGTCAAATAATTTATTATTATTTAACTTTGATAGAAAATGTTATGGGATGTAGCCTGCGAGGAATTTATATTTATAGTCTTGGATATTATTTTGATTTTTACACAGTCATTTTCCTTAGAACGATAGTTAGCAGGTTTGGGGAAAAAATATTATAAAGGAGAAATTAAATATTTTTAGATCCAAAGGCTGCCACCCTCTCATTCTTGTTTTATAAAGAAAAAGGGTCATAAGTCCACTGTCAACAATAGTTTCTAGTAAAGGCTTTAGTATTTTTGGAAAGACCTGTGAGGGTTTTCACATTTTCAGTTTAGAAACTTATCTTAAGTTTACAGTTTGTATTTAAAGAAAAATAGCATGGTTGTGAGGCCTTTACCCTACCACATTTAGTTTAAGAGAAATTTGTAAGGCCATCAGTTTGTCTTGATAAAGACCATATACTTCCTATTCGTAAATATTTAAGTTATTAAAAAATACAATGCTATTGTGAAAATAATTAATCCCTAAGGTTGTCACGTGTTTGTTATGTAATGATAACATTAGAGATGATAATTCCAAAATGGTTTATAGCCTATAGCTTCATCATGTCGATAATCTCAATTTGGTATTCAATAATTTATATTTTTGCATGAATCTCACCATGTTTCCTAAATAAGAAAAATTCTTGTAGTGAGATCTGAAATCTAGCTCAGTTATTAACTTGATTTAATGATTTTCTTATCTATTGTATCTCGGTTTTGGATCTGAACAAAATGGTTTACTTAAATATTCCATCTTCGAGTAAATAAGTTTAACCTACGTATAAACGTGTATACTATGTGTATTTTATTACATGCTTAAACCTTGAGTATGTTTAGCATCAACATTGTTTTTGTTTAAACTAATAACTATG
>LPNX010918199.1:87968-113815 GCA_001517045.1 Pseudotsuga menziesii | reverse complement strand
TGAACCAATATATTGCAGGTATTGGGGGGGATGAGGGGTTTAAGGTGGGGGTGGGTAGGGTGGTTTATAAGGATTGAACTATAAAAAGGGGTGGGGAGGAGGTTTTTAGTATTGGGAGGGGTTTTCAACAAAAATACTTTGGGGCAATATCTCTGAAAATTAAGGGTATTCTTTAATATCCCACGATCGCACATGCTATGTAGAGGTTCACTAAGTGAAGTTCCCATGAGGAAAATAAACATCATTAAGCTAAAACTAATATAACATAAATACTTAGATTAGTAAGCCTTAAACCTTCATTTTGATTACTAATTACAGGCTTCTCCTTTTAAAGTAATAAATTCTCACTTCCAAATAGAAAGTACAGATCATAGATAATTACCACAATTTATTACTAAATTGTGCAGCTACTTAGAATTCATATAAATAAGAAATAAAGCCATAGAATTAAATCATAAGTGCATAAAAAGAATTAGAATGTGGATAATTTTGCAGAAGGGGACAAACACCCAAAGGAGACTATTCTACCCAACCTTCTCCTAAAGAAGCCAAGATTACTTGCTTAGGACCCTCGAGCCTATTCACCAAACAAATAGGACGAACAACACTAGATAAAACCCCACACAGCAACTTGCTACAGCTTAGCACTCAGTAGCATACTTAACTCGACAATTTCACTTTAGCTATCCCCTCATGAAATTCCTTCTCTGCATAAATTTTTCAGTTTGTAGCAGTCACAAGGTACATTCACTTGAAACAGAATGAGTAGTGAGCCTCCTCCTCAATTTGATGGTATTTACAATATTTCCTAGGTATTTGGGTCAGTTTTTGAAATAAATGAGACACCAGCTCAGTTCCCCCTCTGAGGGAACATGAGCACAATTTTAGGGATTATGCTTCCTACAACAACAAGAAAGTGAAATACTAGTACTGCCACTTGTAAACCAACGTTCTAAAACTACCTAGTCCTCCTAGTGGGTCAGTGAACACTCATTTAGCAGTCTCCCTTAGATAGGTGTCTCTTCTATTTAATTGTTAAAATAAATCATTCTTCAATTACAGTCATCCTTCACCAAATTGGTCATAAAACCTTACAATAAATTTAACATAATGTTTTTTTAAATAAATAATAAATATTGATTTTTCAGTTCTAGGTGTGTTACAAAAATAAAGGAAAAACTAAATTACTTTCCACTACTAAAATATATCTTTATTGAGTATTTTATTATTAGATGTAAATTTATTAAAACTTTAATGTAAAGACATTTCTTTCAGAGTAAACAATAAACCATAAAAATCACAGTTTGTTTGTTTAAAAAATAGAAATATGTCTAATGAATATGATAACACATGGAAGAATAAGAAAATTCTAAATGATGTAAGAAAATGTCAACTGTTAAACTATTCATAGTATATATATAAAAAATTCCTTCAAATTCTACAATGGAGGAATGAATTAGCCCAAATCTATGAGATTATGTTGCTCTTTCAAACTTGGGGCATATCTTTGAGATCATGTTGCTCTTTCACTGTTAGCACTAAAAAGAAAACATATTCCAAAAATATTAAGTGGAAAGAAAACCCAAAGCCATACATATGTGCAGTTGTTCGATGAGTTATTTTAAGGGCTTGAATCGTTATGTGGAGCCTTCTCCATAACCATGGCATCATGCTTAAAATAATGAGAGAGAAGGAAAACAAAACCAAGAGCCATACATACTTGTAACTCAAGTAAATAAATGTTGGTATAACACTCTTTGGCTTGCAAACACCACATATGAATAGAAGACACCAAAATGATTAATGAAATTGATCACTACACAAAAAGACGTGTCTTGGAGGCCATTAAGATAGAAAAAACCCTAATAACTTCTAACTAGGATGATGGTTGGAACCTTAGCCGGTCATTGGTTCCTACAATCAAGATAGAAAGTAAAAAAATTAGCAATAATCATTAATTAGATTACAAAATTAACATACTATAATTGAATATAATTTTAATAATCAAATCAACCCTAAAATATTAATTTATCGACCACTTTTTATTTATTTAATAAAAATTATTTTTTAATAATTTAATTAATGTTTTGTTTATAAAAAAATAGTTTTTTGTGTCCTCTCATCTTTTCTTTAAGTTGAAATCATCAAATTATGAGTTTTTTTTCTATTCTTGAATATATATTATTAATAGACATCGAGTGAACATGATTCTCTCAAGATTTTTTTGGTTCTCTTCTCTTGACAATCGGTTACACTATTTAGTATGAAACGTCGAGTTAAACAATATGACATATAGATTCCATTCTACATCAAATTGAATATAATTTTAAGTTTGTTAAATTCCATCCTTTAAACTATTTATACTATGAAACGAGAACTTGACAGAGTTCTCATTTTTCTATCTCCTAATTTTTGTAGCTATTATTACCTCTGTTTCAAAAAAGGTTGATATCGGTACCAGACATTTTCATTTTGAAGAATTTCTTTTGGGCCTTTGAATCATCTTTGTCATAAAATATTTTTAATTTCTATTTTCAAGTCTTCTTTCTAGAAATTTAACAAAATAACATACATTTATAAGCAAGTTATAATGAAAAACATATACATTTTGCAATTTTTTCTTTAAATTAAAACATTTTTATGGACAAAATAATATTTTTTTATCGAAAAAATTGTATAAAAATCAATAAAACACAGACATTTAAGAACATTTTCAATGGATTTGTATAGATATTTTGTAAAAAATTGATATTAATTGATATTATTTTCCAGAAAGTGACAATTCATAAAAATTTAAGATAAACCATACCATATATTTGTATGTAACATATTAAAAACATTATATATAGAAATTTTATTTCTAAAATAAAGTTTGAAAGTAAAAACATTACTAATATATCTTATCAAAAAGTTGTCAAATTTAACATTTTCTTCAAGACATGAAACTAATCAAAATATCATGAAATCCAAATTCTTCATTGAAATTGGAATTTTTTGAGCTTGTCGTTCTTCATGGATAGCAATTCCCTCTTCCATTGGGTATTCTATGTCTATAAGATGCCCAAACTGCTATTTTTCCAAACATCCCTCTTAATGGGGGTTGAGGCCCTTTTGACATATTTGCCAAAAGTGTTTCACTAAAATTAAAAACAAATTACATTGATATTACATTAAAAAAAAAAATTAAACCTCCCCTAACCTCCTGAAGCCCCCACAACATTACATTAAAGAACATTACATTAAAAAAAATTCCCCTGGATTAACCACCTAACCCCCCCCCTCCCACCCTCCCACGTCACATTCAAAAACAATTTGAAAAAAAATTATACCCCCTAACCCCTAAACTCTACCCCACACACAACATTACATTAAAAAAATATAAATATTTTTTTTTATAAGCCATCCCTCTAACCCCAACAACATCAAATTTAAAACAATATTAAAAAATATTTTTTTTTAACCTACAGTATGTATCCTACACTACTCTATTCTAGCCTAGCATAGCATATTCTATCTTATCCTACCCTTATGTTGCTTAGAATACCCTAACCTACTCTACTTTAGACTATAGCCTACTATTCCTTATCCTATCCTACTCTAACTTATCCTAGATACTCTACCCTTACCTCACCTAGCCTACTGTAGCCTACTCTAGCCTAGCCTAGCCTAGCCTACTCTAGCCTAACCTAGCCTAACCTACTCTAGATTAGCCTACTTTAGCTTATTATATCCTACCCAAGCATATCCAAACTTAGCCTAACCTACTCTACCTGCTCTACCGTAGCCTACTCTCTCCTACCTACTCTATCTTAGCCTTACCCATCCTACTCTAGCCGATCCAACTGTAGCCTACTCTAGCCTAGCCTAGCCTAGCCTACTCTAGCCTAACCTAGCCTAGCCTACTCTAGATTAGCCTACTTTAGCTTATTATATCCTACCCTAAGCATATCCTAGCCTAGCCTACTCTAGCCTAACCTACTCCCTCCAACTCTAGCCTAACCTAGGCTAGCCTAATATAGCTTAAACTAGCTTACAATAGCCTAGATTATCCTATCCTAATCTATCTTAACCTATCCTACTCTAGCCTAGACTACTCTACTCTAGCCTAGATTAACCTACTCTCGGCTAGCCTACTCTAGCCTATCCTAGCCTACCCTTCCCTACTCCAGCCTGAGATACTCTAACCTAACCTACTCTAGCATAACATAGCCTAACATAATCGAGACTAGCCTACCCTACCCTACTCTACCTTGGAATACTCTATCCTATCCTACTCTAGCATAGCATAGCATAGCCTAACTTAATACAACTTAGCCTAGCCTATCCTTTCCAACTCTATATAGCTTAACCTAGCCTACTCTAGACTAACCTAGCCTACCCTACCCTACTCTATATAGCCTAGCTTACTCTATCTTACTCTATCCTATCCTATTCCAACCTAGGATTCCCTAGCCTACTCTATCCTAGATTACCCCAGCTTAGCTTAACCTACTCTATCGTAGCCTAACCAACCCTAGACTACCCTATTCTACCCTAACCTAATCTACTCTAGCCTACTCTATCCTAGCCTACTCTAACCTCATGTAGCATATCCTAATATATTCTAAACTACTCTATCCCAACCTAACCTAGCCTACTCTAGCTTATCCTATCCTAGACTAGACTACTCTATCCTAGCTTACTATATCCTACCTTAACCTACTCTAGCCTAACCTAACATACGCTAGACTAGCCTAACCTTAACCTACCCTAACCTAACCTACACTAGACTAGTCTAATATAACCTACTTTACTCTGCCTTAGCCTATCCTTCTCTATCCTAGCATAGCCTACTCAACCTTAGCATGGCCTACCTTGGCCAAGCCTGGCCTACTCTAGCTGAGCCTAGTTTAGGCTAGGCTACTATACTCTACTCTATCCTAGTCTACTCTATCCTAGCCTACTCTAGGCTAACTTACACTATCATAGCTTAACTTACTCTACCCTAGCCTAATGAGCTGTATACTATCCTAATCTAGCATAAACTACTCTATTCTTTCCTACTCTAGCCTACCCTAACCTAGCCTATTTTAACCTATCCTAACCTAGGCTACTATAGTTTATCCTAGCCTATTCTAGCCTATCGTAGACTACTCTAGCCTATCTTATCCTACTCTATCCTAACCTACTCTAACCTAGCCTACTCTAGCCTAGCTTAACCTACTCTAATATAGCCTAACCTACTCTAGCCTAGCTTAACCTACTCTAAGCTAGCCTAACCTACTCTATCCTACCCTACTCTAGCCTACTCTAGTCTATCCTACCCTGCCTACTCTATCCTAAAATACTCTAACCTAGCTGAACCTACTTTAATCTAGCCCAACCTACTCTAGCCTAGCTTAACCTACTCTATCCTACCCTACTCCAGCCTACCATACTCTATCCTAACCTACTCTAGCCTAGCTTAAGCTACTCTAAGCTAACCTAACCTAGTTTATCCTACCCTACTCTAGCCTACCCTACTCTAGCCTACTCTAGTCCATCCTATCCTAGCCTACTTTATCCTAACATACTCTAACCTATATCAACCTACTCTAATCTAGCATAACCTAATCTAGCTTAGCTTAACCTACTCTAAGCTATCCTAACCTACTCTAGCCTACCCTACTCTAGCCTACCCTACTCTAGCCTACTATAATCTAGCCTAACCTACTCTAGCCTATCCTAGACTAGCCTAACCTATCCTACCCCTCTCTAGTATTCTATATCTTAGCCCATCCTACTCTTTCCTAACCTAGCATATCCTAGACTACTCTAGCCTAGTCTAGACTAACCTAGCCTACCCTTTTCTACTATATCCTAGCTTACTCTTACCAAGATTAATGTACTCTAGCCTATCCTAAACTACTCTAGACTTTCCTACTCTATTCTAGCCTACTACAATCAAGCCTAATATGGCATATTCAAATCTATCCTAGCCTTTTGTAGCCTAGCCTGCTATATGCTAGCTTAGCATACTCTAACATACTCTATCCTAGCGTAACCTAGCCTACTCTATCCTAGCCTATTATATCCTAGATTAACCTATCCTACTCTAGCCTTACCTAGCTTAACCTACTATATCCTATCATAGCTTAACCTACTCTATCCTAGCCTATCTTAACCTACTCTAGCCTTTCCTAACCTACTATAGAACGTCCTACTCTAGCATAGCCTACTCTAGCCTAACCTATTGTTCCCTAGCATACTCTAACCGACTTTATCCTAGCCTAGCCTAGAGAAAGCATACCCTATCTTAGCCTATCCTACTCTGGCATAACCTAGCCTACCTATCTTAGCCTACTATGCCCTAGTCTAGCCTACCTGAGTCTAGTCTACCGTACTCTAGCCTATTTTAGCCTAGCCTACTCTAGTCGTTCCTACTGTAGCATACTCTACCCTACTATACTCTACCCTAGCACATTCTATCCTATCTTAGCCTACTCTAGTCTATCCTAACCTACTCTAATCTACTCTAGCTTAGCCTAATTTAGCCTATACTATTCTAGCCGACTCTATCTTGGGCTAGTCTTTCCTAGCCTATCCCACTCTATCCTAGCCTAGCCTAGTTTACTCTAGCCTAGCCTAGCCTAGCCTAGTTTACTCTATCCTAGCCTATCCTAGCCTAGCATGGCCTAGCCTACTCTAGCCTAGCCTAGTCTAACCTATCCTACCCTAGCCTACTCTATCCTAGCTTACTCTAGCCTAGCTTTACCTCCTATAACATAGCCTAACCTACTCACAACTAGCCTACTCTAGCTCAACCTACTCTAGTATATCATACTTTATCCTACTCTACTCTACTATACTCTAGCCTACTCTACTAATCAAGCTTATTCTATGTTAACGTAGGATAAGCTAGCCTCATCTAACCTAGCCTAGGATAACCTAACCAAGTCTATCCTAATTTAACCTAACCTTTAACACATTACCTTACCCTAGCATTCATTAAGCAAAACTTCCTACATTTTCCTACTCTAAGCTAGTCTATCCTAGCTTATGTTATTATATCCTAGCTTACCCTAAGCAAGGATCCTAACCACAATCTTATCTTGAAGAGGTTGAACATGACAATTGTAACGATACTATGTCTAACTTAATGAAAATCCATTTTTTAATGTCAAATACCAAACCACATATCCATTATTGCATTTGAAATAAAAATTACATAATTTTAATAAAACATACAAAATATTAAATGTACATTGGTAAATAAAAATTAGAAAAATCCACATAGAAAATAACTAACATAAATGGTAAATTTAAACAAAAAAATAGAAAATAAATTTTATGCACATTGAAACAGCTTTGATATAAAAATATTCAATTTAGAATATAATGCATATCTTACAATTCAATTTTATTTATAAATAGTTATTATATAATCAATATTTATTTTAATGTACATAAAATAAAATAGTGATATACAAATTTTCTATTTATTTAATAATTCATAAAAAAGAAGCTACACACAAATAAACTAA
Organism: Pseudotsuga menziesii; assembly: GCA_001517045.1. Taxonomy (NCBI): domain Eukaryota; kingdom Viridiplantae; phylum Streptophyta; class Pinopsida; order Pinales; family Pinaceae; genus Pseudotsuga; species Pseudotsuga menziesii. Next base: position 106,313 of record LPNX010918199.1, on the reverse strand, counting down.
TAAATCTTTGATTCCTTGAAAAGAGACTAAATTGCTTGCCACCACTAACATATAGATTTTTATTGAGCAGTTAATTATAATAAATCTTTTATTTTAATAAAATAAAACTAATAAACCTTTGATTCCTGGAAAAAAAGTAATAATTAAATTTTATATCAAAATGAAATATTCTAATAAAATAAAACTAATAAATCTTGGATTCCTCCGAAAACAAATTTTTATTGAGTAGTTTATTATGAGATGTAACTTTATTAAAACTTTAATGTAAAAATATTTTGAGAGTAAACAATAAAAATTAGTAGTTTTCTGTTTAGAAAATATAAATATGTCTAAAGAATCTGATAATGAATGTGATAACACATGGGAGATTAAAAAAGCTCTCAATGATGTAATAAAAGGTCAACTGTTAAACTATTCATAAAATCTATAAAAATATTCCTTAAAATTAAAAAATTAAAACCATCCTTAGCCCGAATCTTTGAGATCATATTGCTCTTTCAAATTTAAAAATAAAAATTATCTTGCATGTTGGAATGCATTAGCCCGAATCTCTGAGATCATTTTGGTGTTTCAAACTTGGGGAGTATCTCTGAGTTCATATTGTTGTTTCCTTGTTAGTTCTTAAAATTTGGCTAAAAAAAACCCAAAAATATTGAGGACGAAAAAAAGCAGAAGATGAGGACCAAATTGAGGACAAAAAAATCAAAAAAATCCAGAAAGTATTAGGTGGCTCAAAATCTCATACATGTAGCTCAACTTCTCTAACCATGGCTTCCTGGCTTATTTTAAGGGCTTGAATCGTTACCTGGAGCCTTTTCCATAGGCATGGAATCATGCTTAAATTAATGAAAGAGAAGGAAACATAACCCGGAGCCATACATAGCTGTATCCCAGAGAAGGCAAAATATGGTTAAATCGTATCACATACTCATTTTACCTGCTCCATCAAGCTCTTCTTCTCGATGGAAGTTTGCAATAACATTTCAATAAAAATAAAATTGAGATGTGAGATAAAATGGAGGCTATGGATAATATTTGAGATAAACAATGATGGGTTAATAATGCTCAATCAATTTACAAAAATGAATATTTCTAAGATTTCAAGAAAAGGGTTTCAAAGGGCCAGATCTAACTCTGCTTCACAAAAAACCCCAAATACGCGGCAGGGAGCTCTTATGGGGCCCAAAAGTGAGGTGAGGGAACAATTAATTTCCAAACAGGTGTGTCCATGGCACATCTAATCCCCCAATAAGTGTGACTTTAGCCAAGAAACATATATTGCGACTGTTTCTGCATTCTGTGCGACCCCCTCGCCTGTTTCTAAAAAAATCTTGCAGCCCCCTCACTGAATTTGATCAGAAATGTGTGGCTTGTCAAACAAAACTTCAATTCCAGTTTAATAGAGATTAGATTTCAGTTTTATAGGATTGTTAGTGAGGGTCAGCCGCCTTTTTCTAGCACACCAGTTCAATTTCAAGTTTTTGTTTTTGTTTTCTGCAATTTATTTCACAAACAATGTGTAAATTCCAAGTAAATATTAATGCCTTAATCAAATGAATGTAGCCTAATTAAAATAAAACTAAAACAAACTATCTTGCTTACCCTTCCTCTTCTACCCAGTCATCACCCTCCGGGGTATTCTGGGATACGACGAAGGGCAAGCTCGTATAGATCTAGGCACTCCAATAATATTGTTCCAAACCACTCAAACCAGATGACCTAAGAGGTAGAGGGGGTAGAAAAGGAGGGCTTCTCACGGCGCTAAGCATCCTCCTTCTTGACCAACCTTACATCCGAGAGGTCACCTCAGTATCTACGAATGGGATTAGTCCCATTATGTTGAGAGCCCAACACCTTCTCTTGGTTGAAGAGGAATATCAGTGTGAGGTAGACATCTAGTTAGGTGATACACCTTCACAGTTAAAAATTGTATTTGTTCACAATTTCTGATTATTCAAATACATGCATACATAATGACATGAAATCTACCATGATGAATTCATAAACCATTTGCAGCAAGCAAATACTAGAAAAATAAACAAACAAATACACCATACAAACTAATTAATCCAACTCAGTTCATGACGCTGTGTGAGCCTTAAAATTTACCAATTTACACTAAGTACAACCAACCTACAGTCTTTGAGGACATAAGTCCCTGATCACTTCAACTATGGGAAGTACTTGGGATCTGCCCAGAAACTCATTGTGAGGAGTACCACAGGAACCCCAAAGTAGTTGGCCACTGAGAGGAATTGCCAAGCAAAACGGGAAACAACCCCTTTCGATTGAGCAGAAACACCTATGAGGAACAAGCCAAGCGCTATCTTCTGGAAGTCTTGGTGGCCAGGTGACCACCTACAGCCAATAGGAAGCCATTGAAACCGGGGTCCAAACATCATTCGCACCAGTTTCATACATAAAAACACAATTGATCCTCCATGCTCTTCCTCACGCCTAAGAGGCAAACCACCACCATTTCAAACACTCAATCGACACCATCGAAACTGTTCCCAGCGATCTCCCACACCATCAGAAGGCCACACAACCTCTGATTCTTATTCAGAACCATATCAACTTGAACGAGACCTACATACCGCACCATCAAGCCCCATGGCTAGTGCAAATCTAGATCCATTTTTTGGCATAGCCATAGCAAGTAGACCCATGTCCACATCACAACCTGTCATCCACAACCTGGCAAGTGGCCCAACCATAGTCATGCAGACTATCATTAGTCAGTTGCCACCACCCATAGTGAGTAGCCAAGCTAGCCCACTTGCAACACATGGGGTTGGTGGCCCCTCCACATACACTGCCCCTCCTACCACACAGGGGGGAAGTGGACCATCCACTTACATTGCCCCTAGTGTCATGCATGGGTGAAATTTCACTTCCACCCTCACTATCCCTCCCACAACATTTGGGGGCATTGTCCCATCAGCAATTGTGCCACCATAGGCACCCCCCGCCGTGCAGATGCATTATGCACCTATAAACCCCACCACCATCACAGCCCCATCCCACATCAACCTGGGGTCAAATCTACCATTCATGGCTCCTCTTAACTTTCCTAACTTGGCCAGCTTAAAAAAGGACCCCATTTTCCATCAAGCCTTTTCGCCTCCAATGCCAACTAAGCTGCCATCAGACATCCCCAAGTTTGAAGGAAAAGTAGGGGAATGTCCCCAAAACCACATAATGACATTCCATCTATGGTGCTCATCCAACAACATCGTAGATGAGTCCATCAAGCTGAGGCTATTCCAACACACCCTTACAGGCGTTGCGGCCAAATGTTACATTGAGCTACTGCAGGCCAAGTACCCGGACTTCAACTCCCTAGCCTTCATGTTCCTACAGTGTTTCCAACTCCCTGTCAGATATGATGAGGGGGTGGAGATCCTATTATCCTGTCGTCAAAACACTGCCACTCATATAACTGACCATATCCATGACTGGCAGCGATGCTGTAGCCTATGCAAAATCCAACTTGACGACAGGATCTTCTTGGATCGATTCCTTAAGACCTTTCTCCTGCCCATAGAAAAAGGCATCGCATCTGAACGTCCCCAATCCAAAGAATAGGACATACTGAAGGCCCAATAGTTTGAGCTTATCTATGCTCAGTCTGGATACCTGTACACCATAATCCCAGATGCTCCTCGATTGAGTACCTGATATCATGATGCACCGAGGGCATCCCATGCTGTGGACAACATCATAGGATCGGTCTCCCAACAGCCACAGCCTCGACCGACACCACCTATCGTTACACCACAACAAAGCAACACTGCTAATGTTTCTTACCAAAACCAAGCCCTCGACTATGCTAGAATGATGTCATAGTCCGAAACAACAACTTCCTATACACAGCCTGCGCCACTGCAGTGGACTTGGGCCATGGCTTGGCCAGCATAGTAGTATGTGGGGAAAATGCCTACATTTGTAGCACCATGACCCTCACAAATATACTATGCATGACCAGTGCAACCAGTTCAATCCCCCGCCCTTGCTCCACCTGCTCCGTTGGGACAAGTGTTCGCACAACAAAACTGTCCAAACCAGCCTGCCCCCAATAATTAACAAGGGAAAGCTTAAAATATCTGGCCCTGCAACCAAGGAAATAACCAACTGCAGGGAGGAGGTCAACATCAAAACCCTCCCAACAATTCCATGGCAAAATGGGCAGCCTAAAAACCCCCACGATAGAATGTACCAATATGCAACGTCCTGTTGTGCACAAACCAACCATGCACACTCTATGACGTTTATGGGAACTACACATTCGAGTGTCCCCTCATGGCTTGCACTAAGCAGACCATTCAAAACGAGGCCTAGCAGGATGCCAATCAATCCCAACCCAACCCGACACCACAAGGACCTCCCCGCATGGTGCTTCAAAACCCACTACCAGTCCAAGGATTGGTGTCGGGTGAATCCATGAAGATGGGTGTCTATTTTGCGGGGTTTTATGAGAAAATAAATCTGTTTTTTTCATGTTTTTCAACTTTGGGAGGACAAAAGTGATATGTTTTTTTAGAATTTCACTTTTAAGTAAAAACAAAACTTTCATAGAATTATGTTAGTTTTCTATTCATAATTTTTTCAATTTTTTTTATTGAGCTTTGATATCTCTTTTTGGCAAATGTTTGATAGTGTGTCCTTATAAAATGAAAGGACTAAAAAATAGTCATGTTTGGTTGCACCCCTAAAATCATTGTTAAACTTGTGTTTTGCAAAAAAAAATATGCTATGACAATATAAACACAATATACTAGAGGATGACTATAATTTTGTAACCAATGGATCTATATACTAATTATAATATTTTTTTGAATTTGATCAATGGGGAAACCTTGTTGATTTTCAACATGTTTTTGGTTGCGCTACTTTTCTCTCAATTGACTATAAAACTTTAAAATCTAAGAACACCCTTTTGAAGTAGACACTCCAATTAACGACACCATATTTGTTTCAATTTTTTTTGTGGTGTATTTTTGAGGTTATATATTTTTCATTGCAACGCATTTTGAAAGAGATGAAACAAAACTCGACACATGTTAAGAAACAAAAAAATTAAAAATATCAGATCTCACCTATACACAACAAAATCTATACCTGCGGAAAGTAGATTCAATGAAGAAACTAATGGTATCAAGTTCAATAGTTGATTTGTAGTGTAAGACATCCATTTTACCTTCCGAAAATGGAGAAACCTAAAAACTGTGCAGGTTTCAGGTCTCAAAGTTTATTCAACCAAATAGTAATTTTCTGTTATGGGACTGTTATTTACAACAAAGGTTGTTTAGCTGAAAAACCAAATGCAAAAAAAAATCGATGTCTCCATCAATTTTAACGGTTCACCATTAAACATTATTCGACCGAATAAAGGATCGATTATTCGGCTGAATAACTGTAATTATTTGACTGAATAAAAATGTTATTCGGTCAAATAAATATAGTTATTCGGCTGAATAACTTCTGCTATGTTTCTTAGGCACTCGATTCTCATGGAAGTGTTACCCAACTTCGCGTTTTCACCACACAGTCCTGAGCTAAGTTGGCAGGGGCTTCAGGTTTGTCTTCTTTTCCAGAAGCAATGTTACAGGTCATTGTTTCTTCTAACAATGTCTACATCTTAAATTTTCCATTTAGGTAATTGGACCCATCGAGCTTATTTGATTCATTCATGTATGAATCCACCATTTTTTTTTTCATTGTGAAAACAAAAAATAATTCCTTCCATGATATTAAAAAGAAAACGTGTTTAGTTGCTTCAATTCTACAATTTAATCACCAGATAAAAAAATACCTCCTCTTTTTACATCTTTGGGATTATACCTTCAATCATGCCACCTTTATTCTCTACATGCAGGATGCAGTATTCTGGAGCCTTCAATCACATTCAACACTACTTTATCACTAGCACATGCCCCACCATTTCACTGATAGATGGGATATTCTATTCCAGATCGCAGTGCTTAACAATAGTCAGACAATAACCTAAACTCTTTGAATAATTAGGGGAATCATGTTTTACAAATTTGTGACTTGTCATATTGTTGTACACAATATCTATTCACCAACAATTAACTAAATAAATATATATATATATATAACCAACAAATAACTCAATTCAATCAGAGAGAGGGAAACAATCCAAGCTTGATATATTTAAGAATGATGGGGATTGGGAACCTAAGAAAAAACAATACACAACTCAAAAAACATTAAAAAAATCCTACATACCAAGAAAGTTAGCAATGCTAGCATAACCAAGGTCCTAGCATCAAATTTTTTTGTTGAACACCTATCGTGATAGCATACAAGTATTGGATGGAGGGGAAATGGAATCAAGCCTAAGTCAATTGAAGCCTTGAAACTCACTCCATGTCTAAGTCTCAACAATCAGCCTTTTAAATTGAACCAAAACACCAAAAGAAGTTTATTAATGGCTAGATTTGAGAAATTTATAGGTGTGAGTAATTAAGGTCTCGAGGCTCTAGAATTTGTTATGTTTTGTACTAGTCCATAATTCAATGAATAGGCAGGCACACGTAGGAAATTTAAGTAATTTAATGAAAACAATTAATGTGTATACCTCTATGTCGAAACCATCTTCCATGCTGATGCAGACCACTACCTTCCTTATTGTCTTACCAATAGGCATGATAATGAAGAATATGCCCTAAAATTATGGACTTCACCTTGAAATAATGCCTTGCAATCACATTGGTAAGGAGTGATAAGAATATCACAACAATCCAATGTGTCAAATCTCTGTTGAAAGTTTCAATTCAAGACTTATATAGTAAATTTAATATAATACTTACTTATAGTTGTCTCTTACTCTTTGCATCTTGACATATTTGATATTTTATGGTTATCTTTGCACCTTGACCCAATTGACACAACACTAAGCATATTTGAGAACACAACTTTAACTAAAGTTCTCATGGACGCTAAACATGAGATTTTCATTTTGAAACCATTATCCTTAAAAGGAACTCAATAGATATGGTTCATGATCTCTTTTTTTTACTCATTATTATGTGAATGGATATTGCAGGTAACAATGGGGGTCACAAGAGTGCAGAAACTAGTAAGGATGGACAAATCATACTGCCTCTCCTCATTGAAGTACCTCAGATTCCTATAGAGGAATTGAAAGAAGCAACAGATAACTTTGGTCCAAAATAGTTTATTGGAGAGGGTTCCTATGGTCAGGTGAACTATTATACTTGTTAGGATTTTGAATTGCTTGACACTGAGGGTTACTATGGTCAAGTCATACTACAGCCATTAAGCAGCTTGACATAAGCAAGCAACTCGATCAAGAATTCCTTTCACATGTAAGACATTCTAATGTTAAACTAAAAGGCTATTATTTTAAGCTCACCTGTTTTGTTGTTCCTTTTAATTCTAATATGTCAACAAATAAATATTAAGCCCATATATCTACTTTTACTTTGTCACATTACTTTTGTAATATTATTTTAAATACGCTTGTAGGTGTCCATGATGTCAAGATTAAAACATGAAAATGTATTGGAACTTGTTGGATATTGTGTTGAGGGAAGCCTTCGTGTGCTTGCATATGAGTTTGCAACAATGGGATCATTGCATGATATTCTTAATGGTATGTGGGAAAATTCCACATAGGTTTTTGCTGGTATTATTAATTATTGCATGCATGAATTTTGTAGGGTCAATGGATAGTTTTCAATTTACAATCTGGCTCCATATTTTTTTTCATTACCCTAGTGTTTAATGAAATTCTAGTTTTTCAGTTATGTTCTGACATGTAATCAATGCAATCTGAGTAACCAATCGCTCACAGGTTTGTCAATCATTTAAACTTTGAAAAGGTAGAGGGTGTGATGACTCCAATGTCACTTACACTGATATGTGAAAACTTGAAAAGTAATGGAAGAGTAGAAACATAATTTCAGACTGGGTAGCTCACTTTAGATTGAGGTAATAGTATCAATATGAACTAAATCTCTATTAGTTCTAACTTATAGGTATTGAATTAAGGTTGGGATGGGTTATCGTTCCAAATGAGGATAATTTATGATTATATCAACAAGAATACTGATGTTTGATTTGTTCTAGATGTTCAGAATGCAAATGGTTTACCTAAAGATTATCTAAGCCTTTTCAAGCTAACATTTCATGCTTCTGATTGAAATTTCAATATTAAATTATTGGGATAAAAATTGAAATTAAATCTACCTTCAATACATTCTATCCTTGACAATAAAGTCAATTCAATTATATTACACGTTTTGCTTGATTGCAATGTATTCTATACTAGTGACAGTGTACACAGATGGCTAGTCTTGGCCTTATTTGTGAGAAATATGATGATGAATGTGCATAGACTTGTTAGGATTTTGAAGGAAATAATTGGAACTACCTTGTTGTACAAACCTATGCATGTTTATATTTACGCAAATAATCTTGTTATTTTGTTTCAACACATTCTATGAAAATCCTTTCTTATTTTAAAAATTACTCTTCTTTTTCCGTTTTAAGGGGTGAGGGGTGGACCTAGGCAAGGCTATTCATTTCTAACATTCTCTTTGATGTAGAGTTGAAGTTACAGATATCAATGTGATAAGGTTAGATATTAAAGCTTGTATTTTTTCTATTATGATTGATCTTCTTCTCATTGTACATGTTGGTAGAAATTTATCCTCCAAAATTCTTATTAAACAATGTATTACCATTTAAACTTCTCAAGATGATCCTGCAAAGAGAAAATTTGAAAATGAAATGGGTGAGTGGAATAAATCTACATGGATATTAATTATGTAGTCCCTTTGCTATACATTTCCTTGAATTTGTCAAATTTTGATTATGCAACAACACCATTGTCAAAGAGTTTGGATGGAAGGCAGCTGCATATTCTTATTGGTCTCTTCATTTCATGAATATTCTACAAAGATTACTGTAAGTAATCAATTGTTCTATATTTTGTGGAACATTAATCAGCAATATAGTATTTTGTGCTTTTATTAGAATATCTGGAACTTTTTAAAAACACCAGTTTTACAAGGAAATGGGAATAATCTGGGAATGACTGGTAACCTTTTGATATGCATTAAGGTATCTAATATTTGCATCCATGCATATAGAAGGTGAATTACCAGTTATATTTTTAGTTAGATGAAGATGTAGAACATGTAACTTTTCCAAGATTCCACTAGGGTTGTGCTAGTTTAGGCTAGGTTTAAGGAATATGAAGGTTGCTTGGCTGTGCATAAAATTTATGGTAAACGTTACCCAGATCATGCATACTAGGAATCTACAGATGTATAAAACTTCGTATTTTTGCTAGGAGTTGTGATTCAGAATTTGTGAACTTTTCTTATTTAACAAGTCCAAATGTGGAAATTTGACAATAACTAGTTTGGAGAGTAAAGACATCAACATAATTCCTGTTTCCATTTTCAATTGATCGAACATATATAATGTAATGTGTCTATGATTGCAGAGAATGATAGGGTTGTAGCAGAGAGTAATATTGAAAGTACTTCAGCTTCATCCCTATTGGATTCTATTTACTGAAAACTTCGAAGTGGGTGACCAATAAATCGTTTCAGTAGATGGGTTGATTATAGTCAACAACTTAGAGGAATGAGTGGCACTACAATAGAATTATGAATTGAGGTAATTTTGTTTCTTAGTTATAGAGGGCTCAACCAGTTGATGACACTCGATCATATTAGGCCCATGATACCACCAGATCACAGGAAAAAGGTGATGTTACTGCCTCACAAGCTATAGATGTTGGTACTATAATGATAGAAACTTTACAATCATAGGAAAATGATATACAAAGAACCAAGGAACATAATCAATCCCATGTTGAAGATAATACAATCTATCATCCTTTTTCAACCATTAGATAACCAAAGTTGTGTTTTAATCCTTTTTACTATTATAGAGGACATTCTAAGTTAGGTTCCCAAATTATTAAAGGGTTCTAGATCAATGAAAGAGTGCCTGCCTTACAAGAAGGAGGTTGGTGGTTTGATTCCTCCATGCCTTGATGATATTATAATTGCGGTTAAATACTAGAAACCACTAAATTAGTGACAAGAACATGAGAGACGCAAAACTAGGAATTAAAAAGGATGCAACACATGGCGCTAATGATGAACCAAACATGGCATTGATATGGTAGCAAAATAAGATGTTACTTTGGATGAAAAACATGGCACTACATAGGAAGCAAAATTTGGTGCAACAATAGAAGAAATATTTGGCGTCATTTTGGTAGCAAAACACGATGCAAAAAAGGAAGACAAAATTGGTACAAATTTGGAAGCAACAATTGGAACATGTTTGGAAGTAAAACATGGTGCAAAATGAGATGCTAAAGTGGTAGAAAAAATGGATGCAATATTGTATGCTAATTTGGATGCTAACATTGTGCTATCAAGGATGCAAATATGGCACTAATGGGGGTGTCATTTAAGAAGTAAAAGAGGACACTCGCTAGGAAGCAAAGTAGGATGTTATTTAGGAAGCAAACCTTGACATTGTTTAGGAAGCAAAGTTGGACGCTATTTTGGAAGCAAACCTTGATGTTATTTAGGAAGAAAATTTGGATGCTATTCTGGAGAAAAAAAAGAGATGCTATTTTGGACATCATAAAGGATGCTATTTAGGAAGAAAAAAAAGACGTTTTTTGAGATGCTTTAAGTTTTTTCCATGATGCGTCTCATTTAGCATCTAGTTTTACCACTCAATTTAAAAAAAAATTATAGTAAAAAGGGACACTAAATGGGACGTTAATTCCAGGATTTGTTGTAGTGAAAGACTCCTCTCGACTCCAAGCTTGCCCCTCTTCATCCAATAGAGACTAGGGGAAAGGCCACCAAAACCACAACCAATACCATTTACATGATCGCTAACACCAGTCGCCCTTTAATATCATTGGCTATGGAAAATCCACTTGATATATCTCAGCACCACTTACGCTATGATGGAGAAATTTGTAAGACCGCCTCCAGTTTTACCCCATTCCCTTGAAAGGAAAGTGTGGAATCATTTCTTCCCATGAAATACCACATTCTATCACCCCACCTTGCCAACAACCATCGTATTGGTAAGGGGGCATACCTCTTCCCTGTATTAGATGGTTGCCTCTTAAAGAACCATGTAACAGGCTCTACCTCAAGAGAGTCTATGCCTAATACCACCACTATGAGTCCCTGATAGCATAGTTTTTTATTTTTTGTATTACAACATTTTTACCACAAATAAAAAAACCCCATCCAGGGGTAGCACCATTAGCTACCAATCCAAATTCACCTTAATCTTGTTCAAGACACCTCTCACACCTCCAGGCTCGAATTTCCACCCTCTATGATACCATCGTGTCATGTTTAACAATTAATTTTTAGGACCACTTCCTGGAAGTTACCTCAATTTATGAGCCACAACATTGTGAATGTAAGTGTCTTTGAACTTGTACTTACATCACACTTTCCTTCCACCAATTATGTGGATTCTCGAGTCACCGCCTGTAAGGACCATCATTTTGATTTTTAACACATAGTTGTCTACTTTGTCCACTGCACCTTATGCGGATCTCCAAACCATCATCTGAAGGACAGATCATTTCCTTTGCATGCATTTGGCATATAATTGCTTTTGGAATTGTACTCACGTCACATGTAGTCAAGTCTCCTAACCTCTACCTAAGATCCACCTCAGTTTCCATGCCTCTTCCACACTGACTTGCATGCCTCTGCTACAATCTATCTCATGCATGTATTGGTATGATTAAGAGCCACCTGCTCCATCCATACTACATGGATGACCTTTGGACCACTATCTGCTATCCCGGCATAGGGGCACCATCAATGCCTCTTTGATTGGTTGACCATACTAGAGTTTATTTTAAGCTCTTTTCTGACTCCTAACATAATGAAAAGATGGTTGAGCACATCTACTTCCTTTCCCACTCATTAAAGTATATAAAAGGGTCTCTACATTGTCTCATTTATCTCCTTTTGTAGACTATGTAGACCATCAAATGAAAAGGACCACCTTGGCTCATTCAACCCAAGATTGTTCCCCTTTGCATAATTTTATGCTTTCTCAGGTAGAGGGGCCAAACTTTATGAAAAATATCACCATGGGTTGTCATTAATCTCTTTTCCATCCTTCTCATTAAGAAAATATCATCGACCAAACATGGTTTAGTTCATGGTCATAAAAGTATCTGAATGATCATCTATTAGTATAGGTTTAACCTTTTTCATCCTGATTGGACTACCAATGGTAAAGAAGTCTCTCATCCCCTACATATTGGGTGAGCTCTCTTGTGTATAGTTTTATCCTTATTTGGGCACTGTATATTACCAATGAAAAAGAGCCCCCACTGAAGTCTTCTTCATGCTTTCAGACTCTCTAAAAATAAAACCACCATTGAGTATTTACTTTCATGGTATTGCCAAAAATCCACAAGATCATACCACAATGGTGTCTTTAGACACCACCCCACATATAAAACTTTAGCATCATTCCCACTTTGGGTCGCCTTTTCTCAGAGTACTCTTGAATATGTCTTCCTTGGATACCATCAACACCAAAAGTATCTACCTTCGACAAGTATTTCTAATCTGTAGTGACATTCTCGATATTACACCTATGATCCCTTTCCCATGAGTCAGTTTCATTTGCTTCCTGGTCTACCCTATCATCATACTCTGAACAAAGGAAGTTTGGGTCTACTACACTCCCTTTGCCCTTGTTCAAACTCCTTCCTTCACCCCACCCATTTAGTGGGTCATTCCTCATATTTTCTCACATCTTTTGGTTATCTCCCTCATGCTTCAGGTGAAGGAAACACCATTACCTTGACCAGGGGTAGGTCTCCCTCTATCAATGACAACACATGTATTCCATAGGATAGACACAGAGGTCCCTGTATCCTGGTTTCATTAACCTCACTGATGAGTTCCTTGGACCACTTGAGAGGAGTCCTTAGTTCCTCTCGAGACATTTGTTTCTCACGTGCTCGACTCAAGCTACATCATCATACCATTGATATTTGTACAGGTTATTGATCCATGAAGTATTTGGTCGAAGATCCCAGATGTCACCTAAATCTATCACAATGATGAGTCTATTTGAGGGACCCCAATAGGTTCATGTCCCTTGTGATTTCTGGGTTGCGGTGGAGATAGTGTTCAGAAGCCCCAGCAGTGCTTCTACATATATTTATGATTGATGCAGCATACTTGTACCACAGAGACTCTGACTCTTTGTCACTAAACTATGTGTCATTCTAGATCTAGCAAACCATCAGTCATGTATAGCTATGTACCATTCCAAATCCCATAGGTTATCAGTCATGAAGATATAGCATTCCATGAGAATGGCATGGGTCCAATGTAGCAGTTATTTAGATCGATATTGTATTTAGCCTCTCATTGAGGCAACCACTTTTGTAACAATAGTTGTGCATGATCGGCTCTTGTATTATATATCTTAGATCACATTATTCTTTTGACATCGTTACTAGCATGGGGATTCCCACCTCGTCCATATACATGTTACACACTATTTGTATCTCACGCATTAATGGGAACCATATTAATACAAAAACCAAAATCCACCATTCCCCACCCTAGGAAGCACCACCTCTCCCAAGAAAATCCTATGATGTTCATCGTCCATACGATTAGATCTTTCCCTCACACATCAGGGGGCAATATGTTAACCTAAAAAATCCCATAATGAGCTCTACATGACCTACACCAGCTAAACACATCTATGTACGAACCTCATTTGACCCCATTTGGACCCCACACCCTCAAGAAGGTTTAAAAATATGAAAAAGGGCTTAAAAACCCCTAGAAAGAGCCAAAATAACTCTCATAGGGGCTAAAGCCTCCAAAAAGGGGCTAAAACCCCTCAAAGGATCTTAAAACCCCTAAACGAGCTAAATATTGAGCAAAAGGGGCTAAAATCCTAAAAAAGGGGCTAAATCCCCAACCCAAGGCTTAAAACCCTAAAAATGTTGAGAAAAAGTATAAATAAAGGGGTGGGGGTCACTCTCAAATGACTCCTTCACTCCCTATAATTATGCTACTTGTGTGAGTGCCTTGAGAACATTTGACTCTCAATCCATTCACCCTCCCTCTCCTCCATTCCTCCCTTGAGTCATAGCTCCCCATTCCTAAGAGAGGTGCTCTCCCAAGCTAGGGCATGGTGTCCCATTCCAACCAGAAGGTATATTTTTCTTTTCATGTTTTTGCTTTGGTAGATTGTAGTTTTCTAACATTTTTTTTGTGGGTTTATTGCTTAACACTGTCTTGCGGGTTTCCATTGATTACTTGCAGGTCTTTTGGTTTCCTAATAGTTGTATGCAGAGTTGTGGAGATTATGTGCAGAGGAGTTTTTCATTTTGGTTTCTATTTATTTCTTTCTTTTCTTCCATTCTCATAGGAACCCTACCCTTTCTTCCTATAGACGGAAGGGATCCATTCCTAGTCTGTAGCTAGGGTGAAATCCCTACTATAAGGGTTTTGCATCACGACTTTCTCTTTTTTAACAATAGGGAGAAAAGGCCATAGTATTTGTTTTGTGGGCTCTTCCTGCATATTAGTCTATTCAAAACTCACTTGAACCTTTTTTTTCTTAAGCTGCGTTCCAGCCGTATCTGTATGAGTTTGCAGTTTGGAACTATTTTTTTCAAGATTCCTCTTGAATTCTACCCCTTTTTGTAATGTGTCTTCCATTGAACCAAGATGATGAATGGATGGGACATCAATTATACCTTTACCTTTGTTCTTGGGTTGAGCAGCAATGGTAGTAGCAAAGCTTGCTTCCTATTCTCTGGCTTCCTTTTATTTTTCCTCCTTCTAACTATTTTGTTTTATCTTAAGTTTATCTTGCCATTCATGGAGAGTTCTAATCATAAGATCCTTCTGGTACTTGTAAAAATGAGACTTGACATTTAGATCAATTGTGTTATTCATGGATTCCTAAAAATCTATGGCTTCTCAAAACATGGAATCATATGGTCATTTTCATGAACGTAATGCAATATAACATGCTCATGTGTAAAGAGGTTTTCCAAATAAGACAGTTGGTCATGCATTCTCTTAGATTCCTATCGCAAGCTCATAATAGAAATTTCCTTACCCAACAGAGTTGTGTGTCCAATGCTATGTAGCACAAGAGAGTCGAGAGAAACAAGAAATTTGGGCCAAGCCCTTTTCTTGTTCTTAGTCAACTTGGGAAAAACCCCATCGATGACAGTTTGATAGAAAAATTCCTATAGCACCATGTGGTTGGGAACTATCTTGGGAAGCAGGTGAACTGTATTTCTACCCCAAATTTTTATGTAATAGAAATATTCTCCTATGTACCAGTTGCCATACAATGAAATTAATTCCCTAGCACCTTTAGAGAATGCGGGAGCATCAACCTTGAAAAATTTAAAATACATTGACCCAATAAATAGGTCACAAAGCTCATAAACCTAAGGGATGAATTTGTCTTCCCATATATTGGATAAATAGACATTTACAGGAGGAGATTCCTCTTTCTGAAACCAATTTAAAGTCAGGAAAGGAGAATACATGAAGAATGCATCCATAAAAAACCCAAACATATAAAAGGTTGGATTCCAGCTAGACAAGGTTTTCTGATACTTCTCAATTTCATCTCACAAATTGCAGGACACAATTTTCACCCAATTGAATGAATCACCTATAAGGAAAATATTGTGTTCCATAGGAAACCACTGCGCTTTGAATGATGAACAGTTTGGTAACCCATATAACTGAAAAATCATGGCTTCCAATAATGGTAAAGGTTCTTTGAACAAGGAAATTGGATGTGCCAAAATTAAGGCAGGAATGACTAATGTTGGATCTTCCAACCAGGATTTGACTACCTCTTCGTAAATGAACCTGGAGAGAGATTCATCAAAAATATTTGAAGTGATAAGTTGTTTGGTAGGTCCCAAAGCATAATCCCTAGAAAATACATCAATATGGAAAGAATCAACAAGCGTATTCTCTGTGTCATGAAAGGTGCGCCCCTTAGGGTCGACATGGTCCAATGCCCACTTAACAGGATCTGTATAGGGAATGAAAGGAGGCTTGGAAGTAATGCAATGAATATGACAACTAAAAATATTTGTAAAAGTGGGTTGGTCATGGGTAACAGAGGAAAGATCATCATTGTAAAAAAAAGAGTAAATTTTGGACCAGTCTAGATATAGGGTATTAGATACACGCCCACTGGTGTTAGTAAAAACACCGATGTTGGGGTATTTTTTCTTCTGCTCTTGAAGAATTCTTTTGGACCTGGAGTTCCTAGATGTTGCAGGTGCCTTTTCTGATTGGATCTTGGAAACCATTTCTGATAATGATGTGAGTTCAAACATAACAGGAAAAATGGTCAAGCAGTGAAAACGTTCAGAATACTGCAAATCCATGCACTGTGATAGAGAAAATGCATAGTAAAAAACATGAGCACTGTGAAAAAGAATAGGTAAAAATGGTAAAACAACACTCATAACTTTGAACTTTAAAAACCCAAAACCAAATGGCTAAAAGAACCTTGGCTGTAGATTTTGTATGCATGGAAGACTGAGATCTAGGAAGTGAAACAATATACATGATTTGAAAAGATTCATTTTTCATGGTCTCTCATGTCTGATTTTTGAAAATCGAGAATCGAGAATTAAGAAACAAATAATCAATCTAGAAATCATGTGGGGTTTCTGATTTTCGAAAGGAAAAGTCAAAAGTTGGAAAGGAGAACAGTATTATAAATTAAAATGATGTTACCAAAATCCAATATTCGAAATGTCAGAAATAAAAAATCGGGAACTAACCAAATAATCTTAATAAAATTAGAGTTTCCATTTTCCAATATCCAAAAATAAAAAAAGAAGTGTTTTTTATTTGAAAGGATATTGTTTCCAAGATCCAAAATGTCAAAAATTGAAAATTGCGAAATGGACTTCAACTTACCTCCAAAAAAAGGATTTCCTCATTTTGATTTCAAAAAGCAGGGATCAAAAACTCTAAAAAGTTTGGAAATAAATAAAAATGTCCCAAAATGAAAAAAAAAAATCCAAAAAAACAAGGTTTACTGAAGGAATTTATTCAGTCCACAAAAAATAACAAAGAACTTACAACTTCATAACTTTCGTGAGTGAACTATGGCTATAAAACTAGTCAATGGGGGCCCCTATTTTGATGACTCAAAATGGGGATCTCTTGCAGGTAGCAACAGGGCCTTACTGTCATGATTGATTTGGAAATAGAGCTGTAAGGCCTCTATCAAAATATATTGAGTGTTATCAATTTCTACCAATGTTGTGAGGGTTTTGCTTCTAACTTGATTTTATAGTTTGATTTTTTTTGCAATACTGTACTGTGGCCATGAGGCCTTTTTCCTACTGCATTTGTTTCTTGAAAAGGGACATAGATCCACTTGTCAAATAATTTATTATTATTTAACTTTGATAGAAAATTTTATGGGATGTAGCCTGCGAGGCGTTTATATTTATGGTCTTGGATTTTATATTGACTTTTACACAGTCATTTTCATTAGAACAATATTTAGCAGGTTTGGGGAAAAAATATTATAAAGGAGAAATTAAATAGTTTTAGATCCAAATCATGCCACCTTGTCATTCTTGTTTTATAAAGAAAAAGGGTCATCGGTCCACTGTTAACGATAGTTTCTAGTAAAGGCTTTAGTATTTTTGGAAAGAACCATGAGGGTTTTCACATTTTCAGTTTAGAAACTTATCTTAAGTTTACAGTTTGTATTTAAATAAAAATAGCATGGTTGTGAGGCCTTTACCCTACCACATTTATTTTAAGAGAAATTTGTAACACCATCAGTCTGTCTTGATAAAGACCATATACTTCCTATTCGTAAATATTTAAGTTATTAAAAAATACAATGTTATTGTGAAAATATTCAATCCCTAAGGTTGTCACATCTTTGTTATGTAATGATAAAATTAGAGATGATAATTCCAAAATGGTTTATAGTCTATAGCTTCATCGTGTTGATAATCTCAATTTGGTATTCAATAATTTATGTTTTTGCATGAATCTCACCATGTTTCCTTAATAAGAAAAATTCTTGTAGTGAGATCTGAAACCTAGCTAAGTTATTAATTTGATTTAATGATTTTATTATCTATTGTATATTGGGTTTTGGATCTGAACAAGATGGTTTACTTAAATATTCCATCTTTGAGTTAATAATTTTAACCTGTGTATAAACGTGTATACTATATGTATTTTATTACAGGATTAAACCTTTAGTATGTTTAGCATC
>LPNX010918199.1:22692-87859 GCA_001517045.1 Pseudotsuga menziesii | reverse complement strand
ATGTTTATTTGTATGAATCTACAACTAGATATATATTTTATAGTAACCTCTGTAATAGGGTTTTATAAAGTTTCCAGCAAAACAGTGAATTAAGATAACTAAGATAAAGCAATATGATTAATATAACAAGAGAAGGTAAACAAACATTATTAAGCTAAAACTAATATAACATAAATACTTAGATTAGTAAGCCTTAAAACTTCGTTTTGATTACTAATTACAGGTTTCTCCTTTTAAAATAATAAATTCTCACTTCAAAATAGAAAGTACGAATCATAAATAATTACCAAAATTTATTACTAAATTGTGTAGCTACTTAGAATTAATATAAATAAGAAATAAAGCAATAGAATTAAATCACAAGTGCATAAAAAGAATTAGAATGTAGATAATTTTGCAGAAGGAGTCAAACACCCAAAGGAGACTATTGCACCCAACCTTCTCCTAAAGCATCCAAGAATACTTGCTTAGGACCCCTAGCCTATTCACTAAACTACTAGGACGAACAACACTAGATAAAATCCCACACAACAACTTACTACAGCTTAGCACTCAGTAGCATACTTAACTCGACAATTTCCCTTTAGCTATCCCCTCATCAAACTCCTTCTCTGCATGACTTTTCAGTTTGCAACAGTCACAAGGTACATTCACTTGAAATAGAATGAGTAGTGAGCCTCACCCTCAACTTGATGGTATTTACAATATTTCCTAGGTATTTGGGTCAGTTTTGGAATTAAATGAAACACTAGCTCAGTTCCCCCTCTCAAGGAACATGAGCACAATTTTAGGGATTATGCTTCCTACAACAACTAGAAAGTGAAATACTAGTACTATCACTTGTAAACTAGCCTTCTAAAACTACTCAGTCGTCCTAGTGGGTTAGTGAACACTCATTTAACAGTCTCCCTTAGATAGGTGTCTCTTCTATTTAATTGTTAAAATAAATCATTCTTCAATTACAGTCATCCTTCACCAAATTGGTCATAAAACCCTACAATAAATTTAACATAATGTTTTTTTAAATAAATAATAAATATTGATTTTTCAGTTCTAGGTGTGTTACAAAAATGAAGGAAGAACTAAATTACTTGCCACTACTAAAATATATTTTTATTGAGTAGTTTATTATTAGATGTAAATTTATTAAAACTCTAATGTAAAGACATTTCTTTCAGAGTAAACAATAAACCATACAAATCATGAGTTGTTTGTTTAAAAAATATAAATATGTATAATGAATTTGATAACACATGGAAGAATAAGCAAATGCTAAATGATGTAAGAAAAGGTCAACCGTTAAACTATTCATAGTATATATAATAAAAAAATCCTTCAAATTCCAGAATGGAGCAATGAATTAGCCCAAATCTATGAGATTATGTTGCTCTTTCAAACTTGGGGCATATATTTGAGATCATGTTACTCTTTCACTGTTAGCTCTAAAATGAAAACATATTCCAAAAATATTGAGTGGAAAGAAAACCCAAAGCCATACATATGTGCAGTTGTTCGGTGACTTATTTTAAGGGCTTGAATCATTATGTGGAGCCTTTTCCATAACCATGGTGTCATGCTTAAAATAATGAGAGAGAAGGAGAACAAAACCGAGAGCCATACATACTTGTAACTCAAGTAAATTAGATTACAAAATTAACATACTATAATTGAATATAATTTTAATAATCAAATCAACCCTAAAATATTAATTTATTGACCACGTTTTTTTTATTCAATAAAAATTTATTTTTTTAATAATTTAATTCATGTTTTGGTTATAAAAAAAAATAGTTTTTTTTGTGTACTCTCATCTTTTCATGAAGTTGAAATCATCAAATTAGGAGTTTTTTTCTATTCTTGAATATATATTATTAATAGACCTCAAGTGAACATGATTCTCTCAAGAGTTTTTTTGGATCTCTTCTATTGACAATCAACTACACTATTTAGTATGAAACGTCGAGTTAAATAATATTACATATGGATTCGATTCTACATCAAACTAAATATAATTATAATTTTGTTCAATTCCATCTTTTAAACCATTTATATTATGAAACGAGAACTCGACAGAGTTCTCATTTTTCTATCTCCTAATTTTTGTAGCTATTATTACCTCTGTTTCAAAAAGGGTTGATATTGGTATCACACATTTTCATTTTGAGGAATTTCTTTTGGTCCTTTGAATCATCTTTGTTGTAAAATATTTTTAATTTCTATTTTCAAGTCTTCTTTCTAGAAATTTAACAAAATAACATACATTTAGAAGCAAGTTATAATGAAAAACATTTACATTTTGCAATTTTTTCTTTAAATTAAGACATTTTTATGGAAAAAATAATAATTTTTTATTGAAAAAATTGTATAAAAATCAATAAAATACAAACATTTAAAAACATTTTCAATGGATGTTTATAGATATTTTGTAAAAAAAGGATATTACTTTATATTATTTTCCAGAAAGTGACAATTCATAAAATTTGAAGATAAAGTATACCATATATTTGTAAGTAACATATTAAAAACATTATATATAGAAATTTTATTTCTAAAATAAAGATTGAAAGTAAAAACATTACTAATATATCTTATCAAAAATTTGTCAAATTTAACATTTTCTTCAAGACATGAAACTAATCAAAATATCATGAAATCCAAATTCTTCATTGAAATTGGAATTTTTTGAGCTTGTCGTTCTTCATGGACATCAATTCCCTATTCCATTGGGTATTCTATGTCTATAAGATGCCCAAATCGCTCTTTTTCCAAACATCCCTCTTAATGGGGGTTGAGGCCCTTTTGACATATTTGCCAAAAGTGTTTCACTAAAATTAAAAAGAAATTACATTGATATTACATTAAAAAAAATTAAACGTCCTGAACCCCCCACAACATTATATTAAAGAACATTACATTAAAACAAAAATCCCCTGGATTAACCACCTAACCCCCCCCCCCTCCCACTTTCCCATGTCACATTCAAAAATAATTTGAAAAACAATTATACCCCCTAACCCCTCAAGTCCGCCCCACACACAACATTACATTAAAAAAATATAAATAATTTTTTTTTTTTATAAACCATCCCTCTAACCCGGACAACATCAAATTTAAAACAATATTAAAAAATATTTTTTTAACCTACACTACGTATCCTACACTACTCTATTCTAGCCTAGCATAGCATATTCTAGCTTAGCCTACCCTTATGTGGCTTAGAATACCCTAATCTACTCTACTTTAGCCTATAGCCTACTATTCCTTATCCTAGCCTACTCTAACTTATCCTAGATACTCTACCCTTACCTCACCTAGCCTAGGTTACTCTATCTAGCCTACTCTAGCCTAACCTAGCCTAGACTACTCTAGCCTAACCTAGCCTATCCTACTATATCTTAGCCTACTTTAGCTTATTATATCCTACCAAAGCATATCCAAACCTAGCCTAACCTACTCTAGCCTAGCCTAGCCTACTCTAGCCTAACCTACTCCCTCCAACTCTAGCCTAAACTAGGCTAGCCTAATATAGCTTAACCTAGCCTACAATAGCTTAGATTATCCTATCCTAATCTATCTTAACCTAACCTACTCTAGACTAGTCTAGACAACTCTCAAGTAGCCTAGTCTAACATATCCTAGCCTAACCTACTCTATACTATCCTACTCTATCCTAGCCTAATCTACTCTAGCCTACTCTAGCCTAGACTACTATACTCTAGCCTAGATTAACCTACTCTTGGTTAGCCTACTCTAGCCTAGCCTAGCCTACCTTTCCCTACTCTAGCCTGAGATACTCTAGCCTAGCCTATCCTAACCTACTCTAGCATAACATAGCCTAACATAATCTAGACTAGCCTACCCTACCCTACTCTACCTTGGAATACTCTAGCCTATCCTACTCTAACATAGCATAGCATAGCCTAAATTAATATAACTTAGCCTAGCCTATCCTTTCAAACTCTATATAGCATATCCTACTTTATCCTATCCTAGGGTAACATGGCCTACTCTAGCCTAGCCTAGTCTAACCTATCCTATGCTACCCTATTATATCTTATCTTACTGTATCCTAGCTTAACCTACTCTAGGCTAGCCTAGGAAACTATAGATTATGCTACTCTAGCTTAACGTACTCTACAATATCTGACTCTATCCTACCCTACTCTAGCCTAACCTAGCCTAACCTACTCTAGTCTCTCCTAATATAGCGTTGTCTATCTTAGCCTAGCCTAGTCTATCCTAGCCTAATTTAATCTAACCTACCCTATCCTACTTTATCATTTCCTACTCTAGCTTAACTTAGCCTACTCTAGCCTCATCTTACCTACTCTAGAATATCCTATCCTAGCCTACTCTAGAATATCCTACCCTACTCTAGGGTAGGATATCCTACCGTACTATAACCTAGCTTAGCATAGACTACTCTCACCTAACATACTCTAGCATACTCTGGCCTAGTCTAGCCTGCTCTAGCCTATCCTCACCAAGCCTATCCTGACCTACTCTACTCTACCCTACCCTACCCTACTTTATCATAGAGCACTCTAGCCTATCCTAACTGACCCTAGTCTAGACTAGCCTATCATACTACAGTTTAACCTAGCCTACCCTAGACTGACCCAGACTACCTATCCTACTCTTTCCTAGCTTAATCTATCCTACTTTATCCTAGCCTATTCAAACCTAGGATACCCTACCCTACTCTATCCTAGCCTATTCAAACCTAGGATAACCTACCCTACTCTATCCTAGCTTACCCTATCCTAGCTTAACCTACTCTACCCTAGCCTGACCAACCTAGACTTGCCTATTCTAGCCTACTCTAGCCTACCCTACTCTACCCTATCCTACTCTACTCTAGGGTTGGCTACCCTACCCTACTCTACTCTAGGGTTGGCTACCCTACCCTACTATATCTTACCCTACTATAGCCTAGCATAGCATAGCCTACTCTTGCCTATCATACTATATCCTACTCTATCCTAGCCTAGCCTACTCTAGCCTATCCTAGCCTAGCCTACTCTAGCCTATCCTAGCCTAGCCTATAGTAACCTACTCTACTCTAGCCTATCCTACTCTACCCTAGCCTAGCTTATCCTATTCTAAACTAACCTATCCTACTCTATCTTAACCTAGCCTACTCTAGCTTAACCTAGCATACTCTAGACTAACCTAGCCTACCCTACCCTACTCTATATAGCCGAGCTTACTATATCCTACTCTATCCTATCATATTCCAACCTAGGATTCTCTAGCCTAATCTATCCTAGCTTACCCTAGTTTATCTTAACCTACTCTACCATAGAATAACCAACCCTAGACTACCCTATTCTACCCTAACCTACTCTACTCTAGCCTACTCTAGCCTAGCCTACTCTAACCTCATGTAGCCTATCCTAATATATTCTAAACTACTCTAGCCTAACCTAACCTAGCATAGTCTAGATTATCATAGCCTAACCTAGAATACTCTATCCTAGCCTACTATATCCTACCTTAACCTACTCTAGCCTAACCTAACCTACACTAAACTAGCCTACTCTATCATATCCTAGTCTACTGTAACCTACTTTACTCTACCTTAGCCTATCCTTCTCTATCCTAGCATATCCTACTCAACGTTAGCATGGCCTACCTCGGCAAAGCCTAGCCTACTCTAGCTGAGCCTAGTTTAGGCTAAGCTACTATACTCTACTCTATCCTAGTCTACTCTATCCTAGCCTACTCTGGCCTAACTTACACTATCCTAGCTTAACTTACTCTACCCTAGCCTAACGAGCTGTATACTATCCTAATCTAGCCTAAACTACTCTATTCTTTCCTACTCTAGCCTACCCTAACCTAGCCTATTTTAACCTATCCTAACCTAGGCTACTATAGTTTATCCTAGCCTATTCTAGCCTATCCTAGCCTACTCTATCCTATCTTATCCTACTCTATCCTAACCTACTCTAACCTAGCCTACTCTAGCCTAGCTTAACCTACTCTAATCTAGCCTAACCTACTCTAGCCTAGATGAACCTTCTCTAAGCTAGCCTAACCTACTCTATCCTACCCTACTCTAGCCTACTCTAGTCTATCCTGCCCTACGTACTCTATCCTAACATACTCTAACCTAGCTTAACCTACTTTAATCTAGCCCAACCTACTCTAGCTTAGCTTAACCTACTCTATCCTACCCTACTCTAGCCTACCATACTCTATCCTAACCTATTGTAGCCTAGCTTAAGCTACTCTAAGCTAACCTAACCTAGTCTATCCTACCCTAGTCTAGCCTACCCTACTCTAGCCTACTCTAGTCTAGCCTATCCTAGACTAGTTTATCCTAACATACTCTAACCTATATCAACCTACTCTAATCTATCCTAACCTAATCTAGCTTAGCTTAACCTACTCTACTCTAGCCTAACCTACTCTAGCCTACCCTACTCTAGCCTACCCTACTCTAGCCTACTCTAGTCTAGCCTACTCTAATCTAGCCTAACCTACTCTAGCCTATCCTAGACTAGCCTAACCTATCCTACCCCCCTCTAGTATTCTATATCTTAGCCCATCCTACTCTTTCCTAACCTAGCATATCCTAGACTACTCTAGCCTAGTCTAGTCTAACTTGGCATATCCTAGACTACTCTAACCTAGTCTAGTCTAACCTAGCCTACCCTTTCCTACTATATCATAGCTTACTCTTGCCAAGATTAATGTACTCTAGCCTATCCTAAACTTCTCTAGACTATCCTACTCTATTCTAGCCTACTATACTCGAGCCTAATATGGCATATCCAAATATATCCTAACCTTTTGTAGCCTATCCTACTCTAACATACTCTAGCCTAGCGTAACCTTGCATACTCTATCCTAGCCTATTATACCCTAGATTAACCTATCCTACTCTAGCCTTACGTAGCTTAACCTACTCTATCCTACCGTAGCTTAACCTACTCTAGCCTAGCCTATCTTAACCTACTCTAACCTTTCCTAACCTATAATAGAACGTCCTACTCTAGCATAACCTACTCTAGCCTAACCTATTGTGGCCTAGCATACTCTAACCTACTTTATCCTAGCCTAGCCTAGAGAAGCATACCCTATCTTAGCCTATCCTACTCTAGCATAACCTAGCCTACCTATCTTAGCTTACTATGCCCTCGTCTAGCCTACCTGAGTCTAGTCTATCGTACTCTAGCCTAGCCTACTCTAGTCGTTCCTACTGTAGCATACTCTACCCTACTGTACTCTAGCCTAGCACATTCTATCCTATCTTAGCCTGCTCCACTATAGGATAGCCTATCTTAGCCTAGCCTACTCTAGTCTATCGTAACCTACTCTACTCTACTCTAGCTTACCCTAATCTAGCCTATACTATTCTAGCCGACTCTATCTTGGCCTAGTCTTTCCTAGCCTATCCCACTCTATCCTAGCCTAGCCTAGTTTACTCTAGCCTAGCCTAGCCTACGCTAGCGTGGCCTAGCATACTCTAGCCTAGCCTAGTCTAACCTATCCTACCCTACCCTACTCTATCCTAGCTTACTCGAGCCTAGCTTTACCTCCAATAGCATATCCTAACCTACTCACGACTAGCCTACTCTAGCTCAACCTACTCTAGTATATCATACTCTATCCTACTCTACTCTACTCTACTCTAGCCTGCTCTACTACTCTAGCTTATTCTATGTTAAGGTAGGATAAGCTAGCCTAATCTAACCTAGCCTAGGCTAACCTAACCATAGTCTAGCCTAATTTAACCTAACCTTTAACACATTACCTTACCCTAGCATTCATTAAGCAAAACTTCCTACATTTTCGTATTCTAAGCTAGTATATCCTAGCTTATCTTATTATATCCTAGCTTACCTTAAGCAAGGATCCTAACCACAATCTTATCTTGAAGAGGTTGAACATGACAATTGTAACGATACTATGTCTAACTTAATGAAAATCCATTTTTTAATGTCAAATACCAAACCACATATCCGTTATTGCATTTGAAATAAAAATTACATAATTTTAATAAAACATACAAAATATTAAATGTACATTGCTAAATAAAAATTAGAAAAATCCACATAGAAAATAACGAACATAAATGGTAAATTTAAATAAAATAAATAGAAAATAAATTTTATACACATTGAAATAGCTTTGATATAAAAATATTCAATTTAGAATATAATGCATATCTTACAATTCAATTTTATTTATAAATAGTTATTACATAACCAATATTTATTTTAATGTACATAAAATAAAATAGTGATATACAAATTTTCTATTTATTTAATAATTCATAAAAAAGAAAGTACACACAAATAAACTAATAAATATTTGATTCCTTGAAAAGAGACTAAATTGCTTGCCACTACTAACATATAGATTTTTATTGAGCACTTAATTATAATAAATTTTTTATTTTAATAAAATAAAACTAATAAACCATTGATTCCTGGAAAAAAAAAGTAATAATTAAATTTTATATCAAAATGAAATATTCTAACAAAATAAAACTAATAAATCTTTGATTCATCCGAAAACAATTTTTTATTGAGTAGTTTATTATGAGATGTAAATTTATTAAAACTTTAATGTAAAAATATTTCGAGAGTAAACAATAAAAATCACTAGTTGTCTGTTTAAAAATCCCTAGTTGTCTGTTGGAATGCACTATGTGAGAACTCAATATGCAAGAGGCATCATCCCCAAAAATGAGGTCTACACTCCTAGTTTAGTGCTAAAGAGCATGAGTCTCATAAATGACCAAGTCATAGGAAAACTACTATATATTATTATGTCCATGAGTAGCACGAGGATAGCATTAGATGGGGATTAATATATCTAAAATGAAAGATATGGCGCATTGAAATTTTTTTTTTGTGGGTTAACAACTGGGCTGAAGGGTTCTAGAGCAAGTAATTTGGCTGCTCTAGAACTTGGTTGGGAGGAACAAATTCTTCACTTTTGTTTTCCCATAATTGGTGCGAGGTTCCTACTCTATTTTCTTATGATTGATTTTAGTTGCAATGGATTGTGAATTTTAATGTTGAGTTGCAGTTATACTTCTAGGAAGTAGTGTTCACGCATTTTTGTAGAACAATTATCCATGCTTTTATGTAGTATTAGCATTTAATTATGAGCATAATTATTTAGGTATGACTGTTGTTGTTATTTTATGGTTTCGAATCCAATACTTGAATGATTTAGAATAGATGAGTCTGCATCTAACGGATTTAATCCTCTGTTTTAAACTGTATCATGTATTCCTGCATTTAGTTATGTTTTCGTATATGTATCAATTCTGATTAAATATTCTCTAATTCTTATTCTCAAATTTAGAGTGACGATTGAAATCATGATATTGGTTTATGGCATAGATTTGTAATTTTCAACATTGTAATTGAAATCCAATTACATAGAGAAAACCTTTATTTATTGTTTAAATCCATAATCAACTTAGCATCGCTTAGATTCACAACTGTTAAATCATGTACAAGGAAACATAATCAAGAATGGTTCATCATAAAGATGATATTTATATCTAATTAAATTACACTAAACTAAAACCCTAAGTTTTTAAACCAAAACCCTTTAAATCTACATTGTTAAAGAGTTGGTCCACACGGTTACTTGTTGATTTGCAAAGGAACAATTCTGGAAGATGGATTTGTGGAGGAACAATTCCGAGAAGTTTAAAGGAAACCCACAATCCACAATGTGCAAGGTTAATTGTTGATCTGCAAAGAAATTAGATCAATGATTGGGATTGAAGCCATAAGAAGATCAATGACAAATAGGAGTTGCAAAAGGTGGAAGGAGGAAGTATAATTTTTTAGGCTAAAGTATAAAACCCACATTCCACAATCCACATTGCATAAGGTGTTGATCCACAAGGAAGTCATATCAATGGTAGAGATTAAATACATAGGAATATAAATGGCTCACAAGAGTTTTAGAAGCTTCAGTACATAATGAAAAGGGAGTCAGATCGACAGTGGATATTGAAGCCACAAATGGTTCGATGGCTCACAAGAGTTGTGGAAGTTTGATTATGGAATGTGCAAGGAAGTCAAATAGATAGATGAGATCAAGGCCGCAAAGGGATAGATGGATGAAAGAAGTTGTATAAGCCCCATTACAGAAGTTTATTTTCTTATAAGTTAAAATGTGTTTCCACAATCTGCAATCTACAATTTGTGAAAATCTAATTGCGGAAGGGTTAATTTTATAATGAATTAAAGGGTGATCCATGATCCGAAATACGCATTGCGGAAAGGTTCCTATGGAGGGAATTTTATATGGAAGGAAATTTGTGGAAAGTTCATTTTGGAGGGTTAAATACCCACAAAAAAAGATTGTTAAACTAGCAAAATAAAGGTAAACAATAAAGTATTTGGGCAACTAATTGTTTCAGAATTTGATTTTATGTATGAGGAAAGGCTGATAAAGCTTGTAATGAGAATAATGTTCATTAAACTCTCAAGGTTCAATAATTCCCTATTATAGTTACGAACATTAACAATATGTCTGTATTTATATGGTTATAGAAATTTTTTTTTTTAAATTTGAGGTATGTTACATATGGTAACCAAGCATGGTTAAAACACTAGGCCTGAATCGACTCAACACTAATGTTGCTACAACAGAAAACTAACTTCAATTTCATTTTTGTTAAATTCTCTTATATACAACAAATAGAAGAATAAATATGTTTTGCAGGAGACATGGAAGATGTAGAGATGTCTGCAGAAGAGGAACATCGCAATGAAATCCCTTTAAATAATGAAAGGGGTAACTTAAGGGATGGGGAATTTTGGGTAGACCTAAATGAAAGTTAGGATAATAAATCCGAACTTAAATGAAATGTCCAAGAGTTAAGGTCTGACTTGATAAAAGTTAAAGAAGATAATGATTGAATACTAAAGTCTCGGGAAGAACTAAATGTTATTCTATTAGATAAGATCCATAATGATGATAAAGGAAAAAGTAAACAATATGAACATGAAATGCCTACAACTACATGAAATGATGATAAAGGAAAAAGTATGAACTCTTGATCAACTTCATGTTCATATTGTTTACTTTTTCATGTTCATATTGTTTACTTTTTCCTTTATCATCATCATTTTAACAATATGAACTCTTTAAAAGAATGTGCTTGTCAGAACAATATTATGAATAAAAAGAAAAATAATTTTATGAACTAAGGTTAGGAGCCATGACGATGAAAGAACTCTGTAGTAGTTTCTTAAGCCTACTTCCTTATGCTCCCTATATAATTGATGAGAAACCTAAAATACAATGGTTCCTAAGTTTTTTTCCCATAATGTCCGATAAATGGATTGAGTACGTCAATCCAAAAACACTAGAGGAAACAATGAGGAAGGAAAACTTATGCTATGACCAAAACAAGAATAAAAGGGAAAGTATACCAGCTTGGAAAAATCAAAGGAAAAATAATTTTTATTCGAGGAAAAAGAAAAATAAGTTCCATAAACACACGATAGATAACTCTAGAGAGTATCAAGGTAATAATTACAAAATATTTAAGCCCCAAGACTCTACAATAAAAGAACCTGCAACTGTTCTTTATAAAAACCCAGCACAAAAAGAACTATTAAAATGTTGGGAGTTTGGAGGGACATGCTACTTTAAAGATTGTCCAACAAGGAAAAAGAATTTTAATGTTTACTCTATCCAAGAAGCAGTCACAGTTTGGTACATGGACAAGAGCATGCCCAGGATCTACACTGCATTGGAAAATCAGCAAGAAGACCATGAGACTTCTATGGTTGAAATTGAAGGTATGATAAATAATAAACCTATCGCTATTTTAATTGATCTAGGTGCAAGCCTTAGCTATATATCACCTAGAATAGTTTATTTATGCAATTTGGTACCTCAAAATTTTGACAAAGCATGGATAGTACAATTAGCCAAAAGTACAAAACAAAAAGTTACTACCCTTATTAGAAATTGTAAAGTGATGATGAATGATTTTCTTATGGATGTTAATCTAAATATTATGCCGTTAGGATCCTATGACTTATTACTAGGAATGGATTGGCTAGAGGAACATAAAGTGGTGTTAAATTATTTTGATAAAACCTTTACTTTTATTGATGATAATGGAAATGATATAAAAGTTAAAGGGGTCCTTAGGAAGGTGACCCTCCGAGAAATATTTGCATTAAAAATGAAAAGATCAGTAAGAAAAATTTGTAAAGTGTTTGTATTATATATAATGAATGGTAAAGAAAATGGTAACAAACTTCAACTAGAAGACATACCAGTCTTGAAAGATTTTGAAGACAGCTTTCCAAAAGAAGTCCCTTGAATTCCTTTGAAAAGAGATATTGACTTCACAATTGATCTCATACCCGGAGTGGTGCCAACATCGAAAGCTCCATATTGAACGAATAAAATAGAACTTACAAAACATAAATCACAACTACAAGAACTAATCGATAAAAGTACATTAGACCAAGTGTCTCTCCCTGGGGAGCACCGATCTTGTTTTTGAAAAAGAAGGATAGAACACTAAGATTATGGATAGATTGTCAACAAATAAATAAGATGAATTTTGAGAACCGATACCAAATCCCCCGGATACATGATCTGTTTGATCAATTCCATGGAGCAATTATCTTTTCGAAGATAGATTTAAGGTTAGGTTATCATCAAGTATGAATAAAATATGAGAACAAATTTTAGAGCAACATTTAGGACCTGTTACAGTCGTTATGAGTTTGTCATAATGCCTTTTGGGTTAACAAACACACTTGCTGCATTTATGTGTTTAATGAACATTATCTTCAACAACTAGTTAGATAAGTTTTTGGTTGTATTCATCAACGACATACTAGTCCACTCTAAGCATGAAAAAGAACATAAAGAACTTTTCAGAATATTTCTGTAAATACTAAGAGAAGAACAACTTTATGCAAATTCAGTAAATGTAATTTATTTAAAGATAAGATTTAGTACCTACAACACGTAGTGTCCAAGGATGGAATCACAATTGATCCATATAAGGTAAAGGCCATCATGGAATGGCCGATTCCTAAAAATGTATATGGCATCATATAATTTATGGGAATTACTGGATACTACAGGAAGTTCATAGAAGTGTTTTCTAAGATTTCCTACCCCATAAATTCCTTACAGAAGAAAGGAAAAAGGTTCAAATGGACTGAAAAATGGATGGAAAAATTTAACAAACTAAAATACCTATTAAATACCTCCCTGGTCTTAAATATTGTTGAACCATTCAATGATTTGTTCATATGTACCGATGCTTGCAAAGAAGGGTCAAGCAGAGTTTTATTACAAGAAAATTATGTTGTGGCTTATGAATCCAGGAAATTAAAAGAACATGAAAAAAACTATGCAATACACGATTTAGAACTTGCTGCTATAATTCATGCCTTGAAAATGTGGCGACATTACCTAATTGGAAGAAAATTTACACTTATGCCATATAACATAAGTCTTAAATATTTATTTGACCCACAAAATTCTAATGCAAGACACGCTAGATGGTTTTCCTTTTTAAGTGAATATGATTTTGAAATCAAACACATAAAGGGAAAATAAAATAAAGTAGCAAATTCTCTAAGTCATCATACGAATTTACTATTTGCAGGTAGAAACTATGAATCTGATCTAGAAAATCATATTTTAAGTGCTAGAAATTCTGATAGGGAATGTTAACCCAAAAGTCCTCCACTCAGCTCTCAATGGCCTACACCACCCAAGGACACAATCTCACTATCCTCATATCACTCCATTAGACCCCAACACCCTCAAAATAGCTAAAGGATGAATAAAAGGGCTTAAAACCTTAAAAAGGATCCCAAAATAGTCTCCTAGGAGCTAAAACCCCGCAAAGGGGGCTCAATCCCTGACCAAGGGCTTAAAACCCTAAAACCCCTTGAAAAAGCTATAAAAGAAGGGTGGGGGGTCACTCTCAAAGAACTTCTCCCTTGCATATTGTTATGCTACCCGTGGATGCCTTGAGACACCTTTGCTCCTCAATCCACCCACTCCCTCTCCTCCATTTCTAATGAGCCAAAGCTCCCCATCCAAGAGAGGTGCTTCCACAAGCTAGGGCATGGTGGCCCATTTCCACCAAAGAAGGTATAGCTTGTCTTTCATGTCTTGTTTATTTGTTTTCTTTTCTTTCTAACCCTTGTTTCCATTTGCAATTTTTATGTTTAACATTGTTTTGTAGGTTTTACTATAGCTTAGGTTTTGTCTGTAGGTCTTTGGAGGTGGAATCCTAACTTGTGTTTGTAGAGGGATTCACCATTGCTTCTCTCTTCTTTCTGTTCGTAGCTTAGTTTACTGTTCTATCCATTTCCGTTTTTGTTTGTATTTTTTGAAATTACCCGCTAGCAGGAGCCTACCCTTCTATCCTATAGATATAAGGGAGCCATTCCTACCCCTGTATCAAAGAGAAACCCCTACTACGAAACTGGCGGCCATAACAGGTCATTCCCACAGGATCCCTGGTCCAAATTTTTATTTTCAAGTTCTTTAATTCTTTGCCCTAGT
The DNA here is from genome assembly GCA_001517045.1 of Pseudotsuga menziesii. NCBI lineage: Eukaryota > Viridiplantae > Streptophyta > Pinopsida > Pinales > Pinaceae > Pseudotsuga > Pseudotsuga menziesii. The sequence goes on along the minus strand of LPNX010918199.1, from coordinate 73,315 downwards.
TTTTAAAAATTTCCTATTAAATTTGCTTTAAATCCATTTGATTTTTAGTTATCAGTATTGTTTAAGCCTCTTCTAGGAAAAAATAATTCAATTTGGCCACAGTACAAGTTACTGTCAGCTAGATCTAACTCTGCCTCACAAAAAACCCCTAATCCGGGTCAAGGCGCTCTTATCGAGCCCAAAAGTGAGGTGAGGGCACACTTAATGGCCAAATAGGTGTGCCCAGGGAGCACTTAATCCCCCAATAAGTGTGAATTCATCCCAGAAACATAGATCGTGATTGTTTCTACAATCTATGCGACCCCCTCACTTGTTTCTGAAAAAATCTTGCACCCCCCTCACCAGATTTGATCAAAAATGTGTGGCCTGTCAAACAAAACTTCATTTCCAATTTAATAGAGATTAAATTTCAATTTTATAGGTCTATTAGTGCGTCTTAGCCACCTTTGTATAGCACACCAGTTCAATTTCAAGTCTCTATTTTTGTTTTGTGCAATTTATTTCACAAACAATGTGTAAATTCCAAGTAAATCTTAATGGCTTACTAAAATGAATGTATCCTAGTTAAAATCAACCTAAAACAAACTATATTTCTTACCCTTCCTCCTCTACCCAATCATCACCCTCCGAGGTATTCTAGGATATGACGAAGGGCAAGCTCGTATAGATCTAGACACTCCACTAATATTGTTCCAAACCACTAAATTTGGATGATCTGGAAGGTAGAGGGGGTAGAGAAGGAGGGTTTCTCATGCTGCTAAGTGTCTTCCCTATTAACCAACCTTGCATCTAGGAGGTGACCTAAGTATCTACGGATGGGCTTAGTCCCATTGTGTTGAGATCCCATCAGCTTCTCTTGGTTGAAGAGGAATATCAGTGTGAGGTAGACATACAGTTAATCCATACACATTCACGGTTAAAAATTGTATTTGTTCACAATTTTTTTATTATTCAAATACATGCATACACAACGACATGAAATCTACCATGATGAATTCATAAACCATTTGCAGCAACCAAATACCAGAAAAGCAAACAAATAAATACACCATACCAACTAATTAACCCAACTCAGTTCATGATGCTGAGTGAGCCTTAAAATTTACCAATTTACACTAAGTACAACCAATCTATGGTCTTTAAGGACATAATTCCTTGATCACTTCAACTGTGGGAAGTACTTGGGCTCTACCCAGAAACTCATTGTGAGGAGTACCATAGGAACCCCAAAGTAGCTAGCCACTGAGAGGAATTGCCAAGCGAAACAAGCAACGACCCCTTTCGATTGAGTAGAAACACCTATGAGCAACAAGCCAAGAACTATCTTCTGGTAGTATTGGTGGCCAAGTGACCACCTACAGCCAATAGGAAGCCACTAAAACTGAGTTCCAAACATCATTCCCACCAGTTTCATACATAAAAACATAATTGATCCTCCATGCTCTTCCTCACGCCTAAGAGGAAAACCACCACCATTTCAAAAACTCAATCGACACCATATAAACCATTCTCAGTGATCTCCCACACCATCAGAAGGCCACATAGCCTCTGATTCTGATTCAGACCCATAAAAGTCTGAACCAGACCTTCATACCGCACCATCAAGCCCCATGGCTAGTGCAAATCCAAATCCATTTTTTGGCATAGCCATAGCAAGTAGACCCATGTCCACATCACAACCTATCACCCACATCTTGTAAAGTGTCCCAAGCACAGTCATGCAGACTATCATTAATTAGCTACCAACACCCATAGTGACCAGCCAAGCCGGCCCACTTCCAACACATGGGGTCAGTGGCCCCTCCACATACACTACCCCTCCTACCACACAGGGGGGCAGTGGACCATCCACTTACATTGCCCCTACTATCATACATCGGGGCAATGTCCCTTCCACCCACACTATCCCTCCCACAACATTTGGGGGCATTGGCCCATCCACAATGGTGCCACCATAGGCACCCTCAGCCTTGTAGATGCATTATGCACCTACAAACCCCACTACCATCGCAGCCCCATCCCACATCATCCTGGGTTCAAATCTGCCATTCATGGCTTGTCTTAACTTGCCTGACTTGGCCAGATGAACAAATGACCCCATTTTCCATCAAGCCTTTTGGCCTCCAATGCCAACTAAGCTACCATAAGACATCCCCAAGTTTGAAGGCAAAGTAGGAGAATGTCCCCAAAACCACATAATGACATTCCATCTGTGGTGCTCATCCAATAGCATCATAGATGATTCCATTAGGCTGAGGCTATTCCAACGCACCCTTACAAGTGTTGTAGCCAAATGTTACAATGAGCTATTGTAGGTCAAGTACCTGGACTTCAAATCCCTAGCCTTCATGTTACTACAGTATTTCCAACTCCCTATCAGATATGATGAGGGGGTGGAGATCCTGTTTTCCTGCCGTCAAAACACTACCACTCATATAACTGACCATATCCATGAGTGGCGGAAACACCGTAGCCTATGCCAAATCCAAATTGACAACATGATATTTTTGGATTGGTTCCTTAAGACCTTGCTCATGCCCATAGAAAAATACATTGCATCCAAATTTCCCCAATTCAAAGAAGAGGACATACTAAATGCCCAAAAGGTTGACCTTATCTATGCTCATTATGGATACCTATACACCATAATTCCAGACACTCACCGGCTGAGTACCTCATATCATGATGCACCAGGGGCATCCCATGCTACAGATGACATCATAGAATCGGTCTCCCAACAGCCACAGCCTTAACTGACACCACCTTTCATTACACAAAACCAAGCCCTGGACTATGCTAGAATGATGTCCCAGTCTGGAGCAACAACTTCCTACACACAGCCTGTGCCACTACAGTAGGATCAGGCCATGTCTTGGCCAACACAGCAGTATATGGGGAAAATGCCCATATTTGTAGCACCACCACCCCCAGAAATCTAATATGCACTGCTAGTGCAACTAGTTTAAGCCCCTGCCCCCTCTCCACCCACTCCATTGGGACAAGTGTTTGTACAACAAAAATGTCCCAACTAGTGTGCCCCAAACAATCAACAAGGGCAAGCTCAAAATAACTGACCCCAAAACCAAGGTAATAACCAACCTGAGGGAGGTGGTCAACAACCAAACCCTCCCAACAATGTTATGGCAAACCGGCTAGCCTAAAAACCCCCATGATAGAATGCACCAAGACACAACACCTTGTTATGCACAAACCAACCATGCACACTCTATGATGTTTACGGGCACTACACATTCTAGTGTCCCCTCATGGCTCATGCTAAGTAGGCCATTCAAAACAAGGCCCAGCAGGATGCCAATCAATCCCAACCCAACCCGGCACCACAAGGACCTCCCCCCATGGTGCTTCAGAACCCACTACCAGTCCAAGGATTGGTGGAAACTGCTCCCCCTCCACAACCCAATCCCAACACTCTAGGGGCACCTCCCATAGCTGAAATAGGTCTTCACCACCTACTATCCATGATGACTGAAGATGTCAACTTGCAAAACTGAAGGAATTAGTATAGTACCACCATCAAACCTGCTAAAACATCAACGACATCCATGTCAATGATAATCAACTTGCCTCTTCAGTTACCCCCATTCCTGGGACCCCCCCATATGCAGGATTATCAATAACACCATGACCAGAGCTATAGTTAGCTATAGTATTGTGGATGATTTGTCCCAAACTCCCACCTCCATGTCCGCTCTTGAGGTACTTAAAACATTCCCAACTCAACAAAAATCATTACTAGCCACCCTGGGGGTAGTATACCCCTCCGACTCCAAGTTGATCACATTCAACATGGAGAATAGGGAACCATGGATGCCATTGACCATTGCCTTTCAAATACCAGTGTCCATCCAGAATTTGGTTGTGCATCAATGCATAGTGGATGACGGGGCATCCATGTGTGTTATGTCTACCTTGGTTTGGAAGAAACTTGGATCACCAATTCTACAACCATCCTCCACAACCTCGCAGGATTATGATGGACATCCCACTAAATCCCAAGGAATACTCCCCCACATCCCCATCACATTAGCCGTGAAGATAGTGCTGATTGACATAAAGGTCATCAACGCTCAATTGGACCACAACCTTCTCCTTGAGAGAAGTTTCATGTATGCCATGCGAGCTATCACATCAACTATCTTCTATCTCATGATGTTCCCCCATGAAGGGAGGATTGTGATGGTTGATCAACTCACCTACCATGACCCGCAAGGGTTAACGACACCTTCCAATTTTATCCCTACCATCACCACCATTGAGCCACAAGGGGAGACCACTCACACTAATGTCATCCCTACAACCAACACTATGGTTGAAAACACTCCAGCCTCCCCATTGTTGAATGTGGGCCCTGGGTTGTTTGCTAATACCTCTATGACAACTACTTTCCAATTAGTGTCACCACCACTGACACAAAATGAAACTATAGAATTGTGCATGGTATCATCAAGCACCGATGCACCCAAACAACAACCGTAGTCGTAGCCCCAACCACAACCACAACATTGTCTGCAGCTGGAACACCAATAGCATCTGCAACATCACTCGCAATAGCAGCATTATGCACAGCCACAACCACAACCACATCCCCACATGAAACCATCGAGGATTTATTTTTTCTCATCCCTGGTCCATACGATTCCATTCCTCTTCCCCCCACCTGGTGTCATGAGCAAGTTGATCATGGCCACCTTAAGCCTTCCCAACTTTACATTGGGAATCCCGGTGTGGTATCTTGATCCACTAGCTAAACCAGCAATGCCCCAGGTTGTTTTAACCCTAGTGCAACCCATCGTAGTCGACTCTCACCCTCCACCCACTCCAGAAAAGCCAACAGTTACACTCGCACCTTCCCCGCCCCACCTAAAAAGGGCCAGGAGAAAGAATGCCAAAGCAACTGCAAAACCATGATAAGTACCACCTTTTGATGTCTGCAAATAATAGGGCCATCCAACTCAGAATTTCCATGAAGTCCCAGTGATCCATATGCATCTAGATGCCATGGACATAAATGATAACATCTTTGTGGTTGAACTCCCAACCGCACCCATAGTCAAGAACAAGGCATTGACGAAAAACCATGCTTGCACCCTTTGTGGCTTGTATGGAAATTACTCCCACCATTGCCAAGATTGGCCCAAATTTTGAATTGCTCTCACTGACCTCCATCAACATTTCCTTAAGTCTGAGATCACATTGATCGAAGAATTTCACCCCCCACCACCTTATTCAGACACCATGTCCATTTACATGATGTCTAGTTCTGTAGACCCTCTTGTCTCCACCATCACCAACAGTCCATTAGACCTATCTCTTCCATTGTTTCCACAACTGCAGCTCCATCCACAGCCGCAACCTCATTTGCAACATCAACCTCAATTACCAGAGAAATAGTGGGGTTCATTCCCAATCAACATTATCCTTTTCCTTTTCCTTTTCCCTTTCATTTTCCTACCATATGAGATCATGAGTAAGTATGTCTTGGAAACCCACAATCTACATGATTTCACACTAGGAGATCATGTATGGTACCTTGAACCACCTACCCTACCTCTGAGGCCCCAAGATATGTTGACTCATGTCGAGCCAATTGAGATGATGTTTCACCTACCTCCAATTCCATCAAAGACTGCTCTTGTCTCCACGCCTACCCCTCTTCCTCCAACAGAGACTGGGGGCACGGACACAAAAACCACAACCAATACCATTTACCTGATCTCTAGCACCAGTTTACCTTCCATCTCATTGGCTATGGAAGATTGACCTGATCTATCCCTGCACCACTTACACGATGACGTAGATATATGTAATACCGCCTTCAGTTTTACCCCATTCCATTTAAACCATAGTGTGAAATTGGTTCTTCCCATAAAATACTAGATTCCTTCACACCACCTTGCCAACATCCTTCGTCTTGGTAAGGGGGCATACCTCTTTATTAACTCTAATGTACAACTCTTGGGGAACCCCCGCAACAGGATCTACCTCAAGAGATTTTATGCTTAACATCTCCAATGAGTCACTTCATTTTATTTTCTTGTTTTTCAACATTTCTTACCACAAATTAGGTACAACACCATTAGCTTCTACTCCAAATTCACGCAAAACCTGTTCGAGACACCTCTCACAACTCTGGGCCCAAATTTCTATCTCTTTATGAGACCATCATCTCATGTTTAATAAATTAATTTCGGGACCATTTCCCACCAGTCACCTTGATTTACAAGCCATGACATGACGATGCAAGTGTCTATGAACCTGTACTTGTATCACACTTCCCAACCATAAATCATGCAAGTTTTCAGGTGACCACCCATTAAGGAATGTAATTTTACTTTTATTTTTGTATTTATAATTGTCTTTTCCATCGCACATTACGTGGACATCTAGACTATCATCCACAAAACCCTGTATTTTTCTTGCATGTATTTGGCATATAAATGCCTCCAGACTTGTACTTACATCGCATGTAGTCAATTCCATCCACCGTAACACACACACACATGCTCTCCTTACCTCTATTTGAGAGCCACTTCAATTTGTGTGCCTCTACCGTGATCTATCTCGTGCATGTATTGGTATGTTTGAGAGCCTTCTACTCTCTCCATACTGTGTGGATAACCTTTGGACCTCTATCCACTGTCTTGACATGGGGAACCGCTTGTGCCACCAAAATCAGTTGACCATATTGGATTTTCGTTTAAGCTCTTTTTTGACTCCTTAAAACAATGAAAAGATTGTCGAGCGTAGCTGCTTCGTTTCCTACTCGCTAAATTATATGAAAGGGCATATACATCGTCTCGTTTACCTCTTTTTTTGTACCATGTAGACCATCAATTGAAAAGGACACCCTTGGCACACTCAAGCCAAGACTGTTCCCCTCTGCATACTTTTATCCTTTCTCAGGTAGAGGGGCCACACTTTATGAAAAAGCTCACCATGGGTTGTCATGAAGCTCTTTTCCATCCTTCTCATAAATAAAATATTATCGAACAAACTTGGTTTCATTCATGCTCGTAAAAGTATCTGAATGATCGTCCAATCAGTATAGGTTTAACCTTTTCTGGCCTGATTGGACTACCAACGATAAAGAAGTCTCTCATCCCCTCTAGGATGGGCGATCTCTCCTATGCATAGTTTTATCCTTTTTTGGGCATAGGAGACTATGAATGAAAAAGAAACCCCACTGGAGTCTTCTTTGTGCTTTCAGACTCTCTAAAATTGAAAGCACCATCGAGCATTTACCTTCTTGGGCTCGTCAAAAATCCATGAGATCATACCATAATGGTGTCCCTCAACACCACCTCATAGAAAATAGTTTATCAGCATTCCCCCTTTGGTTTGCATTTGTTTAGAGTACTCTCCAATGTGTCTTCCTTGGATCCCATTAGTATCAGAAGTGTCTACCTCCTCTAATTATTTCCCATCTGCAGTGGCATCCCCGGTATTTCAGCTATGACCCCATTCCCATGAGTCAGTTTCATTTTCTACCTAGTCCTCCCTGCCATCATAGTCTGAACAAAGGAATTTTGAGTCTCCCTCCCCGTACCCCTGTTTAAATATTTCCCTCCCCCCCCCTCCCCATTCAGTGAGTTAGTTCAAAAATTCCTTCACACCTTCCACTTATCTCCCTCATGCTTTTGGTCAAGGAAACATCATTTCCTTGCCTAGGGGCAGGTCTCCCTCTGTCGACACCAACACACCTATTCTAGAGGATAGACCCAGAGGTCCCTGTATCTTGGTTTCATTAACCTCATTGATGACTTCCTTGGACCACTTGAGAGGAGTCTTTAGCGCCTCTCGGGATGGTTGTTTCTCACATGCTTGACTTCCACTACATCATCGCACCATCGAGATTCATACAGGGTTTTGTTTGTACAATATTTGGTCAAAGACCCTAGATGTCACCTGACTCTAGCACATTGGTGAGTCCATTAGAGGGATCTAAATAGGTTATGTCCCTTGTGATTTTCGGGTTGCGTTGGAGATAGTGTTTAGAAGCCCCATCAGTGCTTCGATATACCTTTATGATTGATGCAACATACTTGTACCATAGAGACTCTTACTCTCAATTAGTGAGTCCACATAGCTATGTAACATTCTAGATCCAGTAGACCTTCAGTCATGAAGATATAGCATTCCATGAGAATGCCATGGGTCCAATGTACCAGATCATCATTGTATTCAGCCTCACATGGAGGAAACCATTATTGTAACATCAGTTCTGTATGATCAGCTCTTGTATTTTAAAGCAAAGATCAAATTATTCTTCTGACTTTATCACAAGCATGGGGATGCCCGCCTTGTCCATATACATGTCACACATTATTTGTATCTCACCCATTGATGGGAACCATATTAATACAAAAACCAAAATCCACCATGCCCCAGCCCTAGAAGCACCACCTCTACACAGCAAATCCTATGATGTCCGTCGACCATATATTGAGCTTCTGCCCTCACACATCAGGATGCAATCTGTTAACCCAAAAATCCTCCACTTAGCTCTCAATGGCCTACACCATCTCACTACCCTGATATCACTCCATTAGACCCCCACACCCTCAAATTAACTAAAGGATGAATAAAAGGGCTTCAAAACCCCAAAAAAGATCCCAAAATAGTCTCCTAGGAGCTAAAAACCCCCAAAAGGGGATAAAACCCTAAAATGAGCTAAAATTAGGGTGGAAGGGGCTAAAACCCCCAAAAAGGGGCTAAATCCTTGACCAAGGGCTTAAAATCCTAAAACCCCTAGAAAAAGCTATAAAAGGAGGATGGGGGGTCACTCTTAAAGAACTTCTCCCTTGCATATTGTTATGCTTCCCGCGGATGCCTTGGGACATCTTTGCCTCTCAAGCCACCCACTCCCTCTCCTCCATTTCCATTGAGCCAAAGCTCCCCATCCAAGAGAGGTGCTTCCACAAGCTAGGGCATGGTGGCCCATTTCCACCAGAGAAGGTATAGCTTGTCTTTCATGTCTTGTTTATTTGTTTTCTTTGCTTTCTAACCCTTGTTTCCATTTGCAGGTTTTATGTTTAACATTGTTTTGCAGGGTTTAATGTAGCTTAGGATTTGTGTGCAGGTCTTCAGAGGCGGAACCCTAACTTATGTTTGTAGAGGGGTTCACCATTGCTTCTCTCTTCTTTCTTTTCATAGCTTGGTTTACTGTTCTGTCCATTTTCATTTTCATTTGTATTTTCTGCATTTAACCACTAGTAGGAACCTCCCCTTCTATCCTATAGATAGAAGGGAGCCATTCCTGCCCCTATAGCAAGGAGAAATCCCTTCTACATGGAATATCAGAGTTTAAGAGAAAAGAATGCTAAAAATGAACAAAATCAAGTAAAAACATATTTCAGCATAAACCAACAATGATCATTGCCACATAAAAATAGGATGTATGTACCGAACATAACAGAAATTAAACTTACAGCTATGAATGAGCTTCATAGAAGACCATATTCATGACATCTTGGATACCAAACAATGATCACTATGATCATATAGGATTTATTTTGTCCAAATATGAAGAAAGAGGTGGTTGGGTACTTAGCTCATTTTCTTGAATGTCATCAAGTTAAGGCAGAGCATCAACATCCCGCAAGATGCTTACAACCACTACCCATTCCAAAATGGAAGTGGGAAACAATCAGCATGGACTTCATCACTAGACTTCCCAAAAGTTTATGACAACATAATTGCATCATGGTTGTGGTTGAAAAATTAAGTAATGATGCTCATTTTATTCCTATTAACTATACATTTAAAGTTGTTAACATTGCATATATTTTCATGAAAGAGATATTCTTGCTACATGGTGTACCGAAGGTAATATTCTCAGATAGACATGTAAAGTTTACAGGTAACTTCTAGAAATCCTTGTTCAAAGGTTTGGGCACACAATTAAATTTCAGAACTACATATCATCGACAAACATATGGGAATACTGAAATATTAAATCAAGTGTTACAGGAAATTATAAGGATGTATGTCATGGACAAACTAGGTAAATGGGAAGATTACTTGCACTTAATTGAATTTGCATAAAATAGAAATTTTCAAGTTTATGCACGAATGAGTCCATTTGAAATATTATATGGGCGTAAGTGTAATATTCCAATTTCATGGAGTAGCTTAGTTGATATATTAATGTTAGGACCTGACTTATTAAAAGATATGGAACTAACTATGAAACGGGTACAACAAAACTTGAAGGCTTCCCAAGACAGGAAAAAAATTAATGCTGACTTAAAAGGAACTCCAAGAGAGTTCCAGGTTGGTGATCATGTGTACATAATCGTAAATCCCAATAAAAATACCTTGAGATTTGGAAACTATAACAAATTGGCACCCAGGTATTGTGGGCCATTTGAAATTATAGCTAAAATAGGTCCGATTGAATACCAGTTAGCCTACCACCCAATATTAAAGTGCATAATGTGTTTCATGTTTCTATATTGAAAAGATATGTACACGATGTTTCTCATGTGATTGATTGGAATGTAATCCACGTTGAACCTGAGGAAGAGTTTTAAGTGGGACTAGAGTGCATTCTAAACATGATAGAACTTTTACTCCGGAAGCATACCATCAGACATGTAAAGGTTCAATGGAATCACCTTAGTACGAAATAAGCTACTTGGGAACTTGAAAAGTAATATGCAGGAGGCATATCTAGACTTGTTCCAAGAAGCTAGAATGAAAGAATAAAAACAAAATTTATAACATCGAGGATGGTGTTATCTTTTAAGAGGAGGTGTATGTGCTACTCCATGAATTAATAATAATTATTAATTATGTTGGAAAATACTTTATTGATTATTTTTATTATTTTTGACAGAAAGGTAAAAAATAAAACAGTTTATAATAAAAAAATAATAATTTGATGAAATATGGTGAAGGGAGACAAAAAGTGGATATAGTTGTTGAAGAGTGTTTTCCAACCCACAAGAAGAAAAAGACAAGTGGAAGAAACCACTGAGTGAGAACTCAATATGCAGGAGGCATCATCCCCAAAAATCAGGCTTGCTCTCCATTTGAGTGCTAAAGAGAAGGAGGCTCATAAATTACCAAGTCCTAGGAAAAATACTATATATTAGTATCTCTATGAGTAGGAAGAGGATAGCATTGGATGGGGATTAACATCTGTAAAATGCAGGAGATGGAGCATTGAAATATTTTTCTCTTGTGGTTCAATGAAAATGCTCAGGGGTTCTGGAGCAAGTAATTTGGATGTTGTGGGAATTTCTTGTGAGGAACAAATTCTCCTCTTTTGTTTTCCCATAATTTTTTCCAGGTCCCTACTCTATTTTCTTATGATTGATTTTAGTTGCAGTGGAATGTGAATTTTAATATTGAATTGTAGTTATACTTCCAGGAAATAGTGTTTATGCATGTTGTAGAACAATTATAAATGTGTTTTCTGTAGTATATCATATTTGTACAATGTTAGATTACTTACTAATGCATATAAGATCGGGCATCCATACCTGCGTCAACGATTTCTAGTAATGTCATTACTGTAGAAATTCATATTTTGTTCTAAGCATAATTATTTAGGTATGATCGTTGTTGATATGTTATGGTTTTGAATCCAATACTTGAATAACAGTCACTTTAGCACTATGATTGTAATATCACAATTTTTACCCCATTGTGTAATGTCCCAAGTCTGGTATGTATACCTCAACACTAACTAATTCTATAAATTAAATTAAATTTATGATAATTGAATTAAATCCACGCATAACATATTCAGACTAGGCAAATAAATGTTTATTGTTGGGAAAATTTGCAGACAAGGGAGTAGGAAGTGGGAAGAAAAATAAGAGTGAGTTCAAAACATTTAATTCCTTTCCCCTAACACATTTAGATATAGTAACATTCAGGTTTCATATTTTTCTGTGTAGAAACCTACTCCCATGCTTCTGGGTGACCCAACTGTGAAACTAGGGAAATTCTTGTTGTTCTTCCAACCAGGGGATTGGGGAAAAGTGCATAGGTGTTATAAGTAATTAATACAACATAAAGTATGTTTTGGAATATTTTCTGATAGATATGGAGTTTTCTAGAGGATTTAGGGAAGAATTGGAAATTTCAGGCAATTTTGCCCTATTGAGACCCTATGCAATGGAGGATCCCAAATGATAGTACGACCCCAACTAAAAACTAATATGGAGTTATTTATTGTAATTTTCCTCTGTCAGTGACCCATAGGAACTTACATATCTATATTTGAGTGGACAAAACTCAGTTTATAGCAGAAATGGAAAAACTAGTCATTTAAAACTAGCATTCTAGCGAGGGTACAAAATAAAGCAAATAATTCATAGCATATTGAATTAAGTACTTTATATTAAGTATAAAAAAGTTTAATAACACTTAAATAAACACATAAAATCCCTCAAATAATTCCCGCAACCTTTCTTATTCCTTATGGAACTCAAATTCATCAATTCCCCCCATTACAATGACAAAACAAGGTTTTTATGTGAGACTCAGAAGGTAAAATTTCAGGGGCAGAGTTATTTCATCCTAATAAATATAAATCACATATTTATATATTATTATACATCATAAATAATATAATATACTTACCATTACATAAGGAGACTCCAAAAATGGTGGGTAGGAGTCCTATAACATGACCGGAGAAAGGTTGAGAGAATAGGTGAAGCATGGGCTTCACTAGAGCTCAAACTGAATGTGATGGAGGCTTTAAAATATGTCTGGTAGGAATTCAATATATAAACCTCAATTTATACATACATGTAAGTATAATAGAATATGAATGAAGGATTGGGGAAGGGAAGGTTTGGGTCTCATCTCCCAAAGCTCTCAGGTGAATCACTTAGAAAATAACGCTCACAAAGATTCAATAAATTAACTCATAAAAAATGATGAGTCAATGAGGTTGAATTGTACTTTAATAGCATCATGGGTGACTTTTTTAGCAATTGGAGGCCAATTGTGACATATGAGAGCAAGTCAACCACCTAGAAGCCCTAACCCTAGCCACATAAGCACCATCCTTGGGATATTTTGAATGTAGGACCATGTGTAAATGTTTCCATATCCAAATTATCCCTCTGATTTAGTAAATTCACCCTCCTTAGTCAAATATTTGTTTCTTTTGTTCATGACATCTTTCTACTTCTCCCTTCTTTTGAGATTGATACTCCATAAGGAAATCGCACCCTCCTTTTCCAAAAATTTCCTTCTTTTGTCATTACATATTTTCTGACTTCTCCAAGAGGAAACTGTGCCCTCCTTTGCAAAACTTTCCTAGTTTTATCTATGGCTTCTTTTATGGTGCTTTTAGGCACTTTCCCCTTTTCCTCTTTGACTACCTTTGTTGTAGAGTTTCCTCTTTTTTTACCTTTGCAAGTTGAATTTCCCATTGCGTGTCCCTGACATGAAAAGCTCATTTCCACATCATTCAATTTCCCAATTAAAAATAATCATGAATAAAAATTAAATACATTCCTCAATAATAATCATTTAACAACATTATCTTATGCTAATTAATTAATGCATCATAATTAATATTTGGAAAAAAAACCCTAGGTCATGTAATTAATGCATTTTTGACCCCATAATGTGTTGGGCATGGTCAACACTTTTATCTCCAAAAATATGGGGACATAAAATTCCTTTCCTCCCAAATCTTGTGTACTCAAGTAGAATCACTCCAAAGTGATGCAAATTTGTCCACCATGTAGAAAAATTGGAGCACGAACTCATGTGCAAAAAAAAAGTTGAATTTCCCCATCAGTGCAAGGCATAATGTTTGCATTGCACCCCCTTTAGTGAGAATTCCTTCCCACACAACTTATCAGACAAAAATATACCTCGATCACATTTCCTCAATTGTAAGTATCCAAACATTAGTACCCACCTTGAAAATTTATCACCACAGGAAATCATATTCCTGCTGAGGAAATGATACCACTGCACTGGAAAGTGGAAATTCTCAATGCAAAGTTGGAGATATATCATATTTCCCCACCCAACATTAAGTTATTTATGTGCTTGATGCACATCAGCATTGAGTCTCACAATGATGGCCTTGCAATGAAATAGGATTTAGTCCCATGTCCAACCCCAATGAGTATAGGAATCATCCAACCAACAAGTATTCCCAAAATACTCATAATAATATGATGCATCACATTTATCTCCAAAAATTCAAGCAGGAAAAACAAATAAGTGTCCCCTCATCCAACCTACGAAGGTACTGACACTCCAACCAAAAGGTCCATGTGGACACTTCCAATGGATCAACTCTCTGCCATTGTTCAGATGGTACAAAAATCCATCCAACTATTTGTATTTCCTCCACCGATACCACTTTATGAAAGATATTTTTCTCATCGAATCCTCTTGGAAGTTTTCTTGCTCAATTTCCTTCCACTACTCATGAGCAGAAAGTTTTCTGCAAGAAGACTCCATGTGTGACATGTAATATTACACCCAATCCATATGTGTATGAATTGATGTGACTGAAATAAATATGTTCCTATGTGGTTGCTAGGATGGCTATGGTGCATCCAACAAGTCATCATGAACACCTAGGAAAGCTTCCATCTCATCCAGTTGCACCAACAAGGAAAATTCCTTCTCCCAATTTTCATCCCCATTTGATGAGGCTGAAATAGAAGTGTGTGTAGAAATATGAATCATATCTTTGACATACTTATCCATCCAACTTATGGATTTACCATATTCATCTTCATATGACTCTTCTTTGAAAATAGTACTCCTTCTATGAGAAAAATCTTCATTTCTCGGGCAATGTCCCTGTGCTTGGAACTCATCATATGCATCCCAAAATTACTCAATGAAACAAAAATTTACAATGCACCTCATGTGGATTTGTATGGAAGGTATCAAATTTATGAAAATTAAATCTTTGTGTCTTCCCACATGTCGGGGCAATGCCATTCACAACAAATAATATATTTCAGAAATTAAACTCTTTACCTCCCACCCTCTTCATTAACAAGGTGTCACTATACACCCAATAAATGGATGAACAAGGAATTTTATTTACTGATCCATATGGAATGTGATTATTCCCCTCCTATGGATAATATTCTACCATCCATAAGGGGTTTTTAGAATGTGTCTCTTTCCAATCCTATGTGTCAGATATCCCTTCATTGGTGCAAGCAATTCTAGTACATCTTTGATCCTCTATTACTGTGATATTTTTACTAACCCAATCCATGAATATATGATCATATTTTCTTTCTAATTCACTTGGAATTTCCTTATCCATATTTCCCATAGCTAATAACCCCTATATTCCATTCTCTATACCAACATGTGCTTGGACAAAATACTCTTTATCATGGCTCTTTCCAAACATGTGCAAATATGCTCCTTCCACATAGTTGTCCTCCACATGAGGTTCCTCCATTAAACCCAAAATATTTCCTTCCATGAAAAATGAAAGGGGTGAAACCTTCAAATCCTTTTGAAGTTGACATATCTACAACCTTGACTCTTAAAGGAATATTTTTGTGCTCTTCAATAAGTCACTAGTGATCTCCAACTTATTAGCAAGCCTCTCAGATTCTTCTTCTTCGTTCTCAAGTGCACTATGGTACATCCCAGACATCATGAGGAGATGATCTCTTTCATACAGTAAGTTCATATAGTTATATTTCCTCTTGGAAGTTCCTTCTTTCAGTGCTATGCACTCCTCCATAAATGATTCTTCTTCCATCTCTCCACCAGAAGCTTTACAATGACATCTTTCCACCAAGGCATTGATGTCCACAAAGTTTTTCATGCCTTCCATAATATTATTTCGGTCCGCCTTTAGTGATCCACTCAAATTATGTGTCTCACAAAGAAAATATTTCCCCAAGTTTTCTTATTCTAATAGATAAAATATAGGACCATTTTTATTGTGGCATGGATCCACAACACAAAACTCATTCTCGGCATACAAGTCAGCCTTTGAATTTTCTGCAAAATCACTTCCATGATGTGAAGTGGCGAGCATCTATGAAGGTTGGAATGCCATGTGATATGGAAATAAATTATAGAGAATCTCATGCCTTGTGACTTCAGATTCATCAGGCTACAAAGGAGTCCAAAATTTTGAATTGTTCTGATCTCTCTACATCATATTTTTCTCCTTCAGGTTTCCTAGTTCATACCCAGCTGGTTAGGGATTGTCTTCCACTCCAGTCGGAAGCTCAGATAATGACTTCAGATATTATTTTTGTTCTTATTTTGTATATGATTCAAATATACCTTATCATCACCGGAAATATCACCCTTCTCTACATTGATTTTGAGTTCACTAACAGGTAAACTAGGAGCATATTCATCTCCCTCACAATTGTCCTTCATCTTGCAGTACTCAGATGCAAGTGAAGTATTTCCATCCTCCCATGGATCATATGTTTGTAGGTGTACATGGCTGCTACAAAAATCATAACTTTTATTATTCATGTTATTCACCTTATCCTCTTTCTGTACAGATACTTTGGTGGACTTCTCCTCCACCAAATTTTTTGGTTCACACCTGAGTGGTGTGGCCTTGTTTTCTTCTTCGTTCTGTAGATCAGGAGGTGAATGTAAATATGATTTGTGTACCTATTTTGTATATAATCAAAAATATGTCTCACAACCCATACATGATGAAAAACCTTGCGCAGTGATCCGGAGATCACCGAATAAGACACTTGAAGTGCGTTCCTCTTCAACTTCTTCCCTTATGCAATGACCTTGTGGTGATTTTCACTTCACCTCCTAGATCTCTGTCTCCACTTAATTTCTCATATTATTAAAGGAAATTGAAGCTCCTTCATATTGATGGTCACTGGAATCTATTTTTAGAAAAAATCCAAATATTCTTTTAGTGCTTGGACAAGCAGATGGCTTTGATGAATCTTTCTTCTTTCCTCCTCTTTTGGCCCTAGGAGGCAACCTTCCATTCTCCACTTTTGCACACTTCATCAACCAGGTGTGAAATGATTATCATTTTTTCTCCATAGTAGGGATATATGAATAGATTTTGTATTTTTATAGAACAAAAATATTGAAGATATAAGACCTCCCTTATATCTTCTTTCAGGGAACAAGATTCCATGAAATACTGGGAAGATTTCTTAGAGTTCTTCCCATTGAACACTTTACCACCGTCACTAGTAGATTCCCTCCAAATGGATTCATAATAATATGGAGGAAATAAATTATCAACATCATCCCTACATAATATATATGAGGTACTACATGTGGTATCTTCATAATATTCTTCTTCATACTTCTCAATGTATTCTTCTATCATTGGTAGCAACCTCATGCTTGTAACTTTGACTTACTTATCTGCAATGTTAGTCAATAGAGAGATCTCTTTCCACATGAGTGGAGGAAAGAGATATGATACAACTATAATTTCCCATATATGGTATGAATAACTGAACACTAACTAATTCTTAAAATTAAATTAAATTTATGATATTTGAATTAAATCCACTCAGAGCACATTCAAACTAGGAAAATAAATGTTTATTGATGGGAAAATTTGCAAAAAAGGGAGTAGGAAGTGGGAAGAAAAACAATAGTGAATTAAAAAAATTTAATTCATTTTCCCTAACACATTCATATCAGGTACAATTCAGGTGTCAGAGTCCGCTATGTGGAAACCTACTCCCACGCTTCTGGTCACCCAACCGTGAAACTATGGAAATTCCTTCCGTTCTTCCGACCAGGGGCCTGAGGAAAATTAAATAGGTTTTATCAGAACCTAATATAGTATATAATATTATTTGTAATATTTTTTTACAGATATGGAGTTTTCTAGAGGATTTAGGGATGAATTGGCAATTTCAGGTAATTTTGGCCTAGTGAGACCCTGCGCAATGGATGATCCCAAATGACAGTGCAGGCCCAACTAAAAAATTATATGGAGTTATGTATGAAAATTTGGGTATTTCAGTGACCAAAAATAACTTTCATATCTATATTTTATTGGAAAAAACTCAGTTTATAGCAAAAATGGAAAAACTAGTCATTTAAAATTAGCATTCTAGGTGGGGTACCAAATAAATCAGATAATTCATAGAATATTGAATTATATACTGTATATTAAGTATAAAATATTTTAATAGAACTTCAATGAACTTATTAAATCCCTAAAATAATTCCCACAACCTTTCTTATTCCTTATGGAACTCAGATTCATCAATTGCCCCCATTACAATGACAAAACAATCTTTTTATGTCAAACTGAGAAGGTAAAATGTTAATGGAAGAGTTATTTAATCCTTTTAAATATACATCACATATTTATATGCTTTTATAAGTTATAAATCATATTATATATTGTCCATAACATAGGGAGACTCCAAAA
The DNA here is from genome assembly GCA_001517045.1 of Pseudotsuga menziesii. Taxonomy (NCBI): domain Eukaryota; kingdom Viridiplantae; phylum Streptophyta; class Pinopsida; order Pinales; family Pinaceae; genus Pseudotsuga; species Pseudotsuga menziesii. The sequence goes on along the minus strand of LPNX010918199.1, from coordinate 54,927 downwards.
ATGGTGGGCAAGAGGCCCGAAACATGACCAGAGAAGGGATGAGAGCATAGGTGAAGCATGGGATTCACTGGAGCTTGACCTGAATGTGATCAAGGATTTAAAATATGTCTGATAGGAATTCAATATATAAACCACAAGTGCTCCATACCTCCAAATAGAATATAATAGGAATGAAGGAGTTTAATATCCTGAATTTTGGGCCTAACACTTATAGGCATGAGACTATTGATTATGATGTTATCTTGATGTTTTATTTTGATATATTGGGTCAAATACCNAATACATACTCAATATATAATACATATTGAGTATATATATGTATTATATATTGTTTAAGCATTGAGTATGGGCTCTAGTAAGAACTAGGAGATTCCTAAAAGAATTTAATAATTTCTAAGTAAAAATGAATATAGAAAAATATTGATCTCATCAAACTTATTTGTTATATTTTTATCATTCAAGCTAGCATTATCTTAGGATCTTTAACTAAGAGAATAACATGCATAGCAATAAACACAAGAGATAAGAGACACAAATAATTTTCCTCGGGGAAACCATCAAGGAAAAAAACCCGCAAATTCCTTAGAGACAGAATGAGCATGAATGGAAGCAGTAAAACCCAAAAACATAAATATGATCTCCATAGCTTCTCTCTCTCACTCACTCACTTGAGAGATCTACTTCTCTATCATGCATGCGCCCCAATGAGTGAGTGTGTGTGTGATAAATAGAGAGGCTCACTCTCTATTTATATTCTTTCGTTCACTTAATGTCCAATTTAACATGTCAGCCCCTACTTAACAATTACTTACTAGAGCTGACATCTCTAAGAGGGTCCAATAACCCTAGTGCCCCACAACTGTGGGGACTTTTCTCTCCAATCAACTACGAGGGTTAACCTTGACACAAATGTGGGGACTATTTCCCCAACTTGCAATGGAGGTTTAACCTCAATGACTTTACATGACTTGTTTACATTATTGAATCTCTCGATATGAACATCGGGGCATGAAATGACTCACTTACATTATAGATACTTCCCAAAATAAAGATCAGGGTACAATATACAAGTAAATACATTATGAAGTTACAAATACATCAACACTCCCTCTTAACTAGGAAGGTATTCTCTTGACACAATTTATTAGCACAAGTCTTCTTCTCTGTATCATCTGGATCATCATCAAGTCATATTCATATTCAATCCATCTTCATCTTCAAGTAATCTTCATTAAGTCTGGATCATCACTAGATCAGGATCATCACTGGATCATCATTGAGTCTGGATCATCACTTGATCTGGATCGTCACTACTGGATCATAATCAAGTATGGATCATCACTTGATCTAGATCATCACTGCTGGATCATTATCAAGTCTAGATCTTCACTTTATCTAGATCATCACTGCTGGATCATCGTCAAGTCTAGATCATCACTTGATATGGATCGTCACTTCTAGATCATCATCAAGTTTGGATCATCACTACTAGATCAACATCAAGTATAGATCATCACTTGATATATATCATCATCAAAGATGGATCATCATTGAATCATCATCATCATTACTGCTTTTGCTATCTCAATCAAATGGTGCTATCTCTTCATTCTTCTTTTCATAGGAAGTTCTACAGAGCCAACCCTTTTTCATGCTGGTTGTAGGCCTAGCCTCCATGTAGGTATTCTTCAGCACTTATATCTAACCCTAAGTTAGAATGTCCCACCCAACACTTACATATAACCTCATCTTGTCAGAAAGGCATTCCCAGCACTCACATCTGACCATGTGTAAACACATCATGCCAGAATGGCTCAACACTTATATCCAACCATGTGTGAACACATCACATCAGAAGGGCTCTGTACTTACATCCGACCATGTGTGAACACACTGCATTAGAAGGGCCCTGGACTTACATCTAACCATGTGTGAACACACCACATCAAAAGGGCTTTGCACTTACATCCGACGATGTGCAAACACACCACATCGAAAGGGCACTACACTTATAATTGACCATGTGTAAACACATCATGCCAGAATGGCTCTCAGTCCTAGACTAAGGATTCCTAGTAACTGACTAGGTTCCTCCATTCTCCCAGAGAATGGCATCTCAGTACCATGCTGAGTATCCTGGTAACTGACTAGGTGCCTCCATTCCAAGAATGACATTTAGCACTTATATCTGATCATGTAGAAACCAATCCTACAGTCACATCAAAATAGCTCAACACTCACATCTAACATGGAAGGAACCAATCCTCTCACCATGACAGAATGGCTCAGCCCTTACATCTGACCATGGAAGGAACCTAATCCTCTAGCCATGTCAGAATGGCTCTAGGTCTCATCATTACCCCTTGGAGGGAACCTCATTCTAGAGAACAACAAGCTTCTCCATGATGTACTCAAATGTCACTTTATCCATTTCTAGCATAGAATCACATCTGGGATGATTACGTTCAAGGATACACTGTGAGCTTTTCGAGGACCGATTACATCTGAGTACAACCTATGGGTTTGTTTACATCTAAGCAACCTACGAGATTCACCAGGATTTATGCTTAGACAATTTGTCTCACCGACTATGCTAGAACTCCCTCTTTCGAGAGATCCCAATATGGATCACATACTAGAACTTCACTACTCCTCTCTGCATCATACAAAAAATGCAAGTCAGATCAAGCAAATCAAATAGTAGTTTTCAAAAGAAACATACTACCTCCCAAATAGAAAGTGGAAACATCTTTTTCCTCAACTGTACTCAGTGCCATGTAGGACTCCATCCTACCAAACCAAGAGATCACAGTTGATCTCATACTGAAGTAGCACCTCAAAGTGCTCTTCCTATCAATGACACTGCTTGCCCAATACAAATCCACATAACCCTCAAAGTTAATCTTCTGGTTTTCCTCATACTTGATCCCATAATCAACTATACCCTTCAAGTACCTCACTGTATGCTTTGCAACCATCATGTGAACATGTCTCAATGTGTTCATATCAAATCAAATATCCGGTCTTGTATTTGCCAGGTAAATCATCTGATGATACATCGTAGTGTCAACCATCTCTGATGAAGCATTACTCAATAGCTTCAGGTTCAATGCCATAAGTGTGGCCATGTAGTCCATCATCCTGAACCTCTTCAAGATATCTACTACATACTTCCCTTGTCCACACCTCCAAACGTAGTGCATCATACCCAATTCCTTTATCTTGAACTCAGAAGCAAGTCTTCTTATTGCAAATTTAATGAGATCCTCTTTTCTATCAGGAACAAGTCATCGACATATAACAGGAGCATCACCGTTCTTCCACCTTCAACCTTGAAGAAAAGTTTGGAATTGTCTTTACTCTTAGTAAAGCCTAGAGTCATCAGTAATCTTTCCATCATGTCATACCATGTCGAACCTTAGGATCTTTTGTGGTCACACCCTTTGAAGCAGAGCATCATTCTCCTTCTATCTTTCATACTCTATGAACTGAAACATTATGTACCGGAGTGAGAAGTAGCTTCCTCTGCTACTAGTATTTTATATATCCATCTAGGATCACTGGATACCAAGATCCTCTATATTTAACCTTTTCAAAAAAATTTCTCGCACCCATCTGTGAGCTTGTCATCCTCTATAGACCTTCATCTTCAACCTTGTAGCAAAGTTTAATATCTTCATCAATCTCCTCATGTATGTGTTATCTTATGGGTGTCTTTTAAGCTCATACAAGGCCTTCTTTCATTTGCACACATGATTCTTCCTGTCATGTGTATTTCTATTGGATGCAAATGTCTCTTCGTACTCTATGCCTCGTGCTATGAATCTTTCCTTGTATCCCATGATGTTTCCATTTACTGCATGATGGAACTATGAACGTCTCTTCATGTATCGATACTGCATCCAAGACATCACTCTTCTTGAACTGGTATTCCCTTTCTTCTTGGTTACTTCTTCATAGCCGGAAGGTTCTGCATCAATGATTTCGCTACATTTGTCATATTATTCTTTATATGTCGTCACTTGTTCTTCGAAACAAGTCTCATCCTTCTTTGCTTGTAGGTGATTATACGTGTTCTTTCATAGAAGTCAAATGCATTAGTTGTATGGTTAGAAACATTTCATAAGGTATATTCATAATGGAAAATTCTTAGGCATAAATATATGATCACGCAACTATTTTAGCCAATACAACATTCATCCATATCTCACGGAAACTTTCTAGATGCCTTCCATCTCTACCAGGACAACATTGAGATTGTGCACTAATCCAGTATGTCAGCAAAGAGGTTTCATTCTAGATAAGTAGAAATGGAGAGTTGTATAGCACCATGAGCTACTTACCCATAACATGCATATTAGTAGTATATTGTCATTAATGAAATCATTCCGTCATGCATAATACTGTTGGGTAAAATATAATCAATTAGTTTACCTTAAATTTAATTATCGATCAGGACATGTAAACTTCAAGTTGCTACACTATATGTGTGGGGTAAGATAATTTAAATCTAATTCCTAGGGTGACTTAAATATACTCACATGAAAAAAGAAAGAACGTATTTCATAAAACTAACTACTCTCTTGAGCAACAAAGATCAAAAGCTATCAAGTCTAATCTAGGAAAAAGAACCAATCTCTAATTGTTGTTTACAATCCAAATAGGAAAATTTTAAGTTTATCAAGTTCAATTAATGAAATCTAAATCAATTTGAAACCATACTAACTTTTAATCTATTTTCCAAAATCTCCACACACCAATAACGAATCTGCCTTTAATTCTCTAACTCTTAGAATCAAAGCAACTACGAAATCAAATGTTCCAATCTTAAAGGAGATCCTACTATCAAAAGAGATATTAAATATCAAACTTACCTACAAAAGAAATTCTATTTGGTCAATATTTAATGTTTCAAACAATTCCAACATAACTTATCTATGTAATAAACTCTTCTTTATACACACTAGAGTTCTAAAACTGCTCAATCATCAAAAAGGAATCTCTTTCAAGTACAATAACTCTTATACAGGAATTATAATTTTATTATCTTTAAGACTACTAACTCTACTTCACACCAACACTATCATTTACAAGATAATTACTGAAATAAATTTACCTATTCATTAATAAAAGAAACAACACTGCTTGAACTCTATGCTTATAAAAGTGAATTGGAAAAAGAATATTCAGATAGATCTGAAAAATAGGGCTTTAGCTAATCTACATTTCAACTCATTTCAATCAAACCGAGAGGTCTAACATTCATCATTAAATTCCAAAATATTTATGCTAAGTCTTCAAACTAAATCAATCTATGGTTAAGAATATATGAGAACATGAATAAAATAAATCAGAACACACTAGAAAATACACAATTTCAAATATTAATAGTCTGCAAACTCTCTCTCTCTCTAATTTCATCCAAATTCCTCACAACATTTTAAAAACAATACATATTCTAAATATTTTATACATAAATTTTGAAAATGATAACCTACAGACTCTGGCTAGAGGTTCAATCACTCAATTACTGAATCCTACAACATGATCTAGCTACTAGAAATGAAAGAAAAAGAAATTCAGATTTAACATGTTTGACTGCTCTTCCTATTTCTCTCAAACCTACAATTCACCAAATTAAATCTGCAAATAAAAGTTAGGATTAATCATGAATTAAATACTCTGTCTACGCTTGCTCATTAACATAAACAAGTCTCTCTACACACATTCAGTAATACAATCGAATCCAACGCAAACATATATATATATATATATATATATATATATATATTTCCAATCATGAGTCTTGTAAATCCTATTTATTTATTTATAAAACTACATGCATACATATAAAAACAGTATCATGGAGAAATGATGTATGAGTTTGCTTACAGTAATAGGAATAAAACACAACTATGCATATGTAACAAGGGTTGAAGGTGGACCCTACCTCCAACACTTCTTGATCTGGAACTAAAGGTTTAAAGTAAAACACAATAGTAGATTAACAACTTGAAATTAGAGTTTTTTACAGTATATGATATCAATCCCTTTTAAGTTTTTCACATACATATTTATATATTAAATTACATCACGAGTTGACCACTGAAAAGGGTCGACCTTGTCCAAAATATATACGCTTATCCAGGAGGATTAAAACAACTAACAACAGATCCAATGCAGAAAATAGGTTAAGACATCATATTTGATTTGGATCCTTTGCAAATCAGCGATTAAGTATCCTAGAACCCGCACATTGTTTAAGATTAGGGCCCACGATTCTTGGACAGAGCAAGGATTCATAATGCCAATAGGTAGTTCATGGTCAATATTGAAATGATTGAATGCAGAACCCATATGTTATTTTGGCCAATAAATCCCCTAGATATCTGAACCAATCGATACATGCTCAGTGAGTGCCGAAATAGGTGCGGGATCGAGCCAGCAAGAAAAGAAGGTAACTGTGTGGGAAACAAGAATTTGACAAAGGATCAGTGCTTTTTAATCATAAGTTAGAGTTTTTAATTATAAGTTGAAATCCATCGAAATGATAAACAAAATAATGAAAATACCAAAAATTTACTTGTTTGAAGAACCTTGGGATATAGTCCTTGAAAATATATATTTGAACATAAAATATATAACAAGATGGAGTCAAAGATGCCTGGTTCCTTATAAATTCGAACTAGAAATAGGGAAGTAAGAAATCAAAATAGGAGGCCATCATCTCCCCCAGACTAAGGACCTTGCATGTCCCAATGCAAGAAAATTTTGACCCCGATATACAAAATTGATGATCAAGATTTGAATTAAATTCCAGAGACTTAAGCTGATGTATTAAACAACACTTGCACTTGAGGAGGGGATGGAGTTGTTCTTTGTTGTTCTTTGATCAATTCCTCAAGTTGTTTATCCTTTTTCCTCGACTGCTTCCTAAGACTACGATTGGACCCAGTTATATCATCAACTAGGGTTTGCAGGGATGCTGCCTTAGTTTTCAAGGCTGCATTTTCTTGTTTAATAAATTGATCCATTCGAATATGTTCCTTTAACTGTTTAGTTAACTTAAGGTTTATCTATTGAAATTATTCAACCCCCTGGGCTTAAGTAGATGATCGATGAGATTTGACAAATTTTTCATCAGATTTTAAAACCTGAGATGCTGAAGAATGGATTGGAAATGAAGAACCTACAACATGACTCGGCATTGGAGGACTATAATGGGAATCAGTTGAAAGAGAATCATCATGTGTAAATGAAGAAGTAGATGAAGATAACCGGACGTCAATAGGCATTTTATCTTTAGGTTCTGTGTTTTTCTTCTGGGCATCCATGCTACGAGTAAACCTATGGGTTGATGAAACAAATGATTTCCCCAACTCATGTTGTCCTTTCCCACTATCAAACTAAGATTTTGCTTGTTGCCATTTTAACCCTCAAGGATTCTTAGTATTGGACCTTCCTGCTCTCCTACAATTCTTAATTCCTTATCCCTGAATATCGCTAGGGGAACCATCAGTGTTTTAACATAAGTTCGATCTTTATAAACATTCACAGAGGATACCTTATCAGGAGGATTAGGAATATGGGGTTTGCTTACTTCATTAACTAGAGGAGAACTAATATGGGAGTTAGATAACTCATATAGAATTTGTTCCCAGGTCTGATTCCTTTTCTTTAATTTAGCTAAAACAACCATCTTAATAAGACCGTGATGATATAGGCTGTGAGTAGGGTTTTCTATATTTTTCTGACCTGAGAGGCCATCTTAACTAAACTTTTCCAGAAATGAAATGGGAAGTTGAGGAGCTTACCAAATTCAAAATGTGAAAGCAATCGAAAATGGTAGGCTTTGAAAGTATAAAACCGACCTTCACAAGTGATAAGATTGGTAATAATCACTAGAGGGTTGATAAACTCTTCTCTGATCCATAGTTTTGAAAACCATTTTTTTCCCATCGCAGTCAGGAACTCTTGTTTAAAAACATAGTCATAATCCTTGCACAGCAACGTGAAGTTCTTGAACCATCAAACCCATGTTCGTGGAAGCCCTATAGCCTACGCAACCGATTCCTCAGTGACTTGAAACACCAACAACCCTACCTTGGAAATGTGATCATCGAACCCTAGGGAAAATTTCAAGGATACTGCGCCATCATGCCCCTGAAGAGCGGTTAAAAAAGGATGCCATCTGGCTCGAACAAACAACTCACTGCAAGCTGAAAACTCGGGCATGTCCAATAATTGATCATACGCAGTGAGTTCATGGCAATTAATCATCATGGAGACACAAGGATAGGATGAGAAATAGAGTAAATGGTGGAGTGAGAACACACAACAATTCAAATGGTCATCAAGAACCTCTATCAGAATCCCTCAAGATGGTAGTAATGAAAACTGGAACCGGACCTTGTAAAAGTATGATGGCAATGAATGGAAAATTAGAATGATAATGATGAATGTGCAAGGGAAATTATAATAGATAAAGGAACGCACTGCCCACATTTCCCTTCCTTATAATAATAACGACACGTTCGAGGATAAATTCATAGCATCAAGGCATATCAAATGTCACTTTTAGTCATGGAGTCAAGATTCGAACTTTAGAAAATTAATGACATAAATAAAAAATTAAAGTGGCAAGATATTATATAAAACATAAACTATTGTGTATAAATTACTGGTATAAAATAATCAATAATATGAAATAAATTTTTCCACAGTTTGTATGTCATTAAATTATTTATAATAAAAGAGGTGATTCTGAGCATGGTTGAAAAATATACTTACGCCCAATTTAGGAACCAGAAGAGTTAAGATACTCATAAAATATGGGATATAATTAGTCAAGGTAAATTCCCATTATTTAATCATTTTTCAAATTAAAAAAATGCCTGGATTTCAACAGTTAAAACTTACTCCTACGTTCTGGAAGTTACCTTAAACAAATTTAATTTACCAGTTTTCCTAGTACTTATTCCAGCACCCCATCATGCACTTGACCCAGCTTGAGTCTATCAGCCTAAGTCTAGTATTTTCATGTTCAGATACAGGAACATTTTCAAGCTTGTAGAGGTGGAAATGGTTTCCAACAGGATGACAATGTTACAGGCAAGGAAAAATACCTTTCTTTCTCCAAAATGTCTAACTTTTGTGAGTTGAAAAAGAAAACTGAAACTACCTGAAAAAATTTGTTCCATCCAGCAAGTTCCTTGCATAGTTTCCATTAATGATATTCAATTGTTTCTTCTTCATCTGACCACACATAAACAAGGTTAGGTCAGAAAACTACGCAATATTATCAATATAAAGGTAAAATTAAAAGGAATCCATGATATGTCAATATCATTCTCGCATCTAACTATTAAAAAGATTCAAAACTCCAATTCATAAATACGGACTTTCTCTTCTTTATCCATATAGAATTTCTTCACAAAATATGGTGCCTTATAAAAACAAGATAAGAAGAGTACTAAATGAGACCAATAGTGTACTGTTCAACTTGGCTCAGCTTCACACAAGAAGGTTTGAGTGGTGAAAATAAGGTTCACAGCTATGTTCATTGAATCACTAAACATAAGTACACTCTAGAGGAATGAACCTCTTCTATAGTAAAGATAAGGTAATAGAGACTTACAGCATCTAAAGATGATTATTGAATGGCTATTACAAACAGTTCATTTTAGTTTTCATTTAACCAACATGTTTTCTCTTTAACATTTACAAAAGTACATTGTTCATACAAAGAAGTATAAATGAGGCATTAAAATAGATATCAAAGGCAGAACCCACTGCCAGCGATCCTGTTCAGTACTTCGATGGGGTGACTGTAATACCTAAGAAAATTATTCCCCATGTAGAATGCCCCATTACCAATAGGATTGTTCAGTACCCTGATGGGTTTACCTATTTATACCACTGGCTAGTACCCACTGCCAGCGGACCCGTTCAGTATCCCGGCAGGTTAACCTCTTACACCTTTTTTCTATCAGAGGCTCTTGTCCCAAATTCATCTTGAAGATAGAGTTTATAATTTGCTTCTGCATAGATGAGTGGGGGAGCAACTTTGAAAACCTTCTAGGAGTGGGATGGTATTAAATTGGAAGATTTGTTTCTTGAAGCATGCCTATAAAGGTTTGTCTGTATGAACAACTAACCCCTATAACTGTATAAATTGAAAAACATGAGATGGATGCAATTATCTATAATATATATATATATAATGAAAGCCAATGGATAATGATCAAAAGATTCTTCAGTCTTGAAAACCATCCCTTATAAAATTATGGTGGTGCCTGTCTAGATAATAACTCAATGTCCCCAACTGTTACTACTTGTAAAAATACTCGTTCAATCAAGTGTGAAACCAAGTCAAATTGCACTAGTATACTATAAGTCCATAAGTGAAACCCCTTGTGTCTTTAAATCACTAATAGAGGCATAGCTAGATAGATAAACAATCTATATGAATAAAGGAGAACAAGTCCATATAAAAGAACTGAACTGAAAACAATAAGTCCTATAGATATGAAAAAAAAATCAATTTTTATTTGATACAGGTATTCCAGTAACTCGGCAAAACTAGTCAAGATATTCAGAGTATCTCTCAGAAATTAATTCAAATTAGAAAAGTTCCTGAAAATTCTTTTTAAAAGGAATCAACTTTATAAAGTAAGAAAAGGTAACATAAAGATTTCCCTTTTAAAATACCCTGAGCTCTCACCAAAGAAAATAATTGCATACTTCAAAAAGTGAACCTAATGATAAGAAAAACACATTCCTGTACATATATACAAAGAAACAGTTCCATCAAATATTACTTCAAGAGAGAGTAGGAGGTGAAGAAGTCACTTCTTTACCTACCAACTCTAGTTCGGATTGTTGAGTCATATTACAAATGAATTCCTTATTATAAATAGGTTTATGGTATACCTTAAACCAATGTCCATTTACCACAGATGTAACTAGTTCATCATCAATTATTCTTATTTTGACAGAGCCATTATAAAAAATAGTCACAATTTCATATGGTCCCATCCACTTGGTTGTAAGTTTACCTTTGGAGTGTTTAAATATTGAGTCAAAAAATAGGGCCCAATCACCTTCTTGAAAATTTTTCCACTTCAAAAACTTGTCATGCCATTTAGTCCTTTGATTATGGATTAAAGTAGTTCGTTGGACAACATCTTGTCTAATTGCATCAAGTTCATTTAACTGCATCAATCTCTATTCCTGGGCTTCATCCAAATTCAGGCTCACTTGTGTAGCAGTATGGAAGGTTTTCACTTGAAATTCTATAGGGAGGAAAACTTTTTTCCCATAAACAAGCTCATATGGAGTATGCCCTGTGGTATTTCTCCACGTAGTCCTATAAGCCCACAGTGCGTCCGGAAACCTATCTGCCTAGTCCTTATGATGCATTTGCAAAGTTTTGGTCAAAATGGATTCTAATACTTTGTTTGTTGACTCCACCTGACCATTTTCTTGGGGGTGGTAAGGAGAGGATTTATAGTGTTTAATCCCATACTGCTCTATCAGTTCTTTCATTGATTTAGAGACAAACTGTGCTCCATTGTCAGTCACAATTTCACGAGGACTCCCAAAGCGAGTAAAAATTTCTTCATAAATAAACTCTATGATTTATTTCTCAGTGGCCCTTAGCAGAGCTTTTGCTTCTACCCACTTAGTCACATAGTCAGTACAAACTAATATATACCTCTTTTTTCGTGACATTGGTGAGATTGGTCCAACGAAGTCCAATCCCTACTTTTGAAAGGGTTCAATATTTGCCTAGTTTTGTAAAGGAATTTCATCAGCAACAGTGGGTCTCCCCATCCATTGAAAGCTATCACAACCTTGTACATATTTTGCAGCATCTTTGAAAAGTGTAGGCCAGTAATAACCTTGATGCAACACCTTGTATGCTGTCCGCTTGTCTAAAAAATGTCCTCCATAGGGCCCATCATGATAGGATTGGAGGATATCATACATCTCATATTCTCTTACACATTTTCTGATAATCAAATATGGACCAGTGCTAAAGAGATCATTATCTACCCATGAATAGTTGGCACTTTGTTGTATTATCCTTCGTTTTTTATATGATGGAAGATGAGTAGGTACTTTTCCTGTAACTAAATAATTGGCTATGTTTGCAAACCATGGTATTTTAATAGAGACAAAAAACAAAAGTTCGTAAGGAAAAGTATCATCTACAAGAACATTATCATCATTAGGAGTCAATCACAAAAGAAAATATGCAACCAGATTTTCCTTTCCTGGTTTATCAATTATAGTAATGTTAAATTCATGTAGAAAAAGAAGCCATCTAGTAACTATGCCACTAGTTATAGGTTTATTCATAAAAAATCTAATAGCAGAATGATCACTGTGAACAAAAACATCATAGCCAGTAATGTAATGTCGAAATTTATTAATAGCATGAACTACTGCTAAAGATTCTTTTTTCAGTCATTCTATAATTTACTTCTACTAGTGTAAAATTTTTACTGGTAAAATAAATAGCATAATAAGATTGATTTTCTTTTTGTCCAAGCACTCCCCCTAGGGTAGTATCAGAAGCATCAGTATGGATATGAAAGGGAAAAGACCAGTTTGGTCCTCTCAAAACTGGTGTTGAAGACAATTCTATTTTTAAAGTGTCAAAAGTTGTTTGACAATGTTGATCCCAACAAAAATCAATGTCTTTGGCCAACAACTTGAAAAGTGGGGCTGCTATCTTAGTAAAGTTGGCAATAAACCTATGGTAGTAACCCGCATGTCCCAAAAAACTTTTAACTCCCTTTTGTGTAGTTGGTGGAGGTAAACTAGTAATGATTTCAATCTTTGTTGGATCTACCTTGATACCTTCTTACTAGATATGATGTCCTAACATAATGCCCTCAGTTAACATCATTTTGCACTTTTCATGACTTAAGGAAAGGTTTGTTTCTTGGCACCTGATTAACAGTTTTTCTAAGTTGTCTAAGGATTCTTTGAAGTCATTACCATATACTTTAAAATCATCCATATATACTTCCATGAAATTATGCACCAAGTCAGCTAGAATTCCTAACACTGCCCTTTGGAAAGTAGCAGGGGCGTTACACAATCCGAATGGTAACACCTTGTAAGCGTATGTTCCCCATGGACAAGTGAAAGTAGTTTTATCTTGGTCTTGTGGGGCTATTATAATTTGATTGTATCCACTGTATCTGTCAAGAAAAGAAAAATACTACTTCTTGGACAAAGTGTCCAAGACCTTATCTATAAAGGGAAGAGGAAAATAGTCTTTAAAGTTGCTTTATTTTGTTCCCAAAAATCTGCGCATATTCTCCACTTACCTCCCTTCTTTGGGACAATCACCAAAGGAGATACCCATTTACTATCATAAATGGGATAAATAAAATATACATCAAGTAATTTTTGTAACTCATCTTTTACAATATCTTTAAGAGCAGGGTTCATTCTCCTCTGTGGTTTCCTTACAGGCCTAATGTTCTCCTGAGTGTAAATATGATGGATACATGTGTCAACGTGAATTCCCTTCATATCAGCATAAGTCCAAGAAAATGCTCCATACTATGCTTTCAGTAATTGGACTAACTGACTTTGTTGGTCTTGAGTCAAATTTGCATTAATAATTAAAGACCTTCCAGGACTGATCTCCATTGGTATGGTTAAAGCTCCAACTTTCTCATCTATAAATAAAATTATGGATGATGAGATAGTTGAAGGGTCATACTGTTCTTGAAAATTTTCAGTGAAAACATAATCCAAGTCAAAAAAGGATTGGGGAAAATCAACACTAGTAGTGGCTGAAATAAATTGATCTAAAATATCATCTTCAGTTTGGTCTTCCAGTCCCCTAGTTTGACTGATGGATAGTAAAGGTTGTTCAACATCCTCATCTCCATAAGGAATTTCTAACCATAACATGATTTCTGTTACAAGTTGAGCTGGTGGATAAATGATAAGGTTCTATAGAGAAGTACCATTTGATATAGTTAAAATACCCTCTCTACATCCTATGAAAGCATTAGCAGTTGCTAACCAAGGTCTACCTAATATAACAGGGTGTTCCATAATAGGATCTTTGGTTTGGGGTACCAGGAAATCCACTGGATACTCCCAAGAAGCTAAAGTGACTGTAATGTCATCCAATTCCCCTACAGATTTAATTTTACTACTATCAACCAATTCCAAAATGGTAGGAGTAGGTTTGAGGAGATTATACAATTGTATTTTATGCAAGGTGGTCATAGACATAACATTGATTGCTTCCCCCAAGTCAATTAGAGTGTTTCCTATGGAAAAATCATTATTACAAATAGTTACAACTGGGTTCCCAGGGTTTCCAAACTTTGAAAGTAAGGGATGGTCTGAAATATAATCAGACAACTAGCCTATACATGTATTGTTGGTGGATCTTTTTTTTTTCAACCACGCTTCTTCAAACATAACTCTCTTTCCATATTTGAATAAATAGGAACATATCTAATGGCCTGGAGTAATGGAATTTGAATACAAACATTTCTTAGCTCATTCTCAAGATCAAATTGTGAATGAACCACAAGTTTCTCTATTAATAACCTTTCTGGATAAGGAGGATCATTATTCAATTGTGGCTGTGTAGTTGATTGATAAATCTGAGTTCTAGGTACTTGAGTGTTTTCTAATGCATTTGGAACCTCTTCCTCCTCTTGAACTTCTTTTTCAGCAGTTTCTTCTCCACATTCTTCTTGAATAATCACTTCTAGAGGGGTTTTATTTAAAATTTTCCTAGACCTTAACTCTATTTCTTGTATAGGAGTTGAATGAATCACATAAGTTGGGGCCATTTGCATTTCAACATTGTGAAGAGGCTAGGATGGTTTGTTATTAGGATTCAGTATAGGTTGATCAGGAAACAACGTGGGTCTAGGGGGGTTTTGATTTGGATACTATTGTGGAACTGGGGGTATTGGAGGAAGTGGAGGTGGTGTAAAACTAGATAATAACTGTTGCACATTGGGTGGAAATGGAAAGTAACTAGGAGGAGTATGTAATGGATTTGTTGGTTGAGTTCCTTCATAAGAATGTCCTCGTGAGCCTTGCTTCCATGGTTGGGTTTGAGTAGGTTGATATGGCCAATTTTGCCACATTTGTGGACTCCATGGCTATTGAGGTTGTTGAATTGGGTAGTAATATGAAATATTTTGAAAAGTAGACTCTGGGTAAATGTTTTGGGCTCTAGGATTCCATGGCCTTTTTGATGCATAAAATTGATCCATGGGTTCATTATTAATCTTATAAAGGGCTTGCAATTCTGGTAATAAAGGGAAATTATCAGTAGGGTGTTTTTTAGAACAAAGAGCACAAATGAAAATAATATTAAGGGGACACTCTTTAAGAGGGTGTCTTTTTCTATATTTAGGACAGAATATATGTAGTGCTACAATGTCCTCTTATTCTTGCCGCTTTTTAGTTTTCAACGCATCGAATTGAGAACTCAAGGTGCCTAAAATATTAGTTTTAAAAATTTCCAACAAGTTCCCTAATTCTGTTCTTGTGATCCCACTAGGTCCTGTTGTTCTAGAAGTGCAGGAAGGACTGTCCCTCACATTTCTTCTAGCCTTGGCTCTAGTTCTAGAATATTTCCAACATAATTTAGTAATTTCTTCAAAGGATTTATGGGACACATCTCCTGATGCCATGAGGTTGAGGATTTCCACATACTCTTCCAGAATCCCTTTTAGAAAAAGAGTTCTAACTACCTCTTCCTCTAGAGTATTATACTTAGACTTATGTAGTAAAAAGTTAAAGCATTCAAGAAAATCCTCAAGACTCTCGCTTTCATGCTGCTGCATTTTAAAGATATAATTTTGAGAGTATTTATGTCCACAGTAGTCTCGGTATTTACTAAGGAAGGCACTCTTCATCTCATCCCAACTTCGAATAGTGCATTCTCCCAGACCCATAAACCATCTAAGTGCAGAGTTTTTAAGGGTGGCAAGAAACAGTTTTAACTTTTGCGTGTCATGTAAATAATTATATCTCCTACATAAGATGTCAAATTGAAACAAAAAAGTATCCAGATCTTCGGTACTTTTACCGTAGAAAGTAGGTAACGAATATGCTGGGATATTTTTCATATTGACATCACGTGCAAGATCCAAAATGGGGAAGCCAAAGGTTGTTTCTGTTCATCCCTCTTTTTCTACTTCTCCTTCCATATGGTGTCCTACTTCTTGGTCACTCATAACAAGAGGATTCCTAAACCAATTGAAACCTAGCCTATCTCTCTTTGGGGATGGGGTGAAATCCCAACGTTCTCTCCTAGACTATTGTTGAAAAGGAGAATTTCCTACAGATGGCTTGTAAGGAATTGTGGTAGATTCTACTTGAGAAATCACCAACTTTTGTGTATGACCAAATATGGCATTCACTTGTTCCACGTCTACAATGTCAACCTAATTGGGGTCTTCCTTTATTGGTGAATTTTGAAGAGTTTGTCGAATCTCCATAGAGTGTAATAGTTCACCTTGAGGGATCTCAGTTTCCTCTAATCCAATTTTTAATTCAACATATTTTTGGGTGATATTTCATTCTGTTTTCTTGCCTGTATACCTATCCCTAGGGTTAGTTAGTGGTGGGGTTTTGTTTCCAAAAATATCTAAATTGATTTTAACCTATCTACCTCTACTATATGTAGGTCTCATAAAAAATTAACTGTAAATAACAAAATTCTAATTAACAAATCAAATCAAAAGACCTATGCTACAGATGGGTTTGAAGGAACCTGTTATAACAGATGCGCAGGTTCTTACCGCTCGTCTTACCGCCCCTTCTCCTACAATTTGCAAAAACTAATCACACCAAAAAGAAACAACCAACAAATCAATAGAAAACAAGAAAAATAGCAACTTACCTTAAAGAAACAACAAATCAGTAAAGGAACAAGAAAAATACCAGCTTACCTTGGAGCAACTCCCCAACAACAGTGCCAAAATGTTCGGTAAAATATAATCAATTAATTTACCTTAAATTTAATTATCGACCAGGACATGTAAGCTTAGATTTTATACACTATATGTGTGGGGTAAGATAATTTAAATCTAATTCCTAGGGTGACTTCAATCTACTCACATGCAAAGAGAAAGAACGTAGTTCATAAAAATAACTACTCTCTTGAGAAATAAAGATCAAAAGCTGTCAAGTCTAATCTAGGAAAAAGAACCAATCCCTAATTGTTGTTTACAATCCAAATAGAAAAATTTTAAGTTTACCAAGTTCAATTAATGAAATCTAAATCAATTTCAAACCATACTAACTTTTAATCTATTTTCCAAAATCTCCACACACCAACAACAAATCTGCCTTTAATTTTCTAACTCTTAGAATCAAAGCAACTAAGCAATCAAATGTTCCAATCTTAAAGGAGATCCTACTATCAAAAGAGATCTTAAATCTCAAACTTACCTACAAAACAAATGCTATTTGGTCAATCTTTAATGTTTCAAACAATTCCAACATAACTTCTCTATGTAATAAACTCTTCTCTATACACACTAGAGTTTTGAAAATGCTCAATCATAAAAAATGAATCTACATCAAGTAAAATAAATATTCTATAGGAATAGGTTAAGACATCAGATTTTATTTGGATCATTTGCAAATCAGCGATTAAGAAGCCTGGAACCCGCACGTTGTTTAATATTAGGGCCCATGATTCTTGGACAGAGAAAGGCTTCATAATTCCAATAGGTAGCTCACAGTCGATATTGAAATGATTGAATGCAGAACCCATATGTTATTCCGGGCAAATAAATCCCCCAGATATCTGAACCAGTCGATACATGCTCAGTGAGTGCTAGAATAGGTGTGGGATTGAGCCACCAAAAAAAGAAGGTAATTGTGCAGGAAACAAGACATTGACAAAGGATCGGCGTTTTTTAATCATAAGTTAGAGTTTTTAATTATAAGTTTGTTGCAGCTGCAACTATTTTCCCAAATTTTTAAATTTTGGACCCTCCTTTTTATTTTATCTTACCTGGGAGTGTTTGGATTCCTGGATTCTCTTTTTCTCTACTATAAATTTGGATTTGGAGGTTGATTGTTTTTCTTTCATCTCAGAAGTTGAATGACCTTGCTTTGACTGTTGAACTTAGCAATTTTCCACTGTTTCAATTGTATCACTGTCAGAGTTTGGTTGAAGTTTGAGTTGGGTTTTGTATTCTCTATGTCGCCACTGTTTCAGAGATGAAATAAACTTTTTAATCACTGCACAAATTTAAAGTTTTCCAAGCACTTAACATTTTCGGTGATTTTTCCTATTTTGATAATTTTTATACTCGCTATCAGAATCCTATTCATGTTTGAGTCAGAGCTTTAGTTCCCTACATGGCTGATGTTTTGAATGGAAACATTGAATGACCTGCCGGACGAGTTTAGTCCTCGCTGATTCCGTGGTTTCCATTTTTCAGACCTTTAATTGATTTGATTTATTTTCGCCATCGGAGCCGTTTATGACTATTGATCGGAGGGTTGGTCCTTATGATCTCTGTCGTTGCGGCTATTTTATCAACTATCTTCCCATGTTAGTATTTCTAATCGCTGATACTAAGGAGAACTTTAGCGTTAAAGCGCTCCGGCGTCGATTGACTTAATAGTCTCACGGGACCCGTAGTCTGTTTGCTGTCTACTTTTGCAGCTTTAAATAAGACTATGCTTCCAGAGTCCTTAGTTCTTCACTCACGAGGTTTTTAGGTTGATCGCAAAAGCTGTTGCTTGTATGGTTTCTACAGTTGCGGCTCTTTAGCAAGCTGACCATATGATGCTATAGTTGTTCTGATCTCTGATGTGATAGCTTTCAATACTTTATTTCGCTGTCACTTTATGCTGACCCGAGATTCTTGTTTTTTTTTGTTTCCACCATTACAGCGGCTTAGTGAACTAGCCTTCCAACTTGCAGTTTTCCCATTCACCGATGAGGAGTTTTATCTTCCCGATGCTTATTTTTCCCACTGGTAAGGGTTTTCTCACCTGTTTTGTGTGTGTTTTTACCCTATGGGTGGCAGAGTTTTCATATTCTATCATTTTGAGTTTTTCATGATGAGAGTGCAGTACCTCATTTTGATGATCAGTTTTATTGTTAGTATGGTTTACATTTGTTGAAAACATGCAGTCTAACTTAATGATGAATTTTTGTTTTAACTACAGACAAAATTAGAAGATTCTTAAGATTGCTGCTGCAAAGAAGACATAGCTGAAGGACAAAGCAGAAGGAAGTTGGATGAAAAGTGATAGGCAGAGATGTTCTGAGATCAATGGAATCTTAAAAAGGACAAATAAAAGACAAAGCAGAATCAATAGCAACAGAGGCTTGGGCTTGGAAAAGGTTCATCAGTTACCGAGCTGGTCCCATTTTATGCAGTACTCATGAGTCTAAATCAAAATGTAATGCATTATATGAATCATGAGCACTCACAAAAGGACAAAATTGTGAGATTAAAGAGTTTGGGGAGCCCAAAGGTTACCCAAGAGGGGCAGCCCAAAAGTTTTTGTTGTTTGTATAAATATAGGAGAACTAGAAGGAATCAGGGATTTTTTCCCTGGAGAAACTTGTGAACCACTTGTTGTAAGAGGAACTACTTTGTTTTACAATAATAAATTACAAATTTTGCCTATTGGAGAAGGTACTGTGTGGAATTTTTGAATGTAATAAAATGAACAATGTTGAAGGGGAACCATTTTGTTTTCAACTGTGTTTCATTAACTGTGAGAGCGTTCTAACTTTCTGAACATATGTTCTTATTTGAATGTTCTTTGCTTTATTCTGTGATAATTTCCACTATGAGTAATGGAGGTTTTAATAGTTGATGAAATATCTTGTCATGTATATATTTATTCATGTTTATGTGTTTTCATTCTAAGAACAACTATCTGTGATTTATATTAACATGTCAACAGTATTACATTACTCATGAATTAATATCTTGCTCCCTAGGGACAACTTAGTTAGTGTTATTTTTCTAGTTGTGTGTGATTTAGATGTGAGAGAGTCTAAGACAAGAGGTAAGAACCTGCGCATCACATTGTGACCACTCCTTGCATTATTTATCAATCTGCATCTTAGATAGGCACTTGCATATCATACTTAAATTCAAAATAAAAATATATATACGGTGGACCGAGCTGAAACCAGTAAAACCCTTTGTTTTTGTTACTTGACCTACGATATCCAGACCGCAATTCGAATGGATTCCCTACACCAAACAGTCACGAGCTAGTTGGGAATATTGGCTGGGGAGAATCCCTTGTTGTTGTTGCCTATGAATTTCCAGGCCTCAACAGTTTCTGGTGCTAGAAGGAGGGCTTCCAATGCATGGTTTTCCGAGGAAATCCATTTCCTAGAAATAACTCCACCAATGATAGTTTTGAAAGCAGTTTATTTCCTGATCCAAATACTAAAGAGAATAGAGAACATTTGTTTGCTATGGACAACCAAGTGGTAAATGATATGAGAAGACACACATGGGCTTATGTAAAGAGTATTGGAGGATTACCCATTATCCCTGATTTACCCCAAAGAGAATACAAGAAGAAAGACTGTCCCATCTTGGAAGATTCAGTGTTGGTTGGAGACTTGGAAGAGTTAGTAGAAGGAGAATTACAGGAGGTTTTTCATCCTTTGAATCAAATAGGCCCAAACACACCTTAATGTTCACCAATGTCGACTCCTGTTCCTTCACCTCCTCACTCTCCACCCAGACTCATGGTAGGTGTAAATGCAAACCAACCACCTAACGCACCAAATCCACCACCGGCTTGGAAAGCCAGATCACCCTTGAACTTAACACCTCTGTTGCATGAATTAACTCAAGATTTTGAGAAGATGTTGCCTAAGTTTGATCCAAATGAGAAGATGTTAGTATATGACCGTTTGCAAAATTTATATTTGTAAATGGAAGGATTAAGGGCTGGGGAACATGAGGATGTCGTTTGTAGGCTTTTTCCGCATACCCTTAAAAGAGCAGTAGCATCATGGTATTTTGGTTTTCCTGCCAACTCTATCCCAGACTGGGATACCTTTGAAAGGATTTTTAGAATTAAATATGCAACGCAAAAAACTCATGCTTCTCTCATGAAAGGGTTGTGTGCCTTAAAGAAAGAAGAAAAGAAAAGGTGCATAGTTTTACCCAAAGATTTGCAGCTTATTTTAAGAATTTTTCTAAAGCTGACAAACCCTCAGATAAATTTTTGATTGAATATTATACCTCAGCTCTAGGACCCGAGTTGGCCATGTTTGCCAAAATGAAGGCCAAAACTACGCTAGCAGAGACTTATGAAGAAGCGGAGACAGTAGAGGCTGAAAAAGAAAGCATTGAATATTATCATGAATGGTCAAGAGAAAAAAATGTTGGGAGGAAAGCTTTGTTATTTACTAAGCCTAAAGAGGAGCAATCACCAGATTTCGAAGGAATGGAAAATATGATGCAGAAGCTCTCTAACAGAATCATAGACTTGGAAAAGGAAAAGGAAGCCCAAAAGTTTTATAAGCCTTATTACAAGAAAAGGGAAGATAACAATCAATCCCAACCCTCTCCACATAGCCCTGCATCTATGAACTTAATGGGGGTAGGAATGGATAACTTTTGCACTTTCTACCAACAACCCCATTCTAAAAAGAATTGTCTTCAATGGATAAATTCAATAACGTTGGTTATGAATCAGTTGTTGGATTCAAAATTAACTTAAGACAATGATGAAGAAGGGAAAGAAAACAATAAATCAACAGAAAAATAGGAGGATGAGGCCATGGTTTTATGGGACTATGTATCATTGTTTGATGCCGAGGAAGAAAAGGATCTAAGACACGAAGACATCTTGGAAACAAATGTAACGACGAGAAGCCATGGGTTGAATAAGGAAAATAGTCTTATGATCCCGAAGATTAAGAGACTTCAAAAGAATGTTAAGAAATTTCAAAACAACTCCTCAGCTAATAAAATTCCAGAATTTACCATCACCAGTCAAAATCCTAGACAGATTAACATGCCTACTAAGCCTAACGAAGAAAAGCTAAATAATGTTAAATTGAATATCACATGACATAAGATGGATTATGACATTGTAGAGGATATCAAAAAGGTAAGGGAAAACATCTCATTATTTGAAATGTGCAATGTGCCGCAGCAGAAAGAAAAGCTATTGAAAGCACTTGAAATATCAGAAGAGAGGCTGCCCACTAACAATCAGCCCCAAGAAGAAGAACTTGGTGAAGCAAGTGTGGGAGGTAAGCCTAAATGCAAGACTCCACCTTTTCTCCTTACTTTTGAAATTTTCAACCACAACGTGCATAACTCCCTAGTAGACTCAGGGGCATCAGTCAACGTCATGCCATTGTCGATCTGTAAAAAGATAAATGGGCAACCTAAACCATCTACCTGGAGGGTCATTCAGTTTGATAGAATGAATGTGAAGGTAATTGGGGAAATGGAGGATGTTCTTGTTCACTTATCTTCAAATGATAAGGTATGTCAATTCATTGATATTGTGGTGGCTGACATACCAGAATCTTATGGACTTGTTTTGAGCAAAGATTGGTCGGCAAAGCTGAACGGATATTTTGCCTCTGTCTAGTCACATCTATGGCTACCATATAAAGGAAGCCCAAATCAAATTAAAGTTTTGAGGGAGCCCCACATGAAACACAATGTTACTCAGTTCGAAGGTAAAAATGAACCAGTGGATTCTGTTGTGGGAAATTACTTTATTGAGCTAGAACCAGGGAACTATCAAGTGGAAGAAGCCAACGATACATCAGACGCTCATCCTGATCTCCTTCGGTTTTCACAGGCTGATGAAATTGATTGTAAAATAGTAGACTTAGATATATATGTAGATGTTAATTCTCGCACAGTAGCGGTTAGCGATTTTTGGACGCTTTTCTTTGATGGTTCTAAAACTTTAGAGGGGTCAGGAGCCGGCTGTGTCCTGATTGACCCTAAGAAAAACAAACATTTTATTTCATGTAGGTTAGATTTTGAGTGTACCAATAACATAGATGAATATCAAGCATTAGTTCAGGGACTAAGAAAAGCAATAGAATTAAAGGAAAAAAATCTGAAAGTGCTTGGAGATTCTAAAATAATTGTAAAACAAATTCGAAATCAAATACATTGCATTTCTCCTCATTTAAAAGCTTATCAAAATGAAGTATAAGATTTACTTAAATGTTTTAATCCATTTAACATTGTATCAATTCCAAGACTTAAGAATGCAGCAGCTGATTTGTTAGCCACCTCAGCTATGAGGCTTGTGCCCTCTAATAATCGGTACTCTATTGAATTGCTTTTCAGGCCTTCAGTGCCAAATATGATCACCAATATACGAGTGTTTGATGATGATTAGTAGATTCTAGAATGCCTGACAAATGACGAGACCTTCAAGGGGGCGATTATTAACGATGAAGAACATCATGCCAAGCTAAAATTTGGTAATTTTATTCCTAAAGGAGTCAAAAATTTAGAGCGAATGTTTGATTTAAACGAGAAATTTAGAAGACCAGTGAATGTGAAGACTCATAGCTTGTCTCTATAGTTTGATTTGATTAATTTGGGGACTAAAATGGGGCCTAAATATGTGAATTTGGGCAAGTGTTTCTCCCCAGGTGAAAGGAATAAGTTTATCAGTCTTTTCAAACAATACAAAGATGTTTTTGCCTGGATGTATGAAGATCTGAAGACATATGATGCCAATATAATCCAACATGTTATCCCCATCAGATCTGGAATCAAACCTTATCAGCAGCCTTTAATGGAAATGCATCCAAAATTAGAGCCTTTAATCTAGAATGAAGTTAAGAAACTACTGGATGCTAGAATTATCTTCAAGGTTAGACACTCGAAATGGGTTTCAAATCTGGTACCGGTAAGGAATAAATCCAAAGAAATTAGGCTATGTTTGGATTTCAGAAACTTAAATCATGCTTCAGATAAAGAAAATTATCATGTTCCACCCATGGAATAGATATTGCAAATGGTTTCAGGTTCTGAGCTATTCTCTTTATTAGATGGATTCTCAGGCTATAATCAAGTATTAGTAGATGAGGAACACAGACTTAAAATGACGTTCAGAACCAGGTGGGGAACTTTTGCTTATAGAAGGATTCCCTTTGGACTCATAAACACTGGAGCTACTTTCCAGAGGGCTATGGACATATATTTCCATAGTATGATTAGCCACAGTGCTATAGTATACCTCGATGACATCACAATATTCTCAAAGAAAAGAGAGGAACACGCATTTCATCTAAAGAAGATTTTTGAACACTGCTGAAAATATGGTATCTCACTAAACCCCAAGAAGTGTGTGTTTGTCATTACTAAAGGTAAGTTGTTGGGCCACGTGGTATCTAAGAAAGGGATCTCCATAGACCCAGAGAGGATCAAAGCTATCGAATAGATTCCTTTACCCCATAATAAAAAGGGCATGCAATCATTTATGGGGACAATAAATTTCGTGCAAAGGTTTGCACCAGATTTCGCTCAAATTGTTAAACCTTTGCAGCAAATGGTAAAGAAAAGTGTACAACTCAAGTGGAATGATTTAGAGAAGAACGCATTTGGTAAAATTAAAACAGCTGTTGCGCATGCACCCTCCCTCAAAAGTCTGGATTTTGAGAAATATTTTATTTTGTACACTTTCGCATCTAATGATTCACTAGCAGCTATGCTTACCCAAAAGGAATATGGGGGATATGAGTTCCCCATATCATTTATGAGAATCGGTCTACAAGGGGCCGAATTGAATTACCCAACTGTGTATAAACAAGCTTATGCCGTGTTCAAAGTGGTAAAACAATTCAGGCCATACATACTTAAGAACTAGACAAAGGTAATCGTTCCACACCCAGCTTTGAGTTCTCTTTTCGTACAAAAAGAGTTAGGTGAAAGAAGAGGCAACTAGGTAACAGCTCTACAGGAGTATGACCTCGAATTCAAGCCAACCTCCATAGTTAAAGGGAAGGGATTGTGCAAACTAATGGCTGAAAGTAAAGAAAATGAAGAAAAGAGCTGGGAAAGAGAAGTTGAGTTACATTTGATGGATGTATGTCCTCTTTTCACAGCTCCGGACTCCTGGTATCGAGACCTTGTGCATTACCTTCAGGAGGGATTGTTACTGGAACATTGGAATTCTAAGCAAAGAATAGCATTGCGTCTTAAATCATCCTCATATCATATTGTTGAAGGAATATTATTCAGAAAGAATTATGATGGAGTTCTTCTTAGATGCTTAGAGAAAGAAGATGCGAAGAAGGTAATGATAGACTTACATGATGGGCCTGCTGGAGGACATTTCTCCAGAGATACAATAGCACATAAAATTCTCAGAGCTGGATACTATTGGCCCACATTATTCAAAGATGCACATGCCCATGTTAGAAAGTGCGACATCTGCCAAAGGTGTGGTGGAAGACAAGTTAAAGCAGTAGGACCATTAAAGCCTGTAATGATAATGGAACCTTTTGAGCAGTGGGGGATGGAAATCATTGGAGAGATAAAGCCAAATTCTTCCTTGCAACACAAATATATTCTGATGGCAACCGACTACTTCACTCATTGGGTCGAAGCCATTCTGTTGCCTAAAGTAAATGAAGATGCAATCATGGACTTCTTGCAAGATCATATTATGACCAGGTTTGGAGTTCCAATTTCTTTAGTTTTTGATAATGCTACTTACTTTTCCTCAATTAGATTAACTACAATTTCTCATGAGAAATGAATTAAGTTGCATTACTTTGCAAATTGCTATCCATGGGGAAATGGTTTGGCTGAATCTACGAACAATAATCTGATTAGGATTTTAGAAGTGACGGTGATAGAAAATCAGAGGAGTTGGCACTCAGCATTACCAAATGCTATTTGGGATGATAGGGTCAGCCCCAATACTTTGTTAGGTGTGTCCTCGTATACCCTTGTTTATGGAAAAGTGGCCATTCTACCCCCAATATCATGCTACCCTCTGCCATAATAGCTCAAGAATCCATAGGATCAGATAATGAAGTCTTGCAGATAAGGATACATAGTATTTTGAAGGTAGAGGAATCTAGATCTAGGGCCAGAGAACATTTTAAATAATAACAGGAGGTAGTAAAGAGATGGTTTGATAAACACAAAGCTGGAACAAAAGAATTTGAGGTGGGAGTTTTGGTTCTCAAATGGGACCACCCCCATGATGAGAAAGGAAAACATACAAAATATCAACAGTTATGGGTATGCCCTTTCTAGATTGCGGCAAAACTTGGCCCCTCAACCTATAAATTTCAAGATTTACAGGGGTGGGAAGACAACTTACCAGTAAATGGTTTAGCTCTCAAACCTTATTTTTCCTAAGTTTTTGTTTTTGTTCTTTTGTTTTGTTCATTTACTTTGATTTGTTTTATTTCTGTTGGTTTTAGTTAGAATTTGGTTGATTTCAATAAAAGAGGCAAAATTTTGGTTGCATGGAGAGCATCAAAATTCTAGATTAACTAAAATCCTTAAATATAAGACTGTGTACTATTGTTTTATCTGAAAGAATTTCTCCTATTTTAACAGTTTTCCTAAATGGATATGAACACATTGAAGTCCTACTCAATCCTCGTAAAATAACTCAGGATCAAAAGTTTGGAATACTCTTTCGGGGCTCCATCCATCTCACATGTAAAATGTCCTAGGGGGTGATAGCAAAAGACCCACGGAAAGAAATCAGGGTAAACAGTATATTATATATAAATGATCGCATTCCAAGAATTGAAAGCAAAAAGGCAGATAAGACTAAAAAAAACTCCTATGAAAGCAATAGGTACCAAAACAAAGTACTGAATCATTCAAGTACAAAATTTCCAAAGTTCTTCTTCGTTGGTGAGCTGAAAGTCAACTGCATCTCTCACACAAAAGGACACTATGGATAGAGGAGCCTGAATAAAAAATTTAGAAAGAAAGGCATGCAAGAGGACACATAAAGGACAAAAAAGTCCAAAAGCACAAAAGGTGCAAAATGACATGGAAATGAGGAACAAATGAATATTTCTATTTACCATATGTTACAATCCTGTGGTGTCCCAGCTGGAAGCTACCTGAAGATAGAGGTAATAAATGAAACTCATTTTCATGGCCTCAAAAGAGTTATCTTGACTTCGAAATCTTGGTTTCCATTCTCCTAAATTGGACTATCATTAATGATTAAAAGTACATATATTTTCCATTTGGGAAATCCAGACATCTAGAAGAATTTAACATGTTGGTTTTATTGTGAAACAATCTGTTACTTCAGGAAGAAATTGTCTAGAGATCTAGGTTCACCTAGTAGTCGCCAATTGTTGCAGTTGCAACTATTTTCCCAAATTTTGAAATTTTGGACCCTCCTTTTTATTTTATCTTGCCTCAGAGTGTTTCAATTCCTGAATTCTCTTTCTCTCTGCTATAAATTTGGATTTGGAGATTGATTGTTTTTCTTTCATCTTAGAAGTTGAATGACCTTGCTTTGACTGTGGAACTTAGCAATTTTCCGCTATTTCGATTGTATCGCTCTTGAAGTTTGGTTGAAGTTTGAGTCAAGGTTTTTCTTCTCTATGCCGCCACTATTTCAGAGATAAAATGAACTTTTTAATCGCTGCAAAACTTTAAATTTTTCCAAGCACTTAACGTTTTCAATGATTTTTCCTATTTTGATGATTTTTCTACTCGCTATCGGAAGCCTATTCATGTTTGAGTCAGAGCTTTAGTTCACTACATGGCCAACATTTCAGAATGGAAACATTGAATGACCTGACGGATGGGTTTAGTCCTCGCCGATTTTGTGATTTCCATTTTTTAGACCTTCAATTGATTTGCTTTCTTTTTGCCATCAGAGTCGTTTATGACTATTGATCGGAGGGCTAGTCCTTATGATCTTCATCGTTGCTGCTGCTTTGTTAACTATCTGCTCATTGTTAGTATTTCTAATCGTCGATACTACAGATACCTTTAGCGTTAAAGTGATCCAGCACCAATTGAATTAATAGTCTCACGATACCCATAGTCTGTTCGTTGTCTGCTTTTGTGGCTATAAATAGGACTATGCTTCCGGAGTCCTTAGTTCTTTGCTCGTGAGGTTTTTAGGTTGATCACGAAAGACGTTGTTTGTATGGTTTCCACCATTGTGGCTCTTTAGCAAGCTAACCATCCAATTCTATAGTTGTTCAGATCTCCAATGCGACATCTTTCAATGCTTTATTTCACCGTCACTTTATCCTGACCCAGGATTCTTGTTTTTTTTGGTTTCTTCCATTACGGTGGCTTAGTGAACTAGCCTTCCGACTTGTAGTTTTCCCATTCACCGATGAGTAGTTTTATCTACCTGATGCTTATTTTTTCTGCCTGTTCTATGTGTGTTTTTACCCTATGGGTGGCGGAGGTTTCATATTCTACCATTTTGAGGTTTTCACGACAAGAGCGCAGTAAAGGGCCTCATTTTTATGATCAATTTTATTGTTAGTATGGTTTACATTTGTTGAAAAGATGCAGTCTGAATTAATGATGAATTTTTGTTTTAACTGCAGACGGACTTAGAATATTCTTTAGATTATTGCTACAAAGAAGACATAGCTGAAGGACAAAGCAGAAGGAAGTTGGCTGAAAATTGATAGGAAAAGATGTTCTGAGATGAACGGGATCTTAAAAAGGACAAATAAAAGGCAAAGTAGAATCGATAGCAATAGAGGCCCAGGCTTGGAAAAGGTTCATCAGTTACTGAGTTGGTCCCATTTTATGAAGTACTCATGAGTATAAATCTGAAATGTAACGCATTATATGAATCATGAGTACTCACAAAAGGAAAAAATTGTGACATTAAACAGTTTGGGGAGCCCAAAGGTCACCCGAGAGGGGAATCCCAAAGCTTTTTGCTGTTTGTATAAATATAGGATAACTAGAGGGAATCAGGGCTTTTTTCCATGGAGAAACTTGTGAACCACTTGTTTTAAGAGGAACTACTTCGTTTTACAATAATAAATTAAAAAAATTTCCTGTTGGAGAAGGTACTGTGTGGAATGTTCGAATGTGATAAAATGAACAATGTTGAAGGGGAACTATTTCATTTTTAACTGTGTTTCATTAATTGTGAGAGCATTCTAACTTTCTGAACCTATGTTCTTATTTGAATGTTCTCTAGTTTATTATGTGATAATTTCCACTATGAGTAATGGAGGTTTTAACGGTTGATGAGCTATGTTGTCATGTATATCTTTATTCATGTTTATGTGTTTTGATTCTAAGAACAACTATCTGTGATTTATCTTAACATGTGAACAGTATTACATTACTCATGAATTAATATCTTGCTCCCTAGGGACAACTTAGTTAGTGTTGTTTTTCTAGTTGTGTGTGATTTATATGTGAGAGAGTCTAAGATGAGAGGTAAGAACCTGCGCATCACATTATGACCACTCCTTGCATTCTTTATCAATATGCATCTTAGATAGGCACTTGCATATCATACTTAAAGTCAAAATACAAAAATATATATGGTGGACCAGGCCGCAGCCGATAAAACCCTTTGTTTTTGTTACTTGACCTACGGTAGTCAGACCACAAACCGGACGGATTCCCTACACCAAATAGTCACGGGATAGTTGGGAACATTGACTAGCGATAATCCCTTGTTGTTGTTGCTTGCAAATTTCCAGGCCTCAACAAAGTTGAAATCCATCGAAATGATAAACAAAATAATGAAAATACCAAAAATTTACCTGTTTTAGGAACCTCGGGATATAGTCCTTGAAAATATATATTTGAGCATAAAATATATAACAAGACAGAATCAAAGATGCCTGGTTCCTTATAAATTTGAACTAGAAATAGGGCAGCAAGCAAGAAAAACAGGAGGCCATCAAATACATCAACTGAATATAAACAATATCATGAAATGAAAATGAAATACTTATCTTTATTTGTTTCATGGGTAGACTCCTTCTTAATCCTTCAACTTCATCATCTTCTTCATTCACAATAGCATCGTTTCTTATCCAAATGCTAAGATGGATAAGAGGTTCTTAAAGAGTTGATATTCATCATCACTTAAGGGATCTTCTTTGGATGGTGAGATCTTGATCTTTAGTTTCTCCCATATTCTTTTCTTTTATTATGAGTCCAGCTTCTTCTTCTTCCTAGAGTCTACTGAAAGTAATCACTTTCTTCTGGCACACATTCCTTGAACGAATGAATACCATGATCATGGGAGGCCATTCAAGGTGGTTATCACCACTTATTCATTCTCCACTTCTTCTTCCACTGTGTCAAGTTGTTCTTTGATTTGAGAGACCTTTGTAAAGTATGACTGTATGGTCTTTGCATTCTGGATCTTCACATTCTTCAACGGTTTTCTCAAATTCATCTTCGGATTTATGTTTTTCCCTTAAAATATCTTGGTCAAGGAATCAAGCATATCTTTAGGTGTCTTTAGGGAAGACACTTGTGGTATAAGTTGATCCCTGATTGAATCAACAATGATCTTCTTGGCCTTAACCAATTTCTTCTTGTGTAATGCTTTTAGCCTCATCTCCCTCTGGAACTGGAACCTCTCTACTTATGTAGGCATCCAATTCATTTTCTTCACAGAGATCATATACTTCCTTGCTTAGAAGTTTTCAAATTCACCAATATTGTCATCAAGATGATGTGATCGATCAATTTGAAATGAGAACCTAAAATGAAAATAGCAATAGATTAGATCTTATCGATTTGAGGTGTCGATCCTTGTTCCGGAGCTGGCTGATCTGGGGTTTGTTAGAGAAACCCTAATTTTCAAAAATTGGAATATTTAAAATATGATTGGATAAAAAGATATACCTCTTCAAGGTGAGTTGTTCAATGTACTCCTTTTCTAAAAACAGTGGAGGGAAGCTTCCGGAATAGGAAGCCCTAGTTTTCCAATTTCTTCTGTAGAAATTCCTGATACTGTTTTTATGGTATCTCCACAATTACTACTCCTATATGTCTGAAACTTTGCACTAAGGTAGCCTCACCTGTCCCTATTCCAACACCATATGTTTCATCAGAATTAGTTTCACCAATTGGGATTGATGAGCGTTTTCCAAGGATGACATGCTTCAGGACTGTTCAGCATAGCGACATTGTACAGACTTCCATGTGTCACTGTTTATTCTTGTAGGTCTCAAACATGGACCATAGAATTTAAATTCTATGCCCTTACTAGAACATCTTCATAAATTTCATTTGGACCTTTGTAGTGTGAGATATAGCAATTCTCCCCAGGTGACCTGTTTAGGGATGAATCATGGAAGAGGTTGGAACCTTAAATTGGAGGGATCATATCTCCTAGAATATAGAGAATATGAGGTAAAACCTTGGACACAGTGTAAATCAGGATTTTATATTTGGCTTGTGAAAGTTTCAGCTTTTGATCCTTCTCTAATTCAAAGATATAGTGAATGTACCAAAATGTATCTGTTTTGGTATTTTAAAGTTTTTCCAACCCAGGGTCAAACTAGGGTTTGACTTTCCTAGAGTTTCACCCAACCAAAAATCTCGACCCAGGTCTCTAAAATTTGATTTTTATGAGGAGATAAATCCTATGCTTGGCTCATGAAAAAATTCCTCTTCTATAAGAAGCCCTAATTTTCCGCACCAAAAACTGAAAATGTCTGGAATCGAATTTCGCTTCTGGGTCATGGTTGGGTGGAACATGGTAGTTCTCAAGTGATTCGGTCATCTAATACAAAGGTCATATCTGTCTATGAATTGTTAATGCTGGTTATTTGAGTGTGCGGGTTCAGCCATTAAAGGAGCTTTAGGTTACAGGTATGAGATCCTATACTTCCTATTATATTTTCCTAGAATAAAACATGGCTGAATTAGGAAAGGGTTCACATTATATGTTCTAACCCCATATGTTTGGTTTCTATTTAAATCTTCTAGGGCTTACATTTTAAATTATAACCCTAGTCTATACTTTATTTCTTATGCTAGATTTATCTCGGGTTATTCGTTTAGTTTACTTCTGCAAATTTTAACTCATTTATAAATGTTTATCAAGGGTTTTGCACCCTAGTTTTATTCCTATATTACTTTTACTATTAAAAATGTGTTCATTGCAAACTAGGTTTTATTTCATATCTATTATCTATATGTTATTTGGCCTATATACTCTACTGACATATTTTGTTTCTCAGCAGATCCATGTTTGAGTAATTACTAGTTCAGATCTATG